>JAVANC010000026.1:10700195-10740348 GCA_033319125.1 Parnassius glacialis | reverse complement strand
GTCCTCACGGGTGGCAACGCATCTGCATTTTGATTCGCAAACGAGGATAAATGTAGATGTCTATGGGTCACAGCAGTCACTTACCATCAGGTGAACTGTGTGTTCTACTCTATACTATAAAAAAATGTATTTAAATTACATCAAACGATATTTTCCGGGACAACCGACAACTGACATTCGCCAGTACCAAAATAAAAAAAAGAATTAATTAATTAACCTTATTTTCGATGTCATTCAAATTAAATATGTATTTAAATTACAACAAACGATATTTTCCTTATTAATTGGAATGTGCGTTGTTCACTTTGCTGTTATGCCACACGTTTAAATTGAAGTGAATATAAGTTGCGAATATACATTCATTATTTATCACTTCTCTATTAATACGGAAGCAATTTTGGAAGACATGTTAAGACGTTAGTCGCCGCCTATCTATATTGAATCGCTATAGTGTAGTGATGTTGAACAAGCTTTGTCAATAATGGTGTTACATTATAATAAATATCTTATCTAAATAATTTAAGCCAAAAAAAAAAACTTATACTGAATGATATACTGATATATTATATGTCAAAATCCTTATTTTTCTGCCGACTTCCAAAAAGGAGACGGTACTCAATTCAAATGTATTTTTTATGTGCTTAGAGTATACAACTAACCAACATATATTATTAAGTATAAACAATATTTGTAACATCATCGTCATTGTTACAGCCCATCAGTCAACTGCTGACCTTAGGCCTTTTAAATTGCCACAAAACAATCCTGAGCATCTGTGATAAAACTTTATAAACAAATATATTCAAGTTTTATGAAAACGTAAAAAGTGTTTTTAGTAAAGTAAAGTAAAGTTGCAGCCTATTTACGTCCCACTGCTGAGCACAGGCCTCCTCTCATTTCTGGCAGGGTTTAAGGGCAATTAAATATTCGCCGCGCTGCCCCAATACGTGTTGGCGAACTTCACATGCTTTCTAAATATTTTTTTTCTCATTTCTCAGACATGCATGTTTCCTCACGATGTTTTTCTTCACAGCCGAGAACGTGGTTAATCAGCATTTAAAATTGCAATTAACAATTTCATTGGTACCCGGCGGAGATCGAACCCGGGTTGCTCGAGTACTATGAAGCTTACAGCGAGCGCTAACCATCTGAGCTGCCACGGCTCTTAAAAAGTGTTTTTTAAACTTTTATTATACAGCCATATATCAATCACATTTTTAGTTACCAGTAAAATACACGGAAGTACGGCAAGTATATCAGCAAACGCGTGTATTAAATTCCGCGAGAAAACTGACCCTGTGATCAAAGTACTGAGCATTGTTAATGTTTTGTACCGAATACGAGTAATTTTGTTGTTTAGCGAACATAAACTGTCACCAGTGTCATCGCCGCACTCAAAGATCTCCTCTACTACTACTATATAAACACTGAGTGCAACCGGTTTGTGGATGAATATACAGTAATTTTGTCAAAATGCCTGAAGTTCTGTGAGTTTGCCTTAATTAGTGTAGTTGTTTTTACCGTTAAAATTAAATTGAAAAAAAAATTCATTCGTTTACGATATACGCATATTATGAGTACCAAGGCACGCGTTAGATTAAAATCTCAAGTATGACACATAACTAAGTAAGTATACGGAAAGTAAATTTATATCTAAATACAAAATTTCAACCAAATCGCTAATTCCGTTTGTGAGAAAATTATATAGCTAGAATTGCAAGCTCAAGCCCCCTAGAGAACAAGTATTTGTACGGCTTACAAACAATAGCTCCGGTCTGGATGTTTATCCATACCTTATTTATGTATATAAAACGTGTCCATTTATCTGGATAAATTCATAGTGGACGAAACGTAAAGATGAAAAGAAAAGAATTTTCAGGAGGCTTTTCAGCTTTTTGTTGCTCCTACTTTCCCATACGGTACGTAGACATGATGTGGTAAATAGAATAAACCTTATCGCCTACGAAATCTTTTTTATATAAGTGCCTCAAACCTAGCAGTTGATATTTTATAATCTAGATTAATTTATTGCGGAATATTAAATAATAAAATATACACAAGCGGAATATTTGTCAAAGTTACCACGATTGCCAATCGAGTAAATCCACAGTTATTCCACAGTTTTTTTTCTTCTGTTTGTCATTTGGAAGTCGTTGTTGCGCATCTCCTAGTTGTCCATCCCACTATTCCCACAGGACTATATAGGCTAGTGGATATTCTTACAACGGCACTACACACTACAAATGTACATTTTTCCAGTTTTAAAGTACGTCTCATTATATAACGTAACATAAATCATGTTTAATAAATTTGGTTTCGAAAATGGCACTTCTTCATGGAATTGGTTACCATTAAATATTTTCCGGAATGATAAGACTTAGTTACCTTCATGAGAAGTGTTGCAGGTCACACGCGGTAGAAGTAAAACCTTTAAATGAAATGAGATATAAAACAAATCATTTCACAGCAAACGATTTATTTAATTTGATAAAAGATAAAGATAAAAGTTTAATTTTAGATGCTAGATGGCCTAAACTTGACTAAATTTACATAAAAGATATGAAAATTATAAATTGTTAAGAAAGTTTTGGATGTGATAATTTTATTCAATATAATAAATTTATTTATTTTATAATAAATTTGTAATATTGTATTTTTTATTTTAACAGCTAAACTTTATATTAACCATTTTCAAAGCACCGCACACAGATACCGAGATAATAGGAAACACTTTATACTGAACTAACTATTCAACGCGGTATGACACCGCGCTTACAGCTGGTTTCTGTTGGTTCTGATCGGCTGGCTAGGTAGGTTCGTGCGCCTAGTCGAAAAATTATTTTAATTTTTCATTATCTCCAAATAACACGCCACAAACAGCAATGTTTATCTTCATAAAATTGTCTTGATGATGAAGTAACTTTCACTCGTAAGGATTAATATGCCATGCCTATTGTGGCTTATGTATAAGAAAAATGGTATCGCGTACTCTTTTTAGATGGAGAAATGATATGTTATTGTAGAACATAATATTTACGTATCACTAACCATTAAAATTAAGCAGTTCGTGAGAGCTTTTTCTTCCGACTTGCTTAACAAAAATTTTTATTTAAGCCTATCTAACAGATGTATCCTAAAGCTAGATAGCCTATACTATTCCTCATAAATGTGGCTATCATATCCAAAACGAATTTATCAAATCGGTATGGTAGTTACAGTGATTAGCGTGTTTCAACAAAAAAAACAGGAGTTGTTTTAATTGGACATTACCAGAATTATTGTGACCTAACCACAATATTAAAGGTCATATTAATGAAAAACAGGGTGCTGTATAGTACCCAAAATTTAAGTAAGTAAAAATTAGTTATATTGTTAATTAATAGTGCGCGGCGGTTTACCGCGTTGTGGCGGTGTGAGAATATCTACTACCCTATAATATCATCCCGTGGGTGTCGTACGAGACGACATAGGGAAGGAAATCAGGAGATCGGCAGCATCAGCATCATTATCCGATTTTTGAACCATTTGACAATTTGGTTTATTTAATTACAACAATAATTAATTAAATTAAATACAATTTATAATAGAATAAACAGAGTCAAAGGGCATGACATATTTTTAAAATATCAGTTTTGACAACTCAGTAACGAGTAACTCAACAACAAATCAGTAACGAGGGAACTTGCCTAAGAGTAATATCCACTCAACATTGTCCTCAATATATTGATTAGTAGGCTTTTTACAAAATTTCTTTAGCAAGTTTTTTTTAATTTTGTATCTGTTTGTTATATTTATTCATACATTATCTACCCTTCCCGGCTTCGTCTGGATGGGATCTATTAATGTGGCGTTATTTAAGCTTAAGTTTATCGTCACAGAGCATTTATTTAGTCTTATGAATTTTTTATTTCAAAAGAAATCTCCAAGTGTTTCGGATGAAATATAACAAAGATCACTCCTGATATAGGTTTCTATCTGTTGAATTTACATTATAATTAGTTCAGCCACTCTTATAGTTAGCCGGTGTAGTGTTACACCGGTGGGGGGGGGGGGGGGGGTGCTACATGACACAGCACACGGTCAGATCAACACAATTTTTAAAAATTGTTCCTAAAGATGGATGCCATCAAAAACATAACTTGTAAAAAAAGTCAAGTCTTGCAACTCAGTTCTTCTATCGTAAAAAGTTGTGAGAACCATGTAATACTAAGTCGGTTAATTTATTCAGTCCCTAATTAAGGGTCCTTCTGTCTTAAATTATTACGTAATAAGCTAACCTATCAAAATCTTATAGTGAACATATCAATGTCAAAAATCTTTTATGTTTTAAATAAATAAATTGACTTAGCAATCGCAGTAAACAATCTAATTTAATATAATATGTATTACTTGAGAGATACATTGTGTTTTCATGCGATGGCCAAGTCAATCTATTTATTTAAAACATAAAAGATTTTTGATATTGATATGGTCATCACCTCATGTGCTAATCGGCATATTCTTGAAAAGTCCAATATAGAATGTGGGTCATGATGTTTTCTAAGCCAATTATCCAACAAAATAGGAATTTGATCATACAAAGTCATTTATGCTCTCCGCGTAAATTCAACTAAATTTCATATCTGAAATATACGCGAGTAAAGCGTAGGATAGGTCACATTATATTACTCTTGGCGCATATTTTATGCCTCTTTTAACATACAATGGATTTCGTTAAATTATGCATGTGTGTATTTCCCAGTGTTTTTAAATTATTAAAATGAATCAACATATTTTAATTTCATCCATTTGCAAAGCATGTTTAAATCGAAAATTAATAATTATTATTATCCAGTATCATTTTCAATGTCAAACTGAAGTCAAAATATCGTATAGAGAAAATTTTGATAACATCAAAATAAAAATACAAGACTGATTTTTTTTTAAATTTAAGTGGCAAACGAATCAACAGCCCACTTGACGCTAATTGACCTATACAGCTTAGTATTTAAACCCTGACAAAGGCAAACATAAAAATCTACAACTTATTACCTATATCCTGTTATCATGCTAAATAAAAGATAGGAAAAATATTCCCTATGCCATAAAAAAGAATAATAGAGCTATATCGTAGCTCGACCACGTATTTGGAGGCACGGGGCAAAACACCGCCAATTTCTTGACTTCGGGCTGCTGAGATTTTCTTGATAGAAAAACCCAATAATTTATTTTTATCCCTGGGTCTGCTAAGTAAAGCCGTTTGGTACTGCGCTTGATCTCAGGCTGTGTCAAACCACCTCTCTCATCGAACTGGACTGAGAATGAAGGGATAGAGAGTGAGTTTATGCTTGCGCACACACGTATGATCTATATAATCTTGTTCTTAGCACATAGCTAGTCTCCGTTATGACTGATCGCCGTGATTGTATTCTGTCTGGAGAAGGACAAATTGAATCAAATCCGTGATCGTCGTCAATCTTCCAAACTTTTAAGCCTCTGTGCTATCCAACCTTTAAATTTTAATGCAATATTTAGTCATTTAATTTCATGGGATTTTTTTATTAGGGAAATGTATCAAAATTAAAAAAAAATGAACAAGGGTGACAATTGACACAGCCCACATGATGATAAGTGGATGGTGCAGCCCATAAACATCTATATTCTCAGGCTTAGATGGAATGCCTTTGGGCTATGTCGCTGACTCTGGTTTTACTGCGGATATCCTCATTTCTAAGTTTTACGCAGAGAAACCCCAAGAATAGCACTCTGTATATCTCGCTGAGTGATCTTGAGCTTCCTAATACGTCACGTGGATCACGTTTCAGTTCCATAGGTCATCATTGGCAATACGTAGAAGAATACAAAATTTGTCGAGCCACACTCTTAATCTCACGGCTGTTAGACGGGAAATGAAGCTGCAGTCTTCAGCAGATTTGGCAGCCTACAGGCAACTAAATTTTTGAGTGAGATTGACAGGTTCTACGAGCAGCTGTACACATCATATTTCACATAGTTTTCTCCCTCGCACGACCTCCTTGTGGAATCAATTACCACCAGCGAATTTTCCGGACCGATACGACTTAGGAACCTTCAAGAAAAGAGCTTACACCTTTCTAAGAGGTCGGCAACGCATCTGCAATTCCCCTGGTGTTGCGGTTGTTCATGGGTGACGGTAGTCACTTACCATCAGGTGAGCCGCATGCTCGTTTGCCCCCTATTCTATAAAAAAAAATCATCGTTGGAGTCACGTGCTAGTGTTGGTAACGATTCAAGAGCAAGTCTTCATCATCATCATTATCATCATTACAGCCCTTCACAAGTCCACTGCTGAACATAGGCCTCCCCCAAAGAATGCCACAAAGCACGGTCCTGAGCCACCTGCATCCATCGACTTCCTGCATGTCTTACCAGGTCGTCACTCCATCTCGTGGGAGGACGCCCTACACTTCGCCTACCGGTACGAGGCTGCCACTCGAGAACCTTTCTTCCCCATCGGTTGTCGGTTATTCGAGCTATATGGCCGGCCCACTGCCACTTCAGCTTACTAATCCGTTGGGCTATGTCGGTTACTACAAGTCTTATCCGACACTATTCCGATGATATTCCGAACGTCAGTCTGAGCGAGATTAGAATGGCTCTCCAGCACCTTAACAACAGCATGGCCCCAGGCAAGTATGGAAATACAGCGGAGATTCTGAAATTCCAAAAACTGGTACTTAAAGTCCTTCAGAAGCTCTTTAATTCTGTCTTCCATGGTGGCACTATACCGGAGGCGTGGAGCAGAAGTACGGTGATTTTGTTCTTCAAAAAAGGCGACAATGCTCTATTGAAGAACTATAGACCAATTACCCTTCTTAGGCGCGTCTACGTGCTATTTTCGAGAGTCATTACAAATCTTCTCGCACGTTGATTTAGCGACTTATAGCCTCCCAAACAAGCCGGTTTCCTAAAAGGCTTTAGCACTAAAAAACTACTATGTCTAGCGTATGTGCACTATGAGAAAGCCTTTGATTCCGTCGAAATTTGGGCGGTGCTGGAGTTCCTTCAGCGGTGCCAAGTTGACTGTCGGTATATGGAAGTGCTGAAGTGTTTGCACAGTAGGGCTTCGATGGCTTTCTGAGTACAGAACCAGAGTACGGAACGGCTTCGACTGCAGAGAGGTGTAAGACAGAGTGTCGTTATTTCCCCGAAACTTCTTCGCTGCATTGGAAGACATTTTGTAGCTACTGGACTGGAAAGGAAACGATATTAACATCAATAGCGAGTAAATCACTCACCTTCCATTTGCTGACGATATAGTCCTTATGGTAGAATCGCTGTAGGACCTAAGCACTATGCTCAATGACTTCAATAGTGTCTCCAAACATATAGGTCTTAAGATGAACATGAACAAAACAAAAATCATGTGTTACGTCCATGTCACACCTATGCCGGTAATTTTTGGGGATACTAAGCTCGAAGTTGTTGACGAGTATGTTTAACTGGGACAAATAGTCTGACTAGGTATGTTCAACTTTGACCGAGAGGTAAATCGACGGATTCAATTCGGCTGGGCAGCGTTCGGGAAATTACAGCATATCTTCTCGTCAGGTATACCTCAAAACTTAAAAACTAGAATGTACAACCCTTGCGTTGCATCAGTGAGTATCAGTAGACCATATTTATTCTAAGAATCTTATTCATCATAACATTTAGCATGAAGCTGATGTATTTATAATCACTTTGCCAGTAGTAGTACCAACATTATGGAACTCCTATCCAAATTTACTGTATTTCTGATTCATCATATTTCTGATTGAAAATACTTGTTTGGTAAAGTATATATAACGCTCTTCTTATTCTAATTGATTAAGCTATTGTATAATCTGCCTCCACAATCTTTCACATAAAACATGTGCTAAGACTAAAACATTTTTGGATTTTATTTTCATTATTGTTAACTCTAGTTTTGTTATAAAACAAAATACGCACAAAATACAACTAACTAAACTACTTAGCCTGCTACACAAAAAGAACATTTGTACTACCTAGAGACCATTAAAGGTCTAAAGATAATCCAAATGTTCAAGCCCACTACCAGTTGGCAGCGTACCCAGCATGCTGGCGGCATTACCACGCTGAATGGCAATGCTTATGCGTTGCGCCAAATAAACGCCAGCATTTTGGTCACGCGTCGCGTCAACCAGGCGCTCTGATAAGTCTTGGAAAAGAAGATGAGCTCCCGGTCCCCAAGGACCCAACGTCTCAACTCCAAACGGCTCAAATATGTAACCACTACCGAGATTAGCATATTTGCGCCGCTTGTGCTGTTCCGCTGAATGAGCCGCCGCGCCAGCCTTACTCCGTGTCTCTGAAAGATGTGACGGTGCCATTGTGTCAACGCAAGTCGCGTCCCACACAAGGGGCCGTCCCATCTTCCAGGGCACAAGTGTCATACCGTCAGGCCTTTTACCATCGTCACGTGCAAGGCCACTCGGTTCGAGTATAGCTGCAACATTGGCGGTGGCAAAAGCCCGGCGTATGATGTCATTCAGGCTAGCGTGCCGACCCATTCGCCCAGCACTTCTTGAGCAGGAGAGACCGTGGTGACCGAGCTGATCAACTACAGTACCACACTGGCAGCGATGGGCCTCAAAGCACCTTGCACCCAAACGTAAACTGACGGCGAGACGAAATGCAGTCGGGTCCAAAAGGCTACCTGTGTTAAAAGAAGGCATAGCTTGTAACCAAAGCCCAGATTCCCATACAGAGACTGCAAGAATACGGGCACGATCCGCGATACTAGGACACGTATCTAAAAGTGATTTCCGTGCTAGATCGCAGATCGGCCGATCCCACAGTCTCTGCGAAGACAAGGTCCTGGGAAAATCAGTATTTGGACAAGCCAGCCTCCAGGCATTCTTGGCCTCACTTGAATGAGCTACAATTACATCGGAATGGCCTAAAGAGGGTGCAAGGATTTTTTCTATTAATTTATACGAACCATGAATGGAGGACAAGAATGCAGGTAGCGCTACACTGGAAATTTTGCGTACCCCTAAGCCTCCCAACCTCACTGGTAGGGAGGCTTGCGACCACGTCCTGTCATCCATCTCAACATTCAAAACCGATACTAGCGCGTTTTTAACGACATTGTCTAGGCTCGAAAGGAGCTCACCGTGTTTCCACAGTGGACTACATCGTAAAGTGTAAGTAAATTTGGGAACGAACAAACAGTATTTCATAATTGTAAAAGCCATATGGGCGTTAATTTTGAGCAATCTTTCGGAAGCATTCATGAACTTTTGAATTTTTTCCTCAACGAAAGGTGAAAAAGATTCCTCTAATATCGGTGAACCCAGGAGACGGAGGGAACTCCTGTCTACTGATTTGATATTGGGAGCCAAATCATTAAATTTTTTGATAACCGAATCTTTATCTGGACAAGAATCGCAAACAAAGAGTTCGCATTTTGAAAAATTTAGTTCTAAGCCAATCAGACGGAATTCGTCAATGAGAATTTTCAAATCATTGAGCACAGTGCTCACGTCGCCTCCTAAGGTTCCGTCATCCAAGTACCAAACATTAAGCTTGGACTGGAGACGTTGAATAATTGGATGAATGGCCAGGGAGAAAATCGCGGGTCCAAAAGGATCACCCTGTTGACAGCCGACAGATGATAATAAAACATTATTTTTGTATGTTAATTTGGTGGGACTGCCGTAGCATTGCCAAAGAAAGTTGAAAAGGTCCGGAATTTTGTCTTTGACTTGTGTCAACAGGGCACCTCGATCGACTGAATTGAAAGCGTTTTTCACATCCACCTTTAGCAGCACCTCTCCACAATTTTGATCGAGAAAGGTACGAAGTGAATGAACAGCAGCCTCACACCCGCTCCGCGAACCAAAACCAAGCTGCATTGGTTGAAAAAGGCTGCTTAAAAGAGCAACCTTTTTCCTACAGCCCGCTTTGGCTGCGAGGCGGCGATATGTGGTGCCAACCGCAATAGGTCTGATACCACCGTCTTTTTTTTTAAGTGCGCATAAATTGGCGCCGTACAAAATTTCAATGACGTCACCATTGACCCGCCCCGATAACATGAGATTAAACAGTGCCGTCATGTCTTTCAAAAGGGTCTCGCCCACCTCACCAGAGCTAAAAGATAGAAGATCTTTTAGATGTTGAGGGGTTAGGCCATCTAGTCCTCCAGCTGAGCCACTCTGGAAAGACATAACCGCCGCTGAAATCTCCTGGGCAGTGACTTCAATGGCAACGTCATCTAACTTTGGTGGATCAGGTAGGTGGAGATTCGCCGCTGCAGGTGGATGTTTGTCATGAAGTGACTTAACCGTGTCGGGTGTATAGGGGGCGATAGAGTCGCTAGAAAACAAGACACGTGCGGCGCCTTTGATATCGCCATCGCTAATTTTGTTCTCTACTATTTTGAAAGTGGCCGAAACGTCAGATTTTTTGGAATTTTGATTATTCCGCTTTTTGGGCGGAATAATGCTAGCAAGATCTAAAGGATTTTCCTCCAATGCTTTATACTTTACGCAGTTTTCCTTTACTCTAGTTGTAAGGGATTTTTGGTTTAAGGGATCAAAATGTACGTAAAGAACATTGTATGGAAAAAGAAGGAGATGTTCCCAGGCTTGTTTGGAATTTTTCGAAATAGCATTTTTAATAGCCGATGATAAACAACGGGCAACCGAAATTCGAGCACCGCGCGGAATGCGTTTCAAAACCGGAAAAGAATTTTTGAAAGAGCTTAAAACCTCCCAAAACGGTTTGGAAGGAGTAGCAGCGCTGGTAGAACTACTACTGGCTACTGTTTCGGAGCCTGTAATCGGAGCCGAAAGAGGAATTTGAAATTTTTTGTGGCATCTTGTGCGATGAATTTTGAGTCCTTTTCGGCCTTTAAAAAGTCGAACCTGGGGACACTCCGGGCACTGTATCATGTCCCCCAGCGACTCCGTCAGAATTTGGGAAGCTGCATTGCTCACCGCACTACTATGGGCACAAAGTGCCATAACAAAATTTTAGCTTATCTTAATAATCTTAGTATTTCTAAGTCGGCGTGATGACCGCCAGACGTCAGGCGTTGACGCCGCCCGAAATGCGCAGGCTCGCCGGGCGGCGTTGACCTCGAAAAACCGACTACCGATGGAGTAGACAGTGAGTCTCGGACGTAGTGTAGGGCGGCCCGTCTTGGTAGTGTTACAACCTTGTACTTTTCATAGATATTTAACTGTGTAGTGGCGTAAGAATATCCATAACTCCATTTCATCATCGGAACTAAATCAGGAGATGGGCAGCAGCGTCTTCTTATCGGTAACTAATAGTTGACGCCGAATACAATGTCTCCAAACGAATATTATTAGTAGTTGAGGCCGCAGTCAGGACAAATAGGTTGCTCAGGACAAGAGCACTTATTGTCAAATATTCGACGCGTACAAATTGGTACACAAAACAAAATTCCAGCAGCACTGATCAGTCCCAACAACGATATGCAAATCATATGAGATTTGAATAAAAGGCCGCTTGAAGCGGAATTTTTTTGGTTTCTATTGATACAGATCGCGCTTGGATGAATCAGGATCTTAAATGATATTGTTTAGCGAGTAGGTTATTTGTTTATATGTATTATTACTGCAATTAACACTTTTTTTAAGGTATTGTTCCAGTTTGTGTACAATTTAGTCTTGATTTATTTACACTGTTTTTTTTTTTTTAACACTATTGTACTGAGGTCTTTGATAACATCACAACCGATTTTTTTGATCACTATTCACAGTTTTACAATAAATTTAACTCGGAAATACGATACAAAATATTTTTAAATTAAATTATAAACACATTACAAATTATTGACACATATGGACTAAAACATACTATTGATCTCTACACATTATGGCTTTTTATTAGAAAGAATCTAAAATCTAAGAAAGGCTGTTGTAATAGGCGTTAGAGGGTTTTCTGGTGGTTTGGAGGTTTACCTACTTCATCCCTTTATTTTTGGTTTTAGAATGAGAGTGACAACATTTATGTCAGGTGTTTGTTTTATGAAATTTAATTTTCGTTGGATGGTGGTGTAAGGAAATCCATCACTCCCGTTTGGTCCTTTGGCTGTTACAAAAAGCAGCTAAAGATCTCTGTAAGGCAGAAATAAAACAACCAGGTCGACGAGTCGTCTTTTACTACCTATCAACTGTGAAGCTTACGGAAAATTAGACTTTTAATAAAAAGTGAACTGAAAGTTTCATAGAATTACAAAGAATAAAATAATATTCACATAATAGCTTCAGAGTTCAGGGCTAAGCCACAGTGTATAATTAATTTAAAATTATTGAAGCCCGGTCTTTAAAGGTGATTTGGTGAAAATTATTTTATTAACTAGCTGTGCGCCGCGACTTCGCCCGCGTGTAATTGAGGGTTTTAATTATATTGCTCAGAACCCTAATTCCTTTTCTAAAATATAAGTAGCCTAAGTTACTCCTTAGAATATCGGCTATCTGCCAGTGAAAGTCCCGTCGAAATCGGACGAGCCGTTTCGGAGATTAGCCGCAACAAACTGACAGACAGACAGGCAAAAATTTTAAAAATTGTGTTTTTGTTTATAAGTTCCGTATATATATTAATATGCATTAAATAAAAAGCTGTTATTTTAACATTACAAACAGACACTTCAATTTTATTTATTTGTATAGATTAAATTTCTTTTAAGTCGAATTATCATTTTGTTATTTCTGATTTTTAAACCCTTTTCAGTAGATTATAGAAAACATAAAAAATCGCCTGTTTTGACATATTTGACATATTTTATTTATTTTGACAAAAATTCAAACTAAAATAATTTAAAATCCGTTCAAGATTGAAGAACATATTATTGCTTAACATACATACAAAAAAGAAAACACAGCCGAATTGAGAACCTCATTTAAATGCTAAACGCTTTCTGGCAGTCGACTTTTACGGGCTAATGAACAAGAAATATAGGTAGACGTTACAATTTAAGGTCATAACCCATCCTTTCACGGCTTGGTTTAATTTTTGTAATGTAAAATATTAATGTCCCTAGGTTTCAAGCAGCAGCCTTGAAACCAGAAGCCAAAAACCAGCAGAAATAAATGTTAATGGATTCTTTACTAGAGGAAATGAACTACTTCTGGAGCACACAGGAATTTGATCGATGCCGATATTTATGGCAATACGTTTGTCATAAGCTAATATTGTGTATTGGACTTAATTGTAAACGGGACATTTATAAATTGATGTCTTTCTTTGGCAACGTTTGTTATTTTTTGAAATAATAATTTCAATATAAAATTCAGAAAAATGTATATTTTATAAATTTTGAAAAATTTGTTTCAGAAATTTAAATCTACTTTTTGTGAGTTTTAGTTTAGTTTAGTTTAGTTTACGACGGGCTGTTTTCCGCAACTCCACGTCTATGAGCGTATTTTGCGTGTGGGCAGAAATAATGTGATTATTCGAGCCATGAGATCTCTCCGAAGAAGCTCAACAGTCCCTTGATGTTGCATGCAACTTCGGGGAGTGATCCCGACGTGCCGAGATGTTTAGCCCTGTATGTAGCGACCTCCGGACATTTCAGTAGCACGTGGGCCGCCGTTTCTTCCTCCCCCATACATGCCCTGCACAGGGGACTATCTATTACACCTATAGTAAATAAATGTTTGTTAAAGGTGCCGTGTGCTGTGATAGCACTTGTTAGTATCCTAATCTGCAGCTTGTTCAGTCTCATTAAAACTTTGGTTAAGCGACTGTTTATTTCAGGCAGGGCCTCCCTAGCTTGTCTACAGTCTACTAGATTTTTCCAAAGCTGAGCGTGTTGATTAGTGAAGTGTCTACGTACCAGTGAACGAACGTTACCAAAGGGGATTGGTATGATTGGTTCCGGCCCTATAGTGGCCAGAGCCGATCCTCTTCTGGCCAGTTCGTCTGCTGCATCGTTGCCTCTGGATCCACTGTGTCCCTTTATCCATTGCAGAGTCACATTGTTGTTTTACATACCTCATTTAATCGTTGATGGCATTCATATATTAGTCCCGAGTTCACCACATTGCATCTCAGGGCTTGGAGTACCGCCCTACTGTCGGTCAGTATTCTGATGGGGAAGTCATTAACATTCCTAGCATCTATTGCTATGGCCGCTTGAATGATACCCATACATTCCGCCTGAAAGACCGTGTTATAGGTACCCAGCGGTGTGCATATGTGAATATTGAGTTCTTCAGAGAAAACTCCAGAACCTACACCTTCATTTGTTTTAGAACCATCGGTGAAAATTCTAAGCTCTTTTGGGCTTAATCCTTCCGGCTAGCTGTTTTCATTTAATTGTATCTTGTATTTCTTATCGAAAACAAATTGTTTAGGAATCCTATCGTATTTGGCTTGTAGGATAGGAATTTTTGAGTGAATTCTATCAATTATGCCTGTATGAGGGACACTATTCTTACTCCAACGATTTAGAGTCTTGAGTCTGATGGCAGCTAAAGTCGCTTCTTGTTGTATATGTAGATGAAGCGGAGTTAGATCCAGCATCGCTTCTAAGGCTGCTGTTGGCGCAGTTCTTATGCAGCCTGTGGCAGCCATACATGCCAGTCTCTGGTAGTGCTGAAGCTTCTTAATTGTGGTAGCTTCATTTGTCTTGGTCCACCATACTAGAGCGCCGTATGTGATCATGGGCCGAATTACAGTTTTATAAAGCCACAGTATGATTTTTGGCGTCAGTCCCCATCTTTTGCCAATCATGTTTCTGTATTGCCAGAAAGTTATACTAGCTTTGTTGATTTTGTTTTATATGTGTTTATTCCAGTTACGTTTGCTGTCCGAGGTAAGACCTAAATATTTTACCTCAGAGGATAGCTGGAGTTTTGTGCTGAGAAGACTTGGAGGATGATAGTTATTCAGCTTTCGTTTTTGTGTGAACATAACTAAAACCGTTTTATTTGGATTGACGGTTAAGTCGTATTCCCTGCACCATCTCTCCACTATACGGAGAGCCGCTTGGGTCAGGTCGCACACTATGCTTGCTGTCTTTTCAGAGACCAGTATTCTCAGGTCATCAGCATAACCTACTGTAAAGAAGTGATTGTCATTTAATTTGCTGATAAGTTCATTAATGACCAAATTCCACAGGAGAAGTGAGAGAACCCCACCATGCGGGCAGCCTTTCTTAATTTGGATTGGTTGAGATTCACCAGAAATCTTTATTATTCGTGTACTGAGCATGTAAACTATCCAGTCGATCAGTGCCGGTTCAACTTTATGTCTACTGAGTGCACCTTTTATGCTGGAGAAGTTCGTTCTGTCAAAAGCACCTTCTATATCTATGAAGGAACCTAGACATATTTATTTGTTTTGGATGGCCTCTTCAATCTTTGTAATTACCTGATGAAGGGCCGATTCTGTTGATTTGCCTAGACTGTAGGCGTGTTGCTTGTCGTGTAGTGGTAAGTTCATTAGCGCCGACCCCCTTAATTCCCTTTCACACATCCTCTCCATCGTCTTTAGGAGAAAGGATGTCAGGCTAATGGGCCTGTAGGATTTAGGGTCAGTGTAGTCGCTTTTATCTGGTTTGGGTATGAATGTAACTTTCACTTCCCTCCATCTCCTAGGAACATATTTAAGAGCCAGACAGGCCTCGCATTATGGCAACAAGTCTGACTATTAGGGCTTTACCCCCCCCCCCCACTGTAGGAGTGCCGGGAATATGCCGTCAGGTCCTACCACCTTATAGGGGAGGAAACTGTGAATGGCCCAATGGATTTTGTCCATCGTTACCACTCTCTGTGCTAAATTCCAGTCTTCTGCTGTTGGTGTCAGTATGTCGTCATGCCGGTTTGCCCTCTGCGTTACGCAGCAACCTGGGAAGTGCGTTTCAATTAGGATGCGTTTGGCTTCATTCGGCGATTTTGAGTAGCTACCGTCGGGTTTCTTTAGAGACATGGATCCCGACGTGTTCTGTTTAGCTAGAATATTCCTTATCCTATTTGCTTGTTCGCAGGTTTCTATGTTGCCACAGAATTTACGCCACCCAGTCGAGCGTCGATAACTGATACATTTTTTGTATTCAGACTTAGCTTTCTTTGTGAGTTACTAAACATGAAAGATGTTTGGTATTTCACAAAAACTATGTATGTTGTGTTGCGTATATATTTAAATGGTTGTTATTCCAAGTGACAGTAATCTATTGTTAAGGGTACGGAGTGGCATTAAAAGTTTGAACCTTGAATCTCTTATTTGATTATTTTCGCTAACCACTCCTACTATCTCTACTACATTTGGCTGTCTCGTTAGTTTAGTAGTCGTAAACGCCATTTCTTTTCATTGGGTTTGAATTTATTTGAACCCACTCTGATGGACTTATTGACAGAAAAGCAAATATGTAAAGAAAAACTGCCACCTAGTAGTTTGTCTTTACATATTTGTTTTCATATTTTTACAGTTTACATATTTCGGAAAGCTTCTGAAAATCCAGTTACTTGCAATAAATCTTTACAGCAGAATGTAGAATATTTCTGCTTAACTTTGTTGAAACACGGTGAGAATGCTGTATTTTGTTTATTTTCAAGAGTTACATTGAAAAATGCAGATTACCTCTACAACAGAGGGAGACAATAATATAAATAATAAACATATATTTGGACTTTTTCAATACAAGCTGCGAATATCAGTAATAATCAATATGTTATATAACATTATATTACTCAAATAACTACAACATTTTGTCACTTAAGTTAATCAGAGGCGAAAGCAACTATAAATATTACTGTATTCGCCATTAAGGTAATTTATTAAGGGAAAATTCAAAATGACATGCTTTCAATGTTGCAAATTACTATTTTTTCTGATATATAAACAGACAGAGTACTCGCTTTAAGTTCACCGGCAACCTAAGTACACACACACGTTATGGAAATAGTTAATTGCATTTTGAATTACTGATAAAGGAAAGCATTAATACGTAAAGAATTCTAAAGTCTATCATAAGCGCACTTCTGAACAAAGGCCTCACAGGTAGATTGGCTCTTAGGGGATGTTTACCGTGGTTGATCACTTGGCAGGCGGGGTTGCAACTGCAGTTTTTTATTTCGAGTTCTTATGAGAATTTCTCTTTGCCGCCATTTACAAACTTTGGACAAACTTTCAAACAGAATTTAAACAGAAAATCGGCAGCGGTATCTTTCTGATAACAACTAAAAATAATATTTTTGCCAAGCGTAGCAGTTATGGAAAATATCAATTCTTTGAGGCAATCTATAGGGAAGCCTAAAATGATCAGCAGTGAACTTTTAGGCTGTAATGATAATGGTGATAATAAAATGTATTAGACTGTCCATCTGAAAGAAATATCCGCAAACACTCTGTTTTATTACTACTCTTTAACCCGTGCTTTGTGGCATTCTTTGGGGGAGGCCTATGTTCAGCAGTGGACCTGTGAAGAGCTGTAATGATGATGATGAACTGGATTATTATACAGAACAAAATAAAAAAAAGGCATAAAACAATTCATAATTTAGTGCCGTGTTGAAAATATGTGTGGATGGTCGATTGCTAAGGGCTGTGCAGTCACTTTACTGTGACTGTAAAGCCTGTGTGCGGGTAGGGCATAACCTGTCACCCATGTTTAGCATCCAAACGGGCGTAAAACAGGGTTGTGTCATGTCTTCCTGGCTGTTCATACTGTATCTCCACAGCTGTTTACAGAAGCTGAAAGATAGCTGTTTGGGTGTGAAATTGTGTGACATAAAAGTAAATTGTCTGCTGTATGCTGATGATGCAGTGCTTATTGCACCATCAGAGGCAGAACTGCAGGCATTAGTCACGTGTATGAAAGAGGAATGTGAAATTAATGGTCTCCGCTTGAATGCTAATAAAACTAAAGTTCTGGTATTTGAAAGGGACGAAGAGAGAACGAAGTGTTAAATATGGGTAAATCAGGAATGTCTAGAACAGGTAAATGAAATTGTATACTTGGGGAGTGCTTTAAGCCGGGATGGAAGATGTGATTTAGATGTGGACAGGCGTGTCGCTGCCGGGAACAAAGTCAATGGTGCCCTGACTGCGTTAGTCAAAAGGCAAGGCGTAGTGAAGAGTGCACGCCTTGCAATACATAACGCAGTGTTGGTACCGACTTTGTTATATGGCAGCGAAACCTGGGTATGCCACAAGAAGCATAAAAGCAAGTTGAATGCAGTGGAGATGCGATCTCTTCGTAAAATGTGCGGCGTCACCATGGCTGACCGAAAGCGAAACGAAGAGATTCGCAATATGGCAGGTTTGAAAGATGACCTTATCACAAAAATTGATAAGGGCGTGCTTCGATGTTTTGGGCACGTTGAGCAAATGAGTGAAGACCGAATGGTGAAGAAAATATATAGCGCGAAAGTTAATATTAAAAGGTGTCCAGGTAGACCGAGACTAACTTTCAAAGACCATGTGAGCAAACTGCTCGAAGAGGGGAGGGTCAAGAGTACTCGGATACCTAGACGTGCATGTATGAAGAAGACAATGAATCTGAAAGAAGCGAAAGAGGTATGTAAGGATCGTGACACTTGGCGATCTGTTCTCTCTGGCTACCCCGTCCAGAGATTGTGCGTGAAGAAAGTTAAGTTAAGTGTTTAAAATAATCCTTGTTTTATTATACTACTGTAAGCTTCAAAATACTCTATTCATTCGAAAATTTATTCAATTTATTTAGATGATATATTATTAGAGATATTATTAGATATTATTATAGATAGATATTTATTGATATTATTAGAAATTCTATGTTTATTCCTTAAACGATATTCATATCAATATCCAGTTTTTGCAGCTGAATATATTATTACTTTAAATAAGACTAGTTTTATTAAATTTATTTCATATTTGAAATATTTTTTTTTAATTTGATAATTTGCAGATTTCAAATATTGAAAAAAAAAATTCAACTGTAAAAAACTACGTGTTCACTGAAACAATTTTTTTTCACAGTGAAAAGTGAATTTTCATTTTGGAAAAACAATAAATAAATCAATTACGTTTCAAATAAAAGAGAAATCTTTTTTAAATTTTGATTACCCAATTATTATTATTTTTTTTGAACTCGTCTTAAATTTGATTTTAATAATTTAAAATTAAAAATTTTGTACAACTTACTTCAATATAAATTATTAATAATAACTCAAAAATTGTAGGTCAAACCTTGATCAAATTTTTATGGGACCACATTAGAAGCACCAGCTTTCAAATAAAAAAGTATCATCGAAATTGGTTCACTCAGAAAAAGGTATGAGGTAACACATAAAAAATAAGGGAAAAAAAACATACAATCGAATTGAGTGCCGCTTCCTTTTTGAAGTCGGTAGAAAAGTATTTGAGTCAAAAGTAATGGATGAGGACTTTAAAAATGCACGCCGTATTATATTCTGAGACGATATCCTGGATCCTCGTAAAGGAGCGGATTTCAAATAAAATGACCATAGGAAAACTGCGCTGTCAACTTACTTTTTCAATAGCTTATTCATAAGGGAATCAAGTTTTATGTTTTTGTCGGTAACAATATAGATAGGAAACATATAAAGATTATTTTGAAATTAAAAAAACTAAATAAACCTGCAAAATATTGCCATAAAGTAAACATTTATGTTGACGAAACCATTAATTTCAACATGTCATTTCAACCTTGCCAACAAAAAGATCTGATTTAGACAATTTTTTGTTAAAACAGTTCATATATTTTACAGTTAAATTGAAAACTTTATTCAAGAGCACAAAATTAATGCATATTTTAGAGTTTTCTAAAATAAATAAAATTGTTCGCGCAAAAGCGCTAATGTCAATAATGGACGTCAGAGGGCGCGCGCGCCGCGGCGATACCGGTTTGACGTCCCGCCCTCTCGAGGACGCGCGAGGAAAAATAGGAGTCCAGATTAGTCGCGGCGAGAGATTGCACGCGTTCCGTTTTGGTCGGGAGCTCGTCATGGTAGGCGCGTATAGTAAATATACTGACTGGGAATTATAGCGCGTACATTCTTTGCTGAGAGCGTCACCCGGGACTTTTAGGTTTAACGCAGAATCTGTATAAGTGGATTCGACTGTATTAGTTACTAGTGCGGTATTTGACATTCTAGAAATAACGGTGACCTTTGATCCGTACGTTCTGTGTTTATTTCGTGAGTCAGGCGTTATAACAAACGAGGGTTAGTGGCTTCTGTAAGGTAGTTAATCGTACGACAGAGTTAAAGAACTGTCATCGTAGAAAACGAAGAAAGTGACTGCGGAAGGAGACCGTAGTTTGGAGAGGTGCTGAGGGCCGAACTGCTGCAGAGGGTAACGGTCTAATAAGGTCAATAACACTACCAGCCACACCCAGATACACATCACTGACCCTTACTTTCCTAGCACTATACATCCACACGCGACCTGACCGAATCCTGAGGGACCAGTCGCCTTGGATAGAGGTAAGTAAGCTCCCCTTATAGAAAACAACGCTCCCCCCTGATTGTTTGTTGTAATTAGAAACTTCCACCCTTGGCGTTAGGACGCCCGACCTGTACCTGCTTGTAGGTTCTTCCGTTCATGGGCCGCGGAGGATCCTACTCCTGGGATAGGCAGTTGCAGGCCGTAATAAAAATAGATAATTCACTTTAATTGTTGTCCTCAAAAACAAGGTTGGCAGAATTTTTTCTTTTCGTAACGCATGTAACAGGTACTACAAATTGATTATATATTAAATTTGTAGATTTTTCGCACATTTGGTAACATTTTCAAAGTAAATGTCAAACAAAGTTTGAACGCCTATCTGCCAATTTTCTGTAACTCGTTACGAAACGCGGTGGTGACTGTATGTGATAAAATTTTGTTCCAATACAAACTCATATTTTCTCAGGTAAGAAGGTTGCTACGTTTTGTTTTTTCCTTAATTTTCTCTCAAAACAGTATAATGTTGATAGTTTGTAACATAAATGCCTTAAATCCATAATTTTTTAACTTTAAAATGGTTGATTTCAATTTCAAGCCCACTTTTCGTAACATCAATTACGTAACGTTACATATTAGTGGAACTAATTTTGTCACGTAACGGAATTATAAGGGCATGTCTAGCTTTTAATTAGAGTAGGTAGTTTGTCTGAATATGTCTGCAGCTACAAAATATGTTGTTTTTTTTTCATCTTTCAGATACTTTTAAAAGTTATCTTTTCAAAACCTACCTACAAAACAGAATGCCTCTGACTGGGGCCGAACGGGCAAAACGATTCCGAGAAAATATAAAAAAGATAAAGAAAAGTATGAAGTTTACAAGAAAAAAGAATTAGTACGAGTAAAAAAATGTCAAAAAAGAATAAATGAGCTCAGCGAAGAAGAAAAACAGAAAAAGAAGACAGTGAAGAAATCAAAACAGCAAAAATGAAAAGAAAGTATCTTTTGAAGAAAGAAAATAAGAAAGTAAGACTTCTGAATCAAGAAACATTAAAAGTTGTAATCGTTTTAAGAAGATAATATTTTTTCACGATCGATCAATGCGATGCAATCGAAAAAAAATGAAGAAAGATTTTACTTATTAGTAGGACGATTTTTGAGGTATATAAATGAATCTTTTGAATTTTTAATTTTATACTAAAACGTAACCCTTAAAATATTATTAATTGTTTCTTTTATGTTTTTTTTTAATATATTTTATACGCTGAAATATTTTTAGATTTGATGACTCAAATAGCTAAAAATATTTCTGTGTGAATTATTTTTACAGACTTGAATATATTTTTAATTTTATAAGTCACTAATCTTAAGAACATTTTTAAATAACGATAAGTATTTTAATAAAGACTGTATTGTATACAAAAACTTTTAAAATTATAATAATTAAGTATTATTAGTACTTATAGAAAAATGGTGTACTTATGGAAAAACCCTAAGCAGTTCCTTTTCGTAATACATTATTCTGTTAACGTAACTGTCCCACAGTTATTAGTTTTAATTTTTACGTTTATCTTACAAATATTGTTGATTTGAGTGCTTTTGAAAGTTTTATAGTGTTTATTTATTTATTTTTTTATTTCTTTAATAGAGTTTGATATTTAACGTGTTTCAAATATTGTGGTAAATGGTTTGTTTTTTCAAAATATCTAAAAAATTACGTAATGGAGCTTTACGCAGTAGATTATCTAAATTTCTACAAAGAATTTTGTAATAAGCTTAGTTTATAAAAAGATTTTTCTTTGATTTCATTTAAACAATAAAATTTATATGAATAATAATAGTTTTATTTTATTTAAACAGTAATTAAAAAAGTTACGAAACTGAATAAATACTGGAGTATGCGGTCACTTAAATTGGATTTTTATGAATATTATTATAACATTCTTAATATTTTTTTACATTATCGGACAACTTATTAAATTTACCACCGAAATATCCACATTTAAATCCATTACGATTTATGAAAAATATTAAGTTCCGCTTACGTAACGCGTCATTTTATTTTAAATCCCACTCAAAGTCAAAACCCTTGAAGGCCTTCATTGTAAGTTGGGAAGCATTCTTCGGTCAATCCTTTTCAAAGTTTACTGCTGCTTCCCAAGACTTCTATACTACAACTTTTATAAATTTCTCAAAAAGAGACTTAAGAAGCAATTATATCATTTTTGAATAGCTCTGCTGGCCGCATTGACGGAATTACGCCTCATCATCTTAAATATCTTGTAAAGGCTGCTGCCGCCAACACCGACGTAGTACTTTTTAATGACATTACAAAATTATGATATTATATGTGTGATATATGAATATAATATATACAAGTTTCTCGTTAACAACGTTGTAAAGATCGGGAGTGTGTCGACGAGGGTTGCGTACCTTATACTCAGAATCACCAAACGGTATTCGCTGAAGGTCATACAGGTTAACGCACCAACCTTGGCACACCCCGATGAGGAGGTGGAGGAAATGTATGAAGATATATCTAGAGCCATGCATTCCTCCAAAACCCAATATACTGTAGTAATGGGAGACTTCAAAGCAAAAATAGGCACAAGAGGAAACGGTGAGATGAAAGAAGGGAAATTTGGAATAGGGCAACGGAACCCAAAGGGCCAGCAGCTGGCCGACTTTATAGAGAAAGAGGGACTCTTTATGATGAACTCTTTCTTCCAGAAGCGGCCCCACAGGAAGTGGACCTGGTCGAGCCCCGACGGTTCGACAAAAAATGAGATTGACTTCATTATGACGACCAGACGACAACTGTTCAGTGATGTCTCCGTGATCGCGAGGGTGAAAACTGGTAGCATCACCGAATAGTGAGAGGCACACTGAACCTAAACGTTAAGTTGGATAGGTCTCGTCTAATGAAGTCAACGCTCCGTCCCCCTCGTGCTCTGTTTCCAAAGCCCGAAACCTTTCAGCTCGAGTTACAAAACCGTTTTCAGTGCCTAGAAGACTGCAATGAAGTGGACAATATGAATGACAAGCTCGTGGAAACTGTCCACGCGGTCGCAGCTAAGTTCTGCAAAACCCGCCGCAGAAGAACACAAAAACTTTCCGATCACACTCTTAATCTCATGGCTGTTAGACGGGAGATGAAGCTACATTTTTCAACAGACTTGACAGCATACAGGCATCTGAACAGACAGATCTCCAAATGCATTCGGCGGGACTTACGCAACTTCAATATAGCTCGTATATAGCAATCGAGCGGAACCAAGGCTCCAAAATATTTGCCAGAGATCTGTCTGCCAGAAAGAGCCAACTGTCAAAGCTGAAGACAGTGTGTGGCAGCATCGTTCCCGGGACACCTGAGATTTTGAGTGAGATTGATAGGTTCTATGGGCAGCTGTACACGTCATCACTGGAGCCACACGCAAGTGTGAGTAACGATCCAAGAGCGGGTCTCATCCGACACTATTCCGAAGATACCCCGGACGTCAGTCTGAGCGAGATTAGAATGGCTCTCCAGCACATTAAAAACGGTAGGGCCCCAGGCGAGGATGGAATTACAGCGGAGCTTCTGAAAGCGGGTGGAAGACCGGTACTTGAAGTCCTTCAAAAGCTCTTTAATTCCGTCCTCCATGGTGGCATTACACCGGAGGCGTGGAGCAGAAGTGCGGTAGTCTTGTTCTTCAAGAAAGGTGACAACGCTCTCTCAATTAAGTCACTCGAAACTAAAGGCAATTAGAACGAAAGCTAGAAAACGAGCAGCTATGTGAAAATATAAACATGTCATGAATGAGTATATTGCAATGAACCATATAAAACCGGCAGTGGAGAATAAATCTCTAGAATGTTAGTTTTCACATCAAGGGTTTTTAAAATTTGACTCTAATACTACAAAATTACGAGATGTTTTTACAGGTTTCCCTTCTGAGCCGCGTCTACGTGCTGTTTTCGAGAGTCATTACGAATCGTCTCGCGCGCAGACTTGACGACTTCCAGCCTCAAGCGAACAAGCCGGTTTCCGAAAGGGCTTTAGCACCATAGACCACATACATACCCTTCGGCAAATTGTACAGAAGTCCGAAGACACTACAATTTGCCACTATGTCTGGCGTATGTGGACTATGAGAAAGCCTTTGCTTCCGTCGAAATGTGGGCGGTGCTGCAGTCCCTTCAGCGGTGCCAAGTTGACTGTCGGTATATCGAAGTGCTGAAGTGTTTGTACAATAGAGCTACGATGGCTATCCGAGTACAGAACCAGAGTACGAAAACTATCCAATTGCAGAGAGCTGTAAGACAGGGTGACGTCATATCCCTGAAACTCTTCACAGCAGTGGACTTATGAAAGGCTGTAATGATGATGATGATATGAATATTATTGATGATATTATAACATCAGTAATATCGAAGACAATTGCAATTATTGAATGGAAGACATATCGGAGCATGAACACTCATTAACTTTAGAAGAGCAATTTTGTGAAGATTATTATATCAAAACGACTAACAAATTTTCAAATGGTTTATATAAAGTAGGTTTACCCATGAAGAAAGGCTTTGAAAACAATTAAGTCACTCGAAACTAAAGGCAATTAGAACGAAAGCTAGAAAACGAGCAGCTATGTGAAAATACAAACATGTCATGAATGAGTATATTGCAATGAACCATATAAAACCGGCAGTGGAGAATAAATCTCTAGAATGTTAGTTTTCACATCAAGGGGTTTTAAAATTTGACTCTAATACTACAAAATTACGAGATGTTTTTAATACGTCGAAATAAACATCGACTGGCTTTATCTTGAATGACTTAATGGAATGCGGACCTAAACGGCAACGTGATATATTGGAATTATTATTAAGTTGGCGTGCTTACAAATACGTATATACAGCAGCTTGCGAAATGATGTATCGTAAGATCAAGGTACAAGAGCATGACCAGAAACTCCAGAAGATAATATGGCGGAACGAACAAGGCGCTATGCAAGAATTTAAATTATGCACCGTTACATATGATAACCTTAGTTGGCTCTTAGAACGATGCAGTAGTTAGATAGTGATGACGCTGATGTTTACCTTATAGCAGCTGAGATCTAGAAGAAGAGATTCTATGTTGATGATTTGATATCTATACATATATCAAATCATCAACATAGAATATCTTCTTCAAGCAACAAGATCGAGGAAGCAAAGCAAGCACGACGCTAATTAATTGATATATTACGAAGAGGCGGCTTCAACTTCAGAAAATGGTCCAGCAATGAACCCAGACTCCTCGAAGATTTATCTGAAGACCTTTTAATGTCTCTACTGTTAACATCAACAACAGATTATCATCATCAACAAAGGCATTGGGGCTGCATTGGTATCCATTCTCTGATATTTTTACATTTGACAATAAGATTGAGAACATGCAAAAGCCAGACACAAAACGCTCCATGCTGTCAAATATATCGAAGATTTCGAACCGCTTGGTTGGTTATCTCCGAGTATAATAAAGGAGGGGGACGGAATGGGACCAATTTTTGTCACCAAATATTTAACACAAGTGGAGTAGCCTTTTTTATAGAATTAGGGTGACAAACGAGCACACAGTCCGTCTGATGGTAAGTGGTTGCTGTGGCCCATAGACATCTACATATATCCTCGATTACGAATCAAAATGCAGATGCGTTGTCACCCATGAGGACTAAGATAGAATGCCTCGTTTCCAGTAAAAAGGGTTTCTGGTTCTCTACACTCGCCATACGAAACACAGCAGTGTTAAGCTGCCATTTAATCCGGTATTCTGTGAGAGCGTGGTCCTTCCCTGGTCGAGCCGAACCATTCGTGCTACAAGTATAGCAGTAATATAACTGCAGCATGGCTCTACCACGTATAAACTAGAAGTTAAAGAGGAATCAAAGAACATAAGTAAAATTAAAATTTCGAGATGGGTCGACAATACTCAATCTTCAGTACAGCTATACGGCTTCGCAGATGCCTCAGAAAAGGCTTATGCGGCCGTAGTTTACATCAAAACCTATAATGAGAATAAGGACCCCACGCCACGCGAGGATTTTCACCATCTCAAGTATTATCGTATCCTCTATGGTGGGTTGGACCTTCGTGGCTCAAGGGGAACAAAGAGTATCCTTCAGAAAAATATGACGCTCCGGAAACCAAACTGAAGACCAAAACTCGGATATGTGCTGCAGAGCCTAATTATTACTCGTTTATCCGTGAGCTTCTCCATATAGTTGCTTAGTAACAAAGGCGACCCGCATCCTATGTCGACTATAACGTTTCATAACTATACATCGCGAGCAAAAAAACAATAACAATTTCAATCCAAGTTATATCATAGTGAATGAAAATCATTATGCTACTGTTTAGGCCAAAAATGGTCACGTTAGGACGGCACCCAATTACGTTTGACTTTGCCAATCGTTTCGTGAAAACCGCATCGGATTTGGTGGGATAGGGTTTAAGTTCCTGGACAAGAGGTCTTTATGGGGTTTTACGATTTAAAGAACTTCTTGAAGGTAATTGTGCATATTATATAGTGATAGCTAGATGAAGTGCGTGCTTCTTCGTCACGTAGATATGTGAATTGTGCGATAGTTAACTCGTGCGAGAGTGCGGAATAGTGTACGCGCGTCGAGGAGATATACGATCTAGGATTCGAGCCGCGCATTCCTTGTTTGAGAGCTTCTCCCGGTTAATGGTCAGGATATCGTTATAATTTGTGATAAGTGAATCCAGGACATTAAATGTCGAATTTTGTGCTACTGTCCTTGCCGTGTCGGGTATCACGTGTTCGATTCTGCGATGAGTGTGGAATTAGGCGAATTGAAGTTAGTTAAATGTACAATGAAGCTAAGAGACTGAATTAGTGACAGTGAGGAAAAAAGTGGTCCGGCGATGGAGCAGTCTGGAGCGATGTAGCATTTTGGAGCAGCCTGGAACTCGGCCGCTGCTGGTTGCCTACGCCTGCCCAGGCCTCACACATTCACACCTCCCTGTGCACGATTCACCAAACACCATTACACACACTCACGGCCTGCCCAAGCTTTGGAGCGAAGTTAGCTCCTGATACTGGTAAGTACTTTTGGTTTCTAGCTTTCTCTCATATATTTTATTGTAATTAGAGATTTCCACGTGACCACTTTGGAGGCCCGACCTGCGTCTGCTCGTTGGATTCCCGCTCAATGGGCCCCGGGGTATTCTATCTTTGTAGGGGCAGCCGTAGACCGTAACAGCTACTAAATTAATAATTAAAACAATTCAGCCAGATAACTTTGCACAAGAAATAGAACAATTAAAGAAAAACGGCAACATTTCAGGAAAAGCGCAATTATAAGTTTAAACGCATTTCTTGACTTATATGGCATTTTGAGAATAAAGGGAAGATTGCAACATTCTACATTACCTACAACGAGCAAACAGCAGATTGTACTTCCCTATTATTCATTGTTGACGGAACTGCTTATACTGGACACGTATCACACTACTTTACATGGTGGAGTTAAACTGACTTTGGCACACATAAGTAACAAATACCGGATTATAAGTGGACAGCGAGCAATGAAGATGATTATACGCCGGTGCACCACAACTGTTCGACTCAATACACAAAAGCGAACACAGATCATGCGTGATTTGCCTACCACTCGATTGATACCATCTCGCCCCTTTACACACACGGGGTGGACTTTACGGGAGATGTTGAAATGAAAGCAAATAAGGGTAGAGACATTAAGACCACAAAAGGTTTTATAGCTGTCTGTATATGCCTAAATATAAAATCCACTCATCTGGAATTCGTATCGGACCTCACTGCATCAGCGTTTTTAGCTGCATTTAAATGTATGTGCGTTCGACGCGCTACGCCTTTACACATTTACAATGACAACAGTACAATCTTTGTGGGTTCGTCGCGTGTAAAGTACAATATGTGTAAAGGGAATATATTTTTTTAATAAAAATACTAGTAATGCTATTAAACATTACTAATATTCCCTTTAAACACTTCTGGTAAGTTTAAAATGCTTGTGTTAGAAGTGGTTCACGACAGAAGTCGAATAGCGGATTCGAACCCACTAACTTTCGAGTTCGCGGTCCGCACCCTGCCATTAGGCTACTGACGCTTATCTTATTAATATAAGCTAGCAACCCAAACATTAAACACCGATTTCCTCGAGAACGTTAGCCAGGTGGGAATTACTTGGCATTTTAACGTGGCTGCGTGGACAAGTGCGGGCAGCATATGGGAAGCCGCTGTTAAAAGTATAAAGCACCATCTGAAGCGCGTAGTTGGCCATCAGAAGCTTACCTTTGAAGAATATCCAACGCTGTTTGCGCAAATAGAGGTAAACCATAACTCAAGGCCTCTATGTGCTTTAACTGAAAACCCAGAAGACATAAATTACCTTTCACCCAGCCACTTTCTTGTCGACGGTCCTATTCTATCTAAACCATTATCTGATAACAATATTGAAAACGTAAAAAGAAGGTGACTGCTAACTGAGCAGATATACAAAGAATTTTGGAAGCGGTGGTCTGCAGAATAATTGCATACGTTACAAACACGAAGCAGTTGGCATACACATTAAAAAATAGAGAACTGGACAGCATAGTGGAGATGAAAGAAGATAATTTACCTCTTTTTAACTGGGCCTTAGCAAAATTCATCGCTGTACACCCGGCAAGGACGGGTATCTTTTTTTATAGAATAGGGGGCAAACGAGCATGCGGCTCACCTGATGGTAAGTGACTACCGCCGCCCATGAACAACCGCAAAACCAGGGGAATTGCAGATGCGTTGCCGACCTTTTAGAAAGGTATAAGCTCTTTCTTGAAGGTTCCTAAGTCGTATCTGTCCGGAAAATTCGCTGGTGGTAATTGATTCCACGCTCTGCGCTGGATGCGGTCAAGTGGAAGGAGCTGGCACTTTGGTACCCCGGCCCAAAGATGAGAACAGTATTCCATGTGGGGCCGAACTTGCGCTTTGTTAAGTTGCAAGCGATGTGCCGGCATGAAATACTGTTTCGCTCTGCTGAGCACGCCAAGCTTTTTAGAGGCCAATTTAGCCTTCCCTTCCAAGTGACCACGAAACTGCACACTATTCGATATGTCGACGTCAAGGATTCCGATACTGGCTGAGGCAGCAAGGGGAGTGTCTTGAAACTGAGGAGATACGACAAAGGGGATCTTTTTAGCGGTAAACGCGCAAACTTGTGTCTTCTGGGGATTGAACTGGACTAGATTTAGTCGGCCCCAATCCGAGTCTTTGTTAAGCAAAGACTCGACTTCAGACACACTGTCCTTGTCCCGGTACTCGGCGACGTTTTCCCGAGAAATATTGGCACGGCCGGTATATAAGGCATCACTAGTGCTGTCGTCTGCATAGCAATTAATGCTACAAGTTAACAACATATCAATGATATGCTGGAGAAAAATACACAACAGTTACACTGAAAACTAAACACGGAGTCCTGAAACGGCCTATCACGAGGTTGAGTACTTTGTCAGTACTCTCAGACCAAGAAGACAATCGGTCGCGAGCGGACAGTGATCCTGTTGCTACTGGGCATAAGTCAAAACGCAGTAGAAGTATGCCAAATAATTTAATTTGTTTGCTCTTACTTATCATCGAAATTATACCGCCGTCGATGCAGCAAACTTACAAAATAACTCAGAATCGACTTTAGCACTATATTTTGATCGAGCAGTCGATTCGCAACGTATAGAGAGACACTGGACCATAATTGTATACGTCGACATTCTGGAAAAACATTCAAAATGTGGAAAGATATTTAGACCATTTAAACAGCATCTGTAATGAAGAAAGTACATGCACTGCCACACTGGCTCAGTTCAGATACGCGTTGGACAAGATAGAACATTATAATAAAATGTTGAAATTTGCACAATGTTCCAGAACAAGAAAAGGTTTGATTAATGGTGTGGGAAGATTGAGCAATTACTTATTTGGAATTTTGGATGACCAATTCGCTGAAAAACACTCTAAAGACATAAAATTCAACAAAATTTTAAAGCAATGAATTATAGTGACGTCAAACACTTTTTCTTTATAATTACACAAGTTTTATTTAATAATAAATTTAGTAACATTAGCAAGGCGTTTTAATTAACAGTGTTTTATTTTGCATCCTACAATCTCAGTATTTGAATGGTACTCCTCAACAGCATTTAATCTTGTATTGCATTCCATTACATATTTGCATAATTACGCATACAAGTTGTAATAACATTTTTTATTAAATTGTAATTTTATTCCTTCAATAGGTATCATTGAAAAGGTTTAATAACTTTTTAGATCTGGGGGCACGGCAGTGCCCCCGCCAAGTCGAGCAAAAAAGCGGCACGGCCGTACCATCCTTTTCTCGAAGCAGTTCAGGCCATTTTAGAAACACTATAACTTAGTTGTAGATAAAAGTAGAAGCCTGAGTTTTCAGTAACCAAGTAGGCATTATATAAACTCGGTATATTTCAAATCTCATTAAATTTGAACTAGTAGTATAAGAATTATAACTAGTCAAAGTTTCTTAATTTTGTCACTCACTGTCTGACCGATCATCAAAACTCTAAGGCACTTCTAGAAGACATAGAAGCTTCAAATTTAGAATTTAATTATTGTTTAGTATCCCCGCGGTATCGTTCAAAGAACGCTCGCTGCGTTTCCGCGCTGAATGGCTATACTTAGCCTTTGAGCGAGAAAAGATCCAGCCCTCTTATTACCACCAAAGTTAAAAATCTGAGTTGCTAAAAATACCAAACTGAAATTTTTAAACAAATATTTTTTTTTCCAAGGTTAATGAAAAATTTCTTTAAAATTAATCTATAGAGAATATCAAAAACATAATAATAGAGAAATTAAAAAAAAGTCGGCAAATTTCTACTGGATCGTTTAATGATTATGGATTTGTGTTTAATTGTTATGGTCTAGTTGAATTTCTAAATGTTACTGTTACATGAATTTTTAATAAATTTTATTATTCTGTAAATACTATTTTATTTATAAAACGAAGTAAGTACCGCCTCTTTAATTGACCAATAATAATTTTTAGTTACTTTTGTATTTGTAGCAACATATTTCAATATGTGAATGTTTAACAACGTAGGCAAACAGGTCAACTCATTTTAAAGGCAACCAATAATAGAACGAAAGCTTTCGTCCGCGTGGAAGTCGGTCATACCGCAACATTAAACAATAGATAATAACATGCTTGGTATAATATATGTACATATATTTATAATTTTGAATCTAATTTTGGATTTGTTAATCGAAAAATTTACAAAGAATCGTGTATTTTGGGAATACAAAACATTTTTTCATTACATTTAAATTACATTTATATATTACTAGCTGTGCCCCGCGGTTTCACCCGCGTATATCACGCGTCTGTGCCGCGCGACATGATATGACACCTCGCTCATTTAGTTCAATCATTTTAGCTAAAAAATTTGCAAAATTGCGACGCGTATTCTCTCTGACTTGCAAGACGATTTTCAGTTTCTGATGAAAATTCTCCAATACGACGTATTTTTAATGCCCTTGCTTGGGAACTATTTCTGGAAAGTTTAGATCTTGATCTTTTGGGCATTTTTCGTTATTTAATCATCAACAGGTAAAACAAAATGATAAAAAAATTAAAAGTCCGTTGGACTATATTATTTGCTCTACTGTTAAACAGGAATTACCTGTTTATAAAATGTAACTGAAAAAATTATAAGAACTACTAAGTTACTAAGCTGTTTGGATAGTTAAATGTACAATATTTATTTATCAGTTAGTACCTACTGAATATAACATAAAAAATAGGTTTAGTTCTGAAAATAACTTTTGTTTGGTTTTAAAAATAACTTTTTAGTTAGGTTCAAATTTAATCAATACCTACTAAATGAAATAAAAGCGAATTCAAAATATTAAAATTATTGAATTCCGCACACAACCGCTTCGTAGGGGGCTGACTGCGCGAGTGGGCCGTGCGGCAATTTATTTTTGACATGACCCCCCCCCCCCCGCATCCCAGAGACATCTGCATTGCATGGTGCTGGCAGTGTAAGGATTTTTCGGCGTTACTATTGAATATTTTAACATGGAGAAGTAGTTATTGTGAGATAACTGTAATAGATAGACATATTATGGTATCATCTTAGAATAATAACACCTAGAAGCCGAGTCCGCGTCCGTAATGTGAGGCAACTCAAACTAAGCCAGTATGGCTTAGTTCAATACTCGGCCCGTTAGTGCTCAAAGTCGTGTGGTGTTGACAACACCTCCCGAAATTTTAATTAAAAATGACGTTTTATGAAGTGAACGGATGTCAGTACATCAGAGAAACACAAGAAACATAGTAACATTACATTTCACGAGTAAGTAATGCTTTTGAACTTATATTTTTACGTAAAACGTTCATCAAAAATAAATATGAATTTTTCAAAACTGACATATAACATTATATGGAAATGTTGCCTAAGTGAAAAAAAAATTCTCCCACCTTTTTTTAATTAAAACTAAAACACGTCAATAGGAATAAGGGCATCTACGACTTTTTCTGCTACCAGGGTGGCACCACCTTACAGTGAGGTATAATGCAAAAAATTAAAAAATCAAACCTCTGACGCATTGTGTTGTGTAATAATATAATATTTTAGATAATGATAAACTATTATTTAAAACTAATTCGTCAATTAACTGACACTATGTTACAAAAAACTTTACCTCAGTCACAACTACCGACATCTGGTGAGTGGAAGATTATTAGCCCTCATTGAATAGAGTGCGTAACGCCACTTGACAATTTATTACTACGAGGGCTGCCAACATTGAAAAAATGCAACGCATTGTTTTTATTTATCGACGGCTCCGTGGCGCAGTGGCTTAGCAATGAGTTGTTGCGCTGGGGGCCGCGGGTTCGAATCCCGCACGGAACAAGTATTTGTATGCTTTACAAATCATTGTTCCGGGTCTGGATGTTTGTCCTCGTGCAATTTATGTTTGTAAGCTGCCTCCACGATACAGGAGAAAATCCTAGTGTGGGGGTAACGTTTTTGAAAAAATATTAAAAATTATAGATGATGAATTTTAAGGGAACTTTTAATATGGTCTGATAATAAATGCATGTTTGGTTTTCGTTTTATATTTCTTTCTGATCCGATCATTGCGGCTTGTGAGATAGAAAACATCAGACACAATCTAAATGAAAGCAGTTGGAAGCCCACTAAAATACAAAAATTTGTTTTTTACATTTTTTAAAGGATACTGTGACATACGTAAACACGGTCCAGTTGATGGTAAGTGTATGCTGTGATCCATATACATCTACAACTATCCTCAATAAAGAGATGCGTTGTCATCCGTGAGGACTTTCTAAAACCTACCAAGATTAAATTTTTCTTGTGTTTTTCGTATTTTAGCTTACATTATGCATGCAGTGAGGTGCGGTACACCATTATTCGACGATTATTAAAAAAGAATTTAAAAACAAACTGAATAATAGATACTGAATACGGTCAATCGTTCGTCGAACAGTCGTGTGTCAGGCATCGGGCGGGTGTATATCAAACTTGCATTAGTCATATAATTATAACGTCTCTATACAGTTACAAAGAAAAATATGATGCAATCACATTTATATGGTTCATAAAAGTATCTCACTTGGCTAGATATGCCAATATCATATTCAAAAATATTTTGAATTTAGCGGGCTACACTTCGATAATAGAATTCAAACAAACTTATTTTCACATTTGTGTGAGTCATATGTTACGTTGTAACTATTAGTCCAATATAGTTTTGACTTCCCTACTTTTCGGGAAAATTTTATGTATTGGCCACATTATTTCTTCACTTGCGTGTGTTTCGTCTAGCGTAAACACAAGTTGATAACGCACACATAGATTTTGTTCTTGCCCCACTTTTGAACGTCCGCTTTGTAGGGAACTATCGTTCTAGGTGTTATTATTCTAAGGGTATCGTGTATGGACTTTTTTGTAGATATTGATGTCCTCTATAAAACTATAGCACATCACTTTGCTCTATTATCAAGTTTCCGCAGCGTACGCGATATAAGGATTTTTTTGGTATTTTTTTCACACCTTGGGTTACTTTAACGAAGTTTTCATACGGATCCCTAACTTTTTTGAAAACATTCTAGCGTCTATGTTCATCAGAAAAAATGTTTAATTTTAACAGTGGTAGAGCTAAGCGGCAGCTTATGCTGTCGCACGGATGTTCCAGCTCGAACCGGGGTGGTATCACGACCTCACAGAATACCGGCGTGAAGTAGAGGTTTACCTCTGCGTTCCGCTTGGTGAGTGCAGGTGGCCGGAGGCCCAATTCCCCCCCCCCCCCATCAACATGGTAGTGGAATTGAACAGAAGACTACCCCAGGAGGGTACCAGCACCCTTGGAGAATCCCTCGCTGAGCATCCACGACCAAACCACTCCACTCCTGGACGTGGGTTCTCAGGCTGCCCCGCGTATTCTGGGGGGGGGGGGGGGGGGGCAAAATTCCGCTCGCGACTAATACTGCTCGGGGCAAGCTGAGCAATAAGACCAAGGCGACCCCTTTCACGCTATCCGTGAATTTTTGCAATATCAGGGGACTTCATTCCAAACTTAACGCTGTCCATTACCATCTAGAGACGGCGAAGCCGGCCTTGCTCTTTTTAACCGAGACTCGGGTGTCCTCTCCGGCTGATACTTCATATCTCTCTTACCCGGGGTACAAATTTGAACACTCCTTTGTGCCCCGGGCTGGCGTTTGCGTATACGTCAGGGAGGACATCTGTTTTCGACGCCTCGGCAGTCTTGAAGGTACGGACCTGTCCATCCTATGGCTGCGCGTAGACAGCGACGACCATCCCCGCGTCTACAAGTACCTCTATAGGTCCCATAGCGGTAATGCCGACACAGACCGACTCATCGACCACGTCCAAATGGCTGCAGACTCCGTGCTACAACAGGTCCCATCCGCAGAGATCGTGATACTCGGTGATTTTAACGCCCACCACGCTGAATGGCTTGGTTCTCGTTTAACCGATCATGCGGGTATATCTGTCTATGACTTTGCTTTGGCATATGGTCTAACACAACTGGTTACTTCGCCTACGCGGATCCCAGATGTGGAGGATCATGTACCTTCCCTGTTGGACCTTCTGCTGACCTCTCATTCGGACGGATATCAGGTCTCCGTCGATGCCCCACTGGGCTCTTCGGACCATTGTCTGATCCGGAGTACGGTGCCACTCACGCTCCCATCGCAGTTGTGATCTGCAGCTTGCCGCCGTGTTTGGCACTATACGTCGGCCGATTGGGACGGGATGCGGTCTTTTTTTGCATCCTACCCTTGGGGGCGGGTTTGCTTCTCGCCGGAAGATCCCAGCGCTGTTGCCGATTCTGTTGCTGATGTGGTACTTCAGGGTATGGAACTTTTTATTCCATCTTCTGTGGTGCCCATCGGAGGCAGATCCCAGCCATGGTTTGGTCGCTCCTGTAAACTAGCATCACGCTATAAGCAGGAGTGCTACCAGGCCTGGGCTGACGCATCAACGTCCCGGGATGTAAACACCAGCGCTCTTAAAAAGAAGTACAATTCCGCCTCCAGGTTCTTCAAAAGTGTCATTGCCAAGGCAAAGTCAGAGCACATCGGCAGAATTGGCGAGAAACTAGTTCGCCTCCCTTCGGGAACACGTGCATTCTGGTCTCTCGCCAAGGCTGTCCAAGGGAACTTCTGTCAGCCATCTCTGCCATCTCTGCACAGGGTGAACGACTCACTGGCCCATGACGCAAAGGAGAAAGCCGATCTGCTAGGCTCTCTTTTTGCTTCCAACTCGACTCTAGATGACGGGGAGAATACACCGCCGAACATCCCGCGGTGTGAGTGCTCCATGCGGGAAGTGCTGTTTACACAGCGCTTGGTGCGTAAAGCACTCCTCTCCCTGCACGACAACAAGTCGAGTGGGCCTGATGGAGTCCCACCTATTGTGCTGAAGACGTGTGCTCCGGAGTTGGCAACGGTTTTAACGCGTCTTTTTCGGTACTCCTACTCCCTAGGCGTAGTCCCGGACTCATGGAAGACAGCTTTGGTGCACCCGATCCCTAAAAAAGGCGACCGCTCAGATCCGTCCAACTATAGGCCTATCGCCATCACCTCCTTGTTCTCCAAAGTAATGTAAACGATAATTAACAGCAGGCTCATGCGGTACCTTGAGGATCACCAGCTGATTAGTGATCGCCAGTACGGTTTCCGTCGAGGTCGCTCAGCTGGTGATCTTCTGGTCTACCTGACCCATAGATGGGCGGAGGCAGTGGAGTCCAAAGGGGAGGCGTTGGCCGTTAGTTTGAACATAGCGAAGGCTTTCGATCGGGTTTGGCATAAAGCGCTTCTTTCGAAGCTGCCTTCCTATGGGCTTCCCGAGAAATTGTGCAATTGGATCACCAGCTTTCTTGCAGATCTGAGCATCAAGGTCGTAGTAGACGGTGCATGCTCCGATTACAAGCCCATTAACGCTGGTGTTCCACAAGGCTGCGTGCTATCACCAACGCTGTTTCTTCTGCATATCAATGATATGTTGCAAACCAGTAACATTCATTGCTATGCGGACGACAGCACTGATGATGCTTTATACACCGGCCGTGCCAATATTTCCCGGGAAAACGTCGCCGAGTACCGGAATAAACTTGTGTCTAAAGTCGAGATTTTTTTGAACAAAGTCTCAGACTGGGGGCGACTAAATCTAGTCCAGTTCAATCCCTAGAAAACACAAGTTTGCGCGTTTACCGCTAAAAAGATTCCCTTTGTCGTATCTCCTCAGTTTCAAAGCACTCCCCTTGTTGCCTCAGCCAGTATCGGAATCCTCAGTGTCGACATATCGAGTGACGTGCAGTTTCGTGGTTACTTGGAAGAGAAGGCCAAATTGGCCTCTAAAAAGCTTGGCGTGCTCAGCAGAGCGAGACAGTATTTCATGCGGGCACACCGCTTGCAAATTTACAAGGCGCAGGTTCGGGCTCACATGGAATACTGTTCCCATCTCTGGGCAGGGGCCCCCCAGTGCCAGCTCATTCCACTTGACCGCATCCAGCGCAGAGAGGTTCGAATCGTCGACGACCGAGTTCTTTCCGATCGGCTTGACACACTGGCACTGCGTAGAGAGGTTGCATCTCTTTGCGTATTTTATCGCATCTACCACGGGGAGTGCTCTGAGGAATTGTTCGGACTAATTCCAGCCGCTCAATTTCACCATCGCACATCGCGACAGAACTTGCGATACCATCCATATCATATAGATGATTGGCGGTCCACCACTGTGCGATTCAGAAGAAGTTTTCTCCCTCGCAAGACTTCCTTGTGGAATCAATTACCACCAGCGATTTTTCCGGACCGACACGACTTAGGGACCTTCAAGAAAAGAGCCTACTCCTTTTTAAAAGGCCGGCAACGTATCTGCGATTCCCCTGGTGTTGCAGTTGTTCATGGGCGGCGGTAGTCACTTACCATCAGGTGAGCCGCATACTCGTTTGCACCCTCTCCTTTAAAAAAAATGTAGGATTCTAATGGTGAAAGAATTTTTTAAATTGGTCTAGTACTTTCGGAGCCTATTTAATTCAAATAAAAAAACAAACAAACAAATCTTTCCTCAATATAATATTAGTGTAGATATATTAATAATAATAATACTTTAGTATTAGTAATGTAAAGTAATAGTCCATGCGGTCGGAGCTAAGTTCTGCAAGACCCACCGCAGAAGAACACAAAAACTCTCCGATCACACTCTTAATCTCATGGCTGTTAGACGGGAGATGAGGCTTCATTCTTCAACAGATTTGACAGCATACAGGTAACTGAACAGACAGATCTCCAAATGCATGCGGCGAGACTTACGCAACTTCAATACAGCTCGTATTGAAGAAGCGATCGAGCGGAACCAAGGCTCCAAAGTCTTTGCCAGAGATCTGCCAACTGTCAAAGCTGAAGACCGAATGTGGCAGCATCGTTTCCGGGCACCTAGAATTTTGAGTGAGATTGAGAGGTTCTATGGGCAGCTGTACACGTCATCGTTGGAGTGTGTCACACGCAAGTGTGAGTAACGATCCAAGAGCGAGTCTTATTCGACACTATTCCGAAGATATCCCGGACGTCAGTCTGAGCGAGATTAGAATGGCTCTCCAGCACCTTAAAAACGGCAAGGCCCCAGGCGAGGATGGAATTACAGCGGAGCTTCTGAAGCGGGTGGAAGACCGGTACTTGATGTCCTTCAGAAGCTCTTTAATTCCGTCCTCCATGGTGGCATTACACCGGAGGCGTGGAGCTGAAGTGCGGTGGTCTTGTTCTTCAAGAAAGGTGACAACGCTCTCTTGAAGAACTACAGACCGATTTCCCTTCTGAGCCGCGTCTACGTGCTGTTTTCGAGAGTCATTACGAATCGTCTCGCGCGCAGACTTGACGACTTCCAGCCTCCCGAACAAGCCGGTTTCCGAAAGGGCTTTAGCACCATAGACCACATACATACCCTACGGCAAATTGTGCAGAAGTCCGAAGAGTACAATTTGCCACTATGTCTGGCGTATGTGGACTATGAGAAAACCTTTGATTCCGTCGAAATTTGGGCGGTGCTGCAGTCCCTTCAGCGGTGCCAAGTTGACTGTCGGTATATCGAAGTGCTGAAGTGTTTGTATAGTAGAGCTACGATGCCTATGCTAGTACAGAACCAGAGTACGAAACCTATCCAATTGCAGAGAGGTGTAAGACAGGGTGACGTTATATCCCCGAAACTCTTCACCGCTGCATTGGAAGACGTTTTCAAGCTTCTGGACTGGAAAGGATACGGAATTAACATCAATGGCGAGTACATCACTCACCTACGATTTGCCGACGATATAGTCCTCATGGCAGAAATCGCTGGAGGAACTAAGCACTATGCTCAATGACCTCAATAGTGTCTCCCAACGGATAGTCTTAAGATGAACATGGACAAAACAAAGATTATGTTTAATGTCCATGTCACACCCATGCCGGTAGTTGTTGGGAGCACTAAGCTCGAAGTTGTTGAAGAGTATGTTTACCTGGGACAAATAGTCCGACTAGGTAAGTCCAACTTCGACCGAGAGGTCAATCGACGGATTCAACTCGGCTGGGCAGCGTTCGGGAAGCTACGACACATCTTCTCGTCAGAAATACCTCAAAACCTTAAAACAAAATTGTACAACCAGTGCGTGTTGCCAGTGATGACTTACGGAACTGAGACGTGGTCCTTCACTGCTGGCCGTATGAGGAAGCTCAAGGTCGCTCAGCAAGCTATGGAGAGGGCTATGCTCGGGGTGTCTCTGCGTGATAAACTTAGAAATGAGGATATCCGCAGTAGAACCAGAGTAACCGACATAGCCCAACGGATTAGTAAGCCGAAGTGGCAGTGGGCCGGCCATATAGCTCGAAGAACCGACAACCGATGGGGAAGAAAGGTTCTCGAGTGGCAGCCTCGTACCGGTAGGCGAAGTGTAGGGCGTCCCCCCACAAGATGGAGTAAACGACCTGGTAAGACATGCAGGAAGTCGATGAATGCAGGTGGCTCGGGACCGTGCTTTGTGGCATTCCTTGGAGAGGCCTATGTTCAGCAGTGGACTTGTGAAGGGCTGTAATGATGATGATGATTAGTAATATTATTAATTGAGGTATTGTCGGCTGTTTAAACATGAAATAGCAAATGTTTTTGAACATTTTCAAAATATATATATATATACTCAAATTTTACT
>JAVANC010000026.1:10591141-10700095 GCA_033319125.1 Parnassius glacialis | reverse complement strand
AAACGGCTATATCTTTTGATTACGTTGGCTTAGAAGTTTGATTTTTTTACAGCTCCAAGGGACAGTAGACTTGAGTATTGGTATGAATTTTAGCTTGATACCTCCACGCGTTCTTGAGAAAAAGGATCTTGACAGACAAACAGACAGACAGAAGGACAACAAAGTGATCCTATAAGAGTTTCGTTTTTTCCTTTTGAGGTACGGAACCCTAAAAAGAGGTAGCTAATGCACTAGTGCTCGCAAATTGTTGCAAACAAATTAAGACAATTGTTGTAATTTTATTTAGTCGGCCAATAGCAGCAAGCGAAAAAAGCGTGTCCGTGGCATGACAATATTAACAATAACATCTAAAATACCAAGTTGTGTCTTAAGAAAGTGTAAAAACTATGTTTCGTAGATAAATAAGAGTGAAGGAATTTCATACCATATGTAAGTATAATAGAATAATGTTACACATTTATATTTGTCACAATTTTATCTCTCGTTTACAAATAAATATTGAATTGTTAATATGGTGGTTTGAAAAGGACAGAGAATATGATGGCAAATATGGCACGACAAGGACAAATAGAATGCGTCATAGATTAACAAACAAAAGCGAAATCGTAGGCACAATACATAGTCTTTGTTAACCGCTTAATCGCGAGTTTTCTTGTTAGTTAATGAGTGCCTTTCTAACATAATATTATAATGATCATAATAAGTTCTGGCTTTCAACGTTTTACAATTAAGATTATATAGAATGAGATTAGTAATAGCGGGCTATTAGATATTTTGTTAGTAAAATTAAAATGTATGTAATAATAATAATCTCCTCGACCGATTTCGGCCACGGCGATCTCTTCAGCTCCGATCCTGTCGTTGGTGTGCTCGTGCATGGCTAACGTAGCCGATCTTATTTACAAATGTTCGCTTGCAATGCGGGCAGGTGAGCACACCATTACAGAAATTATAGTTAATTGCAAGTCAAGGTGGGCGTGCTTTGAGTTCATCACGTCGGGCATCCAATTCAGAGCATCGATTCTCCTTAAACATTTTGACATTGGCTCTCACCAAAGATCTCCACTCCGGTCGTCGAGCGGCTGCTTGCTCCCACTCTGAAGGCTCGATGTCGCACTTCATCATGTGGCGCTTAAGTACATCTTTGTACCTGAGAAGTTGTCCGCCATGCTTACGCTTGCCCTTGTCAAGTTCAGAGAAAAAGATGCACTTAGCCGTACGCTGATCTGACATTCGCGATAAGTGTCCACACCAACGGAATTGTCGCCCGATAAGGTAGGCTTCAATCCCCATGGTATAGGCTTTACGCAGCACTTCCGTATTCCGAATGCAATCAGACCAACGGATGTTGAGAATTTTGCGCAGACATTGCAAGTGGAAGCGATCCAGCGTCCGTATATGATGGCGGTAAATTGTCCATGATTTTGAAGAATACAGTATGTTAGGTAGCACTACCGCCTTATAAATATCAATTTTGGTAGCCAGTTTTAGGTCATGTGAGCCAAAGACCTTGCGATCCAGTTTACCGAATACCGCAGCCGCGGCACCGATTCGACTGTTGATTTCAGCATCAAAGTCACACTTTGATGTTATTGTGCTCCCCAGATAACGAAATGTATTGATCTGCTTAAGTATATCATCACCGAGTTTGACGGCCAGTGTCTCTTGACCGTAGATATCTAAAGACATCACTTCCGTCTTTTTAACACTTATCTTCAGACCAAAAATACGGCACGACTCATGAAAGGTGGTCACAAGCTGTTGCAGGCCAGCTGGGGAATCATTCATAAAACATAAATCGTCTGCGTAGACGGTCTCTGTAATAAGTGCGTAAGACACTTTCGTACGGGCCTTAAGTCTAGCAAAGCTGAAAAAAAAGACTGATCAGCGTTTACAGCGACACAGCTCTACATGCCATCATGCAGGAGTCTCAGAAGTCTCACAAACTTCTCCGTGCATCCAATTTTCCACAACACTATCCAGAGGGCTTCACGTGGTACACTATCGAATGCCTTCTCAAGGTCTACAAAACAGAGATACATATTACGACCCTGTTCTCTGCTTTTATTCTGTAGTTGACGCAATGAGAAAATCGCCTCACAGGTACCAACCCCTTCCGCTCAACCCACAGCGAAAGGCGTCATTAGATGATTTTCCATCCGCAAAAAAAAAAAGGTACCACGGTCAGGGCGGAAGCCGAACTGGGATTCCGGCAAAATCCTTTCAGAATGTTTCCTGAGGCGGTTTAATAGAAGTCTGGCGAAGACTTTTCTAGGTACTGAAAGTAGAGAAATGCCACGGTAAGAATTGCAGTTCGACCGGTCACCCTTGCCTTTATATAGGGCTCGTATGAGGGATACCTTAAAAGTATTAGGGACTTGTCCTTTTTCCCACATAATGAAAAAAAAGTTCCCATAACGCCGAATACAAATCCCCACCGCCATACTTCAATTATTCACCCGGTATATAATCAACACCAACCGCGCGTTTATTTTGCTGTTGCTTAATGGCAAGAGCAACCTCGTCAGGCGAGACTGGCTCATCGAGCTTGAGGGGGAAAGGTTGTTGAGGTAGGCAGCGAATGTGGTCTAGGTAACAAAATGATCCACGTTAAGTAGGGTGTTGAAATGCTTCACCCATCGCCCGAGTATTTCCTCCCTGCTTTTAAAAAGCGCTCCGCCACTAATTGAATTCAGTGGAACTTTTGCCATAGAGGACGAACCGAGTAGATGTTGCACCTCAGCATAAAACTCACCAAGCTGGTTGGTATCAGCGAGCCACTGCATCTGACGAGCCTTCTCCTGCCACCACTTGTCTTTCGCTTGTCGTGCGAGTTTACGAAGCTCCAGATCACTATGACGCAACTCCATAGCACCTCCACTCTGTTGAGTTCTACTGTGCTGCTTTAGGAGCCTACGGTGTTTATCAATAGCGTCTGTAAGTATCCCATCAAACCAGTCCTCATATTTTCGAACTCTCAAACCCAAAGTAGATTTAGCAGTGTCGAGAACATGAGAAGATAGAGACTCCCAGACAACATTGATTTCAACTTATTTTAAATCGAGGGGCTGCAGAGCAGTGTTCAAGGTTTCGGCATATTTAGCCCTCGTGTTAGTATCTTGGAGTCGTTGGAGGTTCAGACGTATCTGTTTAGATCTTTCCGATCTACAAGGACGTGGAAGACGAAGATTTAATTTAATGATAACAAGCCAGTGATCAGTCCAACAATGAGCACTACGCATGACACAGGTGACTTGGACTTGAGATATGTCTTTTTGACGCACGATGGCGTAATCGATAAGGTGCCAATGCTTCGATCTGGGGTGTATCCACGTTGCCTTGTACTTGGCAGGTAGTCTGAACATAGTATTTGTAATTGCAAGATCTAATTGTGCATAAAGACTAAGCAACAGTTGTCCGCTGCTGTTCATTTTACCAACACCATGTCTGCCAAGAACTTTAGGCCAGGCGTCATAGTCTCGTCCTACTCGGGCGTTAAAGTCGCCCATGAGAAGGATTTGCTCTCTTGGACAGATATAATTCACTTTGCTAGACTTGGCTAGCGTAGGGGCATAGACACTGATGATATTAAGATAGTTTTCACGTTCCATGTGAAGGCGTAATGTGGTAATGCAGTCCGAGATGTGTACAGGGTACTCTTCTAGTTGAGCAGCAAGGTAGTTCTTGACAGCAAAGCCTACACCAGACCTTCGCGGCTCTGAGGAAGCGAGTCCTTTCCAAAAGAAAGTATACCCGCCGCCGTATTCTACCAGCTCTCCTTCATTGGGGAGGTGTGTTTCGCTGAGTGCAGCCACGTCAATATTATAGCGACTTAGTTCCCGAGCTACAATGGCAGTTTTTCGCTCAGGGCAGGCATTTGCTTTGCGGTCAAGAAGTGTGCGCACATTCCACGCGCCAAACGTCATTGATTTTGATAAATTAAATTTTCCATTATTTTTCCTGTAGCGTCGACCGCGAATTTATGATGCAGAGACAGCCGCGGTTGCTACCATCCTAAAAGGGTTGGAGTGAGCATTTGTTTAGGGCACCTTTTCTAGCCCCCTCCCCGGCTGAGCTAGGAAAGCAGTGCCTCCCTGAATAGGGCTGCTTTATCACCTTGGGTGCTGTCGAGTCCGCTCTGTCATCCCGTTGCAGAGCAGAAGAGACCACGATGTACACTACACCCCCAAGACCACCTACGTGCAGGAGTCAGACAAAACTCAACGAGCATCACGTTAAGCCTCTCTACCTCCTCCCATCGCCGTAGGACATTGTTTATAGATTAGAGTTCTATTTGGAAGCAGGTCAATTGCGCAGGAGATATTAACGTGCACAAGTGTACGCGCGGACACAGGTGCACATACTCGTCTTTGCCCCCCTGGACCCAGTGGAACGGAGACCGTTACGACCGGAGAGGGACTTGGACAGATGGAACAGTAGGTATACCAGTGAAAAAGGTACAGGGGTTCAGTCCTTTTCCACACTCCCCTAGTCGCCTTCTACGACATCCACAGGTAGATATGGGGTGGTGCTATTCTACTCCGCCGCACACCACACGGCAATGTTTGTAATGTACCTAGATAGAACATAATTTTTCTCATTATATTTTATTATTTTCCAGGTTTTCGAGTGATGATTTTACAAAACATAAATGGGTCAGCATAGTTCAGGTGGAAAGAAGTAAACATGACTGGATGCCTACAAAAAGTAGTACAATTTCTACTGCACATTTTAATCAGGAAGATAAATATACGATTTCGAAAGGATACCTGCGTCTAAAAAAAACTGCAGTACCTGTGATAGCCTCGGTAAAATTTATTATTAAAAAATCACGATACTTCATTATTTTAATAACAAAAAGGTCGTAACTTCTGTAATTTCACAATTTCAATTATACAACTATTGTGTGTAAAAGGGCAATTTAAGTTTTCTTTTTATTTAGGGATCACAAACATTTTGTCCCATGTAAGAATCCAACTCACAACACTTGGCGCTGCGTTACTAGTGATACTTAAATCACTAAAATATATTTTTAAATTATTAATTACTAACGAAATTTGGGTTAATTAAATACTATAATCATTCTTGTTTAATGTACCGTAATAATTAAGACAATTTCTTCTTTTTCAGGACAATGATGATGTTCCGAAATTTGGCTCACCTACCAGTCTGTACCATGTAAATATATCCGACATCGATTCCGTATTCGACACTCCTAGAAAAGCAACGCTTAAGAAGCGAGTTCGTAAATTAATTGTTAAAAAAATTACAGAACAAAAATTAATGTTCTTAAAACTCAAAATAACAGATTAAGGAAAAAATAACAAACTTAACTTAACTTAACTTATCTTCACGCACGTTAACAAAAAATAACAAGCATGAAAAATATTTTAAAGGTATTGAAAAAAAAGAATTATCTTACGGAACAGTAATTTTTAGAACTTAACCTAAAAGCAGAACCATTAAACTTATTTAACACAATACTTCAATTAACAAAATCAAGGAAAAAATTTAGAAAGAAATACCCAGCAGCTCTTCGCAAATTTACGTTACTTTTAACTTTAAATTACTACTCCTCAGCGGCGTATAAATACGTTAGGCGAGTATTCCATACTGCTCTGCCTCATCCCCGCATTTTAGCTAAATGGTACCTACCAAAATAGTTCTATTTTGCCAGGTTTTACAAAACAAGCATTTGATATCTTAAAACAAAAAAGTAATTTGTCTAGAAACTTAATTATTTGTGGTCTGATTGTAGATGAAATGGCTCTCAGGCATCAAACTCAATAGACTGGCAAAAATACAGATGGATTAGTAAATTATGGTTCTAGACCTTCGGGAAACGAAGAAATTGCAACAGAAGAATATGTTTTTATTTAAGTATGTTTAAGTGAAAATTGGGAAATTCCTGTAGCTTACTGTTTTGTTAAAGGGTTATCATCAGAGACGAGGGCTACTTTGATTATGGATTGTTTAAGACATAGTTACGCAGCAGGCGTTGACATAGTGAGTTTGACTTTTGAAAGTTGTGCGGCTAACTTGACTTCTAGGCTGTAAACTGACTGCAACACTTCTAGGCTGTAAACTGAACGTTATTGATAATTTGAAAACTACATTAAAACATCCTGAAACCAGTAAAGAAGTTGCAGTTTTCCTATATCCATGCCACATGATTAAATTGGTGCGCTACACTTTTGAAGGAAGTCAGTTGTTTTTAATAATGATAATAGAGAGATAAGGTGGCAACTATTAAAAAATCTAAACGAACTTCAGACAGATCAGGGTTTAAATTTTGCTAACCGACTTACATAACGGCATTTAAACTTTCGCAATGAAATTATGAAAGTCAAACTAACCACACAGCTTTTAAGCAGAAGTGTCGCAAATACTTTGCAGCTTTGTGAAAATATATTTCGTCCATCAAATTTTAAAGATTCGGGTCCTACTAAAGAATTCATAATACTATTTAATGACTTATTAGATATTTTCAATTCGAGAGCTGGTGACAAATGTGTTTTTAAAAAGCCTGTTAGTTTGGATAATGCGGAAGAAATATTTGTTTTTTTAGAAAGGGATAAAATATATAATAGAATTGCGCATTTACAATAAAAACGGAATTACCCGACGTGGACATGTATTTATGAAAATAACTAAAAATAAGCTCGTGCAGTGTAAATCTAAAACCAGTTTTTCAGGATTTTTGATTTGTATCGAAAGCCTTAAATATTTATATACGTCTCTTGTTCAAAATGAGAAAAGACTGAGCTACATCGCTACATATAGGTTCAGTCAAGACCATATTGAAATTATGTTCGGAGATATACGTCGACATGGAGGGTATAATAATAACCCAAACACAATCCAATTCAAAGGAATTTAAAAAAAAAATGTTCAATCATTTGAAATTACGATCTTCCTTTACAGGTAATTGTATTCCGGTAGAATATTTTCCGATGCTTAATTTCTCATCAGCAGTAAAAACATAAATAATACGTGTGACGGACGGGTTATTGATGAAAATTCGATTAAGGATTATATTATTAAGTTAGAAAGTGATAAAAAATCGGAAGAAAATGTATCTATTATGACAGATTTACTTAATAAAGAGCATCGCTCGTGTAGTGTGGAACAAATAATAGGATATATTTTAGGGCTAAATATCTAGAAAAGTTTGTAGAATTTTAAAATAAGAACGACACGCTTCTTTCTTTTTCCTTATTCACGAATGAAAAGTTATGGTTTCATAAACTCATCACTCTTAAAGATATGGGTGGTTTGTGTTTTGCGTCACATGATGTTTTTATAGTTTGGTTAAAATCAAAATATATTTTAAAGAAATTCATTATAAAAATGGGCCCTATTTCAGTAATTCTCAAGACTTTAATCGATTACAATACAGTATTTTTAAAACATTTTTTGCAGTCCAATGCATTCGACACTTTCTTTGAACATTCCATGAATCAAACCCCTACACTCAATCATAGACTGCAACTTATTAGGGCTATTATACAAAAGTATCTGAACGTCCGTTTGTTTCATGAGCACAAAAATAATTCATTAATTGAAAGCATATCAAAAAGACAAAAAAGAAATAAGTTGAACTTATTTGAAATTAAATAACTAATAAGTAAAAAAATTAAATCTCATCTGGCAACTCAACTTCCAAATTTAAATACTTAGTACTTACTCGGGTCATACTCCTATTTGCTAAGTAGCGCGACCATCAGTAAAAAAAAAACGTAAACAGTAAATTACGTAAATATTCGATAATTAGGTACATAATTTATCGAAAAAACGATTGACAGAACTCAAATTTATTTAGGATATGTATGTGAATAAATATATTACAATTTTTTTATACTTTTATTTAATATATCATTACCAGTGTAATATGCCTATTGTTATATTCAATGTCTCTTCTGTTGCAAATCTGCATACGCTATAATTCACTCTTATACTTCAAGCGCAATACACTACAGACAGTTATCTCTGTCTGTATTTTACGTTACGTATTATATATCGCAGTCGTAGTTGAAAATTACTATACACGTATATGTAAGTGTATTTGTTATAACAACGCAACGATATCTGAACGCCGCTCAGTTTGAACGTAGCGTATCTTTCCTATAATATTGTTGCGCGCCACTATTAATGTCTTGTACATGGCAACACTAGTTACACTAGCGCCCTCTAGTGTCGAGTAGCAGAACTAGGAGAGTCGAGATCCTTCCAGAAATGTCGGGACCGGCATGTACTCGAACATTCTAGATGTCGCTACAGTAGAAGGTTCTGGAAACTATCTGAGGCCCTATATAAGGCCGGTATAGACCACGACCGGGGCAGTATTGAATTGGCGATACAAGAGAATACTTCAAAGCGAAATAACTGCGAACTAAAGTGATTGTGTTTTATTATTAGTGTGGTTTTAGATTGTAATTAGTGTTGTGTGATTAAAGTGTCAATTTTGGTAATTTAATCGGCAGTCTTTAATTGTATCGAACCCCAAGCTCGTAACAATATCATAGGTTGTCACCCTGTTCCTATAAAAAAAACAAATGCCTTTTTTCTGATAGTGAGGAAAAGAATGATTTGTTGGTAGATGACGTGGAAAGTGACTTTCTAAAAGTCATCGTCATCATCATTACAGCCCTCACAAGTCCACTGCTGAACATAGGACTCTTCCAAGAAGTGCCACAAAGTACGGTGCTGAGCCACCTGCATACATCGATTTCCTGCATATCTTACCAGGTTTTCACTCAATCTAGTGTAGAAGTCGCCCTACAATTTGTCTGTCGATACGAGGCTGCCACTCAAGAACCGTTCGAACCCATCGGTTGCCGGTTCCTCGAGCTATATGACCGGACCATTGCTACTTCAGCTTAACAATCCATTAGGCTATATCGGTTACTCTGATTCTACTGTTACACGCTCTTCTTTGCGTACCTCTGACGTATACAGCGCTTTTTTTGAATTTTAATTTATAATTTATCGAAATTAAATAAATTAATTCTCGTGCAAGAAGCAGGAATGTATAAACGTGAGGAGGTGATTCTACAGTGTGCTCCTGGTACTATGCTGATTCATCGCTGAGCCAGCACCGCCCACCACCGTTTGCTGATTGCCCTGGGAGGCGTAATCTCGCCCGGTGAACATTCGCGCGCACCAACATCCTGCCACGCTGACGCTAGTGGAGACCCTGCCCCACTGTGTGAGTGACAAAACCCTGTGCTCCTGTACACTTTTGACGTCCTTGTTCACGCAAAAGCGTTAGTGTCAGGCATCGACGTTAGATGGCGCTCGGCTCGGCCTATCCGGGATGACGTTCGTGCGTGTTGAACGTCCGAACTTGCTGAACGGTGGGAGACGAGAGCGAAAGATTAGATGTCTTCTTCGCGTCAAAAGAGAAGGCAGTCCGTTTTGTTTGGGAGCTCTTAGATCTAATTTTATGTTAGGCGCGTATAGTAAATATACCACTGGGAATGGTAGCGCGTGTTGAGAGTTTACCCGGGACTTTAGGTTTAACGCAGAATCTGTATAAGTGGATTCGACTGCATTAGGTACTAGTGCGGTAGTTAATATTCTAGAAATAACGGTGACCTTTGACCCGTACGTTCTGTGTTCATTTTCGCGAGTCAATCGTAACAAAGGAAGAAAGTGACTGCGGAAGGCGACCTTAGCTTGGAGAGGAGCTGAGGGCCGAACTGCTGCAGGGGGAACGGTCAAATAAGGTCAATAACACTACCAGCCACACCCAAATACACATCACTGACCTTTACTTTCTAGCACAATACATCCACACGAGACCTGACCGAATCCTGAGGGACCAGTCGCCTTGAATAGAGGTAAGTAAGCTCTGTTCAATAATTGTAACGCTCCCCCCGGATTGTTTGGTGTAATTAGACTTTTAACCCGTGGCGTGAGGACGCCCGACCAGCATCTGCCTGTAGCTTCTTCGTCTATGGGCCGTGAAGGATTCTACTCCTGGGATAGGCAGCTGCCGGCCGTAAAATTTGGTAGCAGAACGCGGTGCTGGGATCGATTCCCGGTCGATCCACCGACCATAGTATTTGATAAAAATTAAATAATTTTGGTGGCAGGGAGCGTTGGGTTGATTGGTTTAATTTTGTGTCTACAATCACGCCCGTCCGTAATACGTAAAAATATTTTTTTTAATTATATACGTAATAATAAAATTCCTTTCTTTGTTAGCTTGCTTTGTTGTTTGCGGGTAAATTTGAAAAGCCACGCCTGGTTCGCGCGCAAGCGGGAGTTTGCGTCATGTAGGTAGATGGTTATTTTTGCGTAATCGGTTAATTATCGTTGCGGATAATTGTGGTGTATTACATATCGAAGGGTCGATTTCCGAGCAAGGCATTTTTTGTTGATGTGTATCTTCGTTATGTATCTTTCGTATTGTAATTTGTATTTGAACTAAAGAGTGGTAATTTGTATTTACGTAATTTGAATTTAGCTTGATTTGATCGCACTAGTATTTGTTATTGTTAATTTGATTTACCTTTTCTTTTGTACTAACTTGTGTTTGATTTGATAAATAGCGGTTCTTATTTGTGTACATTCTATTCAACTCGATTTGATAGGAACTGCATTAGTTAGCTGTTAATTTTTTTTGTATTTTTTATTTGTTATTTTTGTAATTGTGCTCGAGCGGCGTCGTAATTTGTATTTAGTAGTGATGTCCTCGCCCAAGATGCTAATCCGTTGCCTGCGGACTGAGTTACGCTGGGCCACCAGCGCCCATGCTTTGATAGGTCGACCGAATAGGGTCCATATTTTGATGAAGCGGTTCGAGCAGGTTGATGCTCGAAGGGCTGCAGTGGAGGAGGCTTACGCTGAGCTCGAGGATTCGGATGTGGAAAAGGGAGTCCTGGACTCCTGCTTCGCAGACAACGAGCAGTTCTTTTCGCTCACGGACGAGTTGATCGAGGCTGAAGGCAGGTATGCCGAGGAGGCGCGTGAAGCTCAGACGAGTGGCCTGCCCGAGTCCTTTCAGAAGCAGCCTCAGCCGGAGCTGTTGGGACGACTCCCAACTCTGGACTTGCCAAGGTTCTCCGGGGTCCTTTCCGAATGGCTGACCTTCATTGGTCCTTTCGACGGCCTAGTGGACGCTCGGAGTGACTTGACCCCGAGCCAGAAGATGGCGTACCTCCTGGCCTCACTGGAGGGGGAGGCCCTGGGCGTTGTCAGCCATTTGAGATTGTCGGACGACGCCTACCAGACTGCTCGGGACCTCCTAGCCAGAAGATACGCCAACGTCCGGCGAATTGCCGACGAACATGTTAAGCAGCTTCTAAGCCTTCCGCTGCTTAGTGACCGGGCCAGACTATGTCCGGACCTGTTGGATCCAGTCTTGGTGGCCTGTAATACGTTGAGGCGGCTGGATTTACCAGTAGGCGAATGGGCCTTCTTGTTGCTCCGCATCGTGCTGTCCCGTCTACCTCTCAACCTTCAAATGCATTTTGAGGAGAGGTACGGCGGGGACGAGGCCTCCTATATTCCGCCCTTCTATGACCTGCTGCGGTTTTTGGAGGAGCAGTGCCGACAGATCGAGCACGCGGCGGGCACCGTCGACGACTTACGAGCCGTGCCCAGTGAGAGGCGAAATCCGCCGGGCAAGTCGTCGTCAACCCCCCCCTGCTCCTATTGTCGAGCATCTGATCACCGGGTAACGTCTTGCCCAAAATTATTAAGTAAGCCAGTTCCGTCGAGGCAAACTATCGCCAAGGAGCGCCGCTGGTGTTACTCCTGTTTGGAATGGCACCTCCAGCGAGACTGTCCGCACCAGCGGCCCTGTCTGCATTGCCAGGGCAATCACCATGTCGTACTGTGCCTGGGTGCGAACGGCGTCTCCTCTCGGGGCGCTGCCAGGCCCTCGACCCCCACGGGCGGGGGCGCTCCGCCATGCCCGTTGACGGGCGACGCTCGGCTCCCGCCGGCTAACCACCAGGCCCCTAGGTTTGAAAGGGGTCCCTCCCCCGACCAGTCGGGGGGTAATTCCCCCAGGGGCGGGGGTGTCATCACACCCCCTCAGCGTGCGGAGAGGAACTTCACGGCCACTCATCAGTCCGCTGGACCCTTATCACTCCCGTTAGCTGAGTGGCCGCGACTGGTGTACCACTGTACCCCATTTGATGGAGGCGGCCCTAGCAAGCTGCCGCCTTAGCTCCCACCATGGCTGCCTCTACTGAGCCTTAAGCCGTCAACAGTCCACTTGTCAAGCTGTTCTGTTGCCGACGGCCTCAGTGAGGGCGTACAACCCGAGTGGCGACCGTTAGCGGTTGCGCTCTGTTAGTATCGGGTTCACGCGGCGTGGCCTCCACTTGGTGGTGGGAAGATTAGGGCCCCCTGGAGCGTTGAATCACGCTCTCAAGGGGTATAGGATTTGGTTTGGTCGAGCACTTAGTTAAGAATTCTTTAAATTTAAATTAAAATGCTTTTGGGTTTTCCGCGAAATTCATATTGTAGCGGTTATGATTAAAAGAATTGAATTTAAAATACTCTTTTAAATGCTGCTGCATATGTTTTGTAAATACATTTGATCACTGCGTTTGTTGTTGCACGGAAAATTGAGATTAAATTGTGTGCCCTTTTTTAATGCTTGTGCGTATGCTTTGTAATTGTATTTGATTGTCGCGTCTGTGATGAAAGGAAGTTTGAATTCATTTGAAATTTGAATGGCGCGCTATTTTGAAAATTATGTATATGCTTGTGATAGTGTTAAATCATTTTGCTTTGTGATAAGGAAGGTTGAAATTAGATAACCCTGTGGTGCCGAAGGAAATAGAAGTCAATTCTCTTTTGGTTTAGATTTTGTTGGCACTGTCTAAGATATTTATTTTAAATAAGAAATAGGGCTGTCCCTTACGTTTATTGTTTTGTTTACTTTGCCAAGTTGACCTATGTGCATCGGTGATTACTTGTTTTAATTAATTCTGTAATTGAACATTGATGCTTTTGAAAAATTAGTTGAAATATGAGCATAGGATTACCTGCCTGAAGGGCAATCTGGTTTGTAGATTATCAGATGGAAATCAGCTGTCGCACCATTTGGTAAATGATTATAGGTGGATGGCTTGGTTATGCCTACTTGTTTGAAAATTCATACTAGGGACTATCTGTGCGTTTCGTTCAGCTCTCCACAGACGACGTTCATGGGGAATTTGGGGGTGCTCTCTGCACTGAAGCTTGAAGGTCCCTCTGGGCCGCTTCGTGTCGCGTCGCTGTTTGCAGACCTGATCCGGTCGAATTGCGGAACTAATCATAGGAGCGCAGATAGGTGTTTGAAGGAGGTCGTCTGACTTCTGTCTAGGAATAGGACTTATTTATGTGCTGCGATGTCCAGGAAGGGCATCCAGTTCGACTCTCCGGCTAGCCCACGTTGGGGCTGTAATTTTGAGGCGTTGGTCAGGGTTGCAAGATCTGACTGGGTGCGTAAGGTAGCCTAGTTAGGTTGTAGATTCGATCTTGCAACTTGCCGTCGCGACCCTGTCACGCTGACCGGTTTGCTCGCGGACCTAAATCCTAATGTCCGGGACGGGGGTTTGTTCACGCAAAAGCGTTAGTGTCAGGCATCGACGTTAGATGGCGCTCGGCTCGGCCTATCCGGGATGACGTTCGTGCGTGTTGAACGTCCGAACTTGCTGAACGGTGGGAGACGAGAGCGAAAGATTAGATGTCTTCTTCGCGTCAAAAGAGAAGGCAGTCCGTTTTGTTTGGGAGCTCTTAGATCTAATTTTATGTTAGGCGCGTATAGTAAATATACCACTGGGAATGGTAGCGCGTGTTGAGAGTTTACCCGGGACTTTAGGTTTAACGCAGAATCTGTATAAGTGGATTCGACTGTATTAGTTACTAGTGCGGTAGTTAATATTCGAGAAATAAAGGTGACCTTTGACCCGTACGTTCTGTGTTCATTTTCTCGAGTCGATCGTTACAAAGGAAGAAAGTGACTGCGGAAGGCGACATTAGCTTGGAGAGGAGCTGAGGGCCGAACTGCTGCAGGGGGAACGGTCAAATAAGGTCAATAACACTACCAGCCACACCCAAATACACATCACTGACCTTTACTTTCTAGCACAATACATCCACACGAGACCTGACCGAATCCTGAGGGACCAGTCGCCTTGAATAGAGGTAAGTAAGCTCTGTTCAATAATTGTAACGCTCCCCCCGGATTGTTTGGTGTAATAAGACTTTTAACCCGTGGCGTGAGGACGCCCGACCAGCATCTGCCTGTAGCTTCTTCGTCTATGGGCCGCGAAGGATTCTACTCCTGGGATAGGCAGCTGCCGGCTGTAACAGTCATAATACCAACAACAACATGACTAAAAAACACAATGAAAATATGATAGATTAAGAAATGTAAGTTTGCCTCTCATAAGATGAAAAAACACCACCGAATTATGTAACACAACGTACGCAATATTTAGTGCATCACAATGATAACCTTGGATATGCACCAATTTATTGTCCTTAAAGCGGAAATTGGTAAATTGATGGCAATTACTGTGAAACAAGCAAAGGACTTCAATGATCTAACTTCTGCCCTTAGGGAAGTTCGCCTATCAAACCAATGTATTGGGAGTTCATTCTCTGTAGTTAAAAAACAAATTGTTTTACTACAAAATCATGTTAAGGAATATAGTAAATATGTGTATAAATACGTTTTTGGGGGATTTTGAGGATTTAAAAATTGCAACACGTCTTTTTTTTCCACTTTTCCAATGCAAAATGTTACTCTAAAGGATAATTAATTCAAATAGGATCTAATTGAAATGACTATACGCCTCTCAGTGACCATATATTGTAAAATAAATAAAAACGACGTAAAGGATATACACTCACATTATAGTGGACAAATTCAGCATTATTAAAGATAAATTTTTGAAAATGTCAAAGACTTAACATCACATATAAGTCAAAAACTTGCTCTAAATATTTAGGCTATAAGACTTGTGAGGACACGCCTGTTTCTTTCTCTGAGTATCTAAATGCTAAAGCCTCGCGATTATACTGTTTAGCGCGTGACTTAACAAAATTGTAAGGTTTTAAGTTCTGCTGGACCGCATATGGAAAGATTTACGTACGCAAATATGAATAATCTCCATTTATCCTGATAAAAAGTGAAGCACAATTCCATCAACTTCTACTATAAAAGTGACTAGTCTTAGATATCCAAGGTTCGATGTACTGCCCTTCTTTCAGCATATGACTTTAATTTTAAGTTTAATACTGTTCATTTCTTATACTTAAGCGAACACTACACATTGAATATAGCTACTTTTACGGATTTTATCGCGTTTCATTGCATTAATTAAAAATCTGAACATCGGAACGTCAATCACCTCAGTCCTTCGTGACTATGGGTGCTGGAAAGCACACGAAACATCGGAAATTAAAAAATAAATTAAAGAAAAACTGACGCGATAGACCAGAGATCACGATTCTCCGCGCATATAAAGAAAACGCTACGATTATAATAGATACGTCGGATTACAATTTTAAGATACAAAGACTTTTGTCGAATGAAAGTATATACAGAAAGTCAAAATAGACCCTACAATTAATACGCTAAAACAGTTAGCAATCTAATAAAATAAATAAAATATGAGAAATACTCCTAGAAATTGAATCTAGACGTTAATTCGGTAATAACTGCGTGTGTAACAACAAATTAACTGAATCATATGAGGATGTTGCAATGGTTTTTGAGAGATACTCGTATTTTACTGATAATCTGATCTTAACCACAAAACCACTAAATTCTTCTCCTGCCGTTATCGAGTCATTACTTAAACATAATGTAAATGCGTGTACAAAGAATTTTACATTTCATAAAATATCATCAAAAGATATTTTAAAAGATTTTAAAACTATTATATTAAGAAATCTGCAGATCTGTGGGGGATTTCCGTTTAAGGTATTGCGTCAATAATAGATATAGTTGCACCTCAAGTAGTTTTTGAATACTACTATCGAATATGGTGTCTTTCCTGATTTAATGAAGCATGGTAAAATAATACCTTTATTTAAATCTGGTAGTACATTTTATTATTATATTAGACCTCGTCAATTTAAGAGCAATATCTGTACTGACAATACTTAGTAAAATTATGAAAAAATTATTGTTGATCAAATGTAAAAAAATATGTAAATAATTTACTTCATAAAAATTTATTCCGTTTCACAAGCGGTCGCTCGACAAAGGATGCTGGTGTTGAACTGATTATACATATTTTCAATGCATGGGATAATTCCCAGGATGATTTGTATATATTCTGTGACCTATCCAAAACCTTCAATTGTGTTTACCATGAAACATTAATCAGGAAACTACAACACTACGGTGAAAATAATATGCTGTTGAATTAATTGTTTCATATTTTAGTAACAGAACGCAAAAAGTTGTCATTAATAGTATGAGATCTTCCAGGTCGATAGTACAAATGGGCGTACCCCATGGCTCAATTCTCAACCTCTTACTGTTTCTTGTATATATTAATGACTTACCTTACATAGTAGAGGATTACCATAATATAGTAATAATTGCTGATGACACTTCATTAATTTTCAAATTAAAACGACAATTATTGAAATATGACGAAGTAAATAATGCTATATCTAAATTAGAAAATTGGTTTAATGTTAATAACTTGCATTTAAATGGCACTAAAACTAAATAATTAAAATTCATGACTCCAAATGTCATATAATTAAATACTAATGTAATTTTTATGGGGAGAAACTGAGTCTTGTCGATGCCACCATTTTCTTGGAATAATTCATAACGCGAAGCTTCAATGGAGCCCCCATATATCAAAATTAGCAAGCAGACTTAGTTCTGCAGTGTATGTTGTAAAAAATATCAAAAATTTTACCAGTTTGGAAACAGCTAGTTTTGTTTACCTCAGCTATTTCCATAGCATGATGTCGAATTGTATTTTGTTATGGAGACATGCGGCTGACACTGAAATTATATTTGTTTTATAGAAGAGGGTCATAAGAGCAATCTGAGCTTTAAAACCTAAAGAGTCGCTATGACAAAAATTTAAGGAAATTAATATATATGCCATCAAAAACATAACTTGTAAAAAAGCCAAGTCTCGCAACTCAGTCCTTCTACCGTAAAAAGTTGTGAGATCCATGTAATACCAAGTCGGTTAATTTATTCAGTCCATAAATTGATACATAGATTGACTTGGCAATCGCATGAAAACACAATATATCTCACAAGTAATACATTTTATTTTAAATTAGATTGTTTAGTGCGATTGCCAAGTCAATCTATGTATCAATCTATGGACTGAATAAATTAACCGACTTGGTATTACATGGATCTCACAACTTTTTACGGTAGAAGGACTGAGTTGCGAGACTTGGCTTTTTTACAAGTTATGTTTTTGATGGCATCTCATTTCTTTTTGTAGATAGTTATATCTAGGTAGCTATTTACACCTATTATTCCATTATACATAAATATAGGTACAGATTCATTCATACAAATGTAACTTTGTAATACTATATGTTTATATGGGATTACAAAGTTATTTATGCAGTTGGTGTATCTCGAAAACCGGACCGGAATTATAAAATATATTAATTTTTCCTTACTAAATATATTAAACAATATTTGTATTCCAAATTTGAAGTTTCCATGTCTGCTAGAAGTGCCTTAGAGTTTTGATGATCGGTCAGTCAGTGAGTGACAAAATTAAGAAACTTTGACTAGTTATAATTCTTAAACTACTGGTTTAAATTTAATAAAATTCGTAAAATTCCGAGTTTATACAATGCCTACTAGTTTCTAGTTTTATCCATAACGAAGTTATAGGGTTTCGGAAATGGCCTGAACTGCTTCGAGAAAAGGATGGTACGGCCGTGCCGCTTTTTTGCTCGACTTGGCGGGGGCACTGCCGTGCCCCCAGATACTTTGGCCTCTCAATACATTTATAAAAATTTAATGTACGTACACAAAAATAAAGGTAGTTATACAAAAATAAGTGATATTCATTCTGTAAATACTAGAAACAGACACAAGCTAGTAGTACAAGTTACTCGACTCCACCGAGTCAGTTATTCATTCTTAGGGCATTGTATACGCTTTTACAACAAAATCCCAGAAAATATGCAAAATTTGACTTGCACTAATAATAAATTTAACAAAAATGTCTTCCCAGTTCCTCCAGGGGTATCTAAAAAGAAAAGTGCACCATTTCCAGATTCAATTTGTCCTAATACTTTGTCAAAAACTCGTTTTTATTCGGGAAGCAAGCAGGGTACGAACTCGGCTACTTGCTGCTGCAAAGCTGGTATATCGTAGTTTGTTTCACGTATAATTTCATCACTTAGTTCTTTTTCGGTTGTTCGCAGAGGGTTTATCATTCCAAAGTCGCTTAATTTTTTGCCTACCATTGCCATTACTTTATCTTCAATTTTTCCAAGTGCTTCATTATAAATGTGTTAATTGTATGTCATGTTCGCGTGTGTCTGCTGTAACCTTCGCAAAATATCTTCCGCCATGTACTCTTTATATTTGTCCCACAATTCATGTGCATTAGATAGCCCGCAAGATGATATGAGAGTTGCATAAAGATCCCTAATTTTGGCTGGTAACTGGCACTGCACAGCTTCCTCCATGGTTTCATCCCAGTGATTATCGTTTTCTAAAAGATGCATAGCTTCACATGCTTCTCTATAAGTTGCGCATTCCTGACCGTTGACAGTTTTAAGTTCTTTATATCCTGTAGGACTCCGAATATGGTGCAGCAGCAATCGTAAACAGAAACATTCAAAATTAGTTACATGAACGGTATACACACGACCAAGGGCATCTGATGACTTTACACCGGGCCAATTTGCAACAGGCGCGCCTTGAATACGGCGTTTACACTCCTTCCTAGATGTGTTCCGAATATAATAGCGGGGGACTTCAGAATATAACGTTTTTGCAAAGGGGTCGGTTTGACAAAGTTGAAAGAAGGCTGTTAGTGTAGTTTTTGGCGGTGATGCAATTCTTTCTTGGAAATTTCTTTCGCTGAAATATACACGCTCTCCATTTTCTAAGTGCAAGGTTAGTAACTGTTAGGTGCCTTTCGTGTAAAGGGAAGCCAAGGAGACGCCACGCTGCCTCGTTACTGCTGACATAACGCCCTGCTTGAAAGTTCTGTACTTCATTAACGGGATTTGCCTTACCTTCACTCCTGAGATTAAATGTTGCTTAGTCGCTTCCTTTATTTATGTACTTACAGATATACTTGATTGCGCGGACAAAGCTACATGCGTCTACATTAATGTGGGCATTAACATTTTACATAGAATGAACGAATAAGGGACAATCCAGCTGTTATCTAAGGTTTCGAATGCTCCAGAGTGAGATTTGATTGTAACTTTCCTGCCACCATCTTCGGTAGCTCTGCGTCTGTATAAAGGGTAGCCATTGTCATTGTGCACTGTCTCTTTTAATAGCAGTTTAGGGAATTTCTTTGTACATTTTCCTTCTTTCATACATGGCGATATTGAATTTCGTGCTCCACATGGATCGTGAATCATATTTCGGACGATGGTATCATACAATTCTTTATCTTGCTCAGGATCCGGAATCTCGGCGCTTATTATGTCGTCTATTTGGCTGGGCCGCAACTTCTCTCTAAGCCATATTAGAATGTGGGCATGCGGTAATCCTCTTTTTTGCCATTCAATTGAATACATGAAGCAATGCACCTCTCTGGAAATTTTCCCTTTGTTATTTCATACATTAATTTTGTACTTTTAATCTAAATACTCTAGCAACTAAATCGTGTCTGTCAGTACTTTTTTGGCCCGGCATTAGCTCCTCGGTTATTTCTTTCCATGTGGGAATGCAAGTAAAAGTAACAAAAAGATCAGGTCTTCCGTAAGTTCGTACATATGCGAATGCGTCTTTTGTGTACTCATGTAGGTAGCGGGGACTGTTAACGAATGATGAGGGCAGAATTACCATTTTACCTAAATCTCTGGGGTTTACATTGGCGTCGCTAGAAACTGCATCTTGTAAATGTATATAATTCTCGACGCGCAGCTTTTTTTGATTTAAAGTACATGTCTACCAAAAATTGATTAAATAATTGTCTACACCGGGCTAAGAGGTTAAAATCATTTTCTCTTAACATCATATGATACGAATAAAAATCCATACATGATACTTTTTTTTCGAAGTAGGCTCCTTTGTGACTGAGTTAATGAGTGGAATTTGAAAACGATAACCCTCTTGTCCTTTGCAATAAATCAATGGGTATTGCAGAGCGTCATAAAACTTGTGTGTATCGGCTACCCGTTGTAACGTATCATCACGTGCTCGCAAGACAATGTCTCGTGTAGAAAATTGATCACCACTAATTACGGCTGCTGTTTCGTTTATCAAAGGTGCATTGTAGCGCCTTTCATGCTCTCCTCGAGGGGTCCGATCTGCGTGAATGACGACTTTATAATCCTCTTCAGGTTGGTTTTCTAAAGCAGTTTTAAATGGTTTGACTAAAATGTTACGTTCATGCAAGAATCTTTGAATTTTGAACACTGTGTCTCTCTCAAGTTCCTGGATAAATTGGCAGCGATGGTGTACCTCAATTTCTTCGTCACCCATAAAATATACTTGTAAAAATTTATGCCGTTCGTTTTCAGCTGGAAAAAGTGAACCTATTCTTTAATAAATTTCCCCTTTTACCGAAAATGTAGGCAAAAATCCCACCATTATTATTTCCCGGTCAACTCTGAAGGACGTCATTTGAAAGCATGAGTTATATTTCCGGATCCTGTTCAAAAAGCGCCGTGACTCATTAGCATCATATAAAAAGAGAGTTTTCAAAGGTTCTTCTGGTTCTTCAAGTAACGGAAGAGACACTTTGCCATTGGAACAGCAGATGCCTGCGGTTCCTTCTTTCCATTTTAAAGCGCTGCAAAATCGACACGCCTTGTCCATCAGTCCGATAACAACTAACCTGTGATTTTTATAATCAGTCAACGGATCACAATTGAATGCTGCGTCATTAAAAACCGACCAATTGTTTCATTTGCATCTCTTCGCGCCTGTGTCTGTTCTGGTGTTTCAGATGCCCTTATAGTAGATTGACGTTCAGCTTGCTCAATGACTCTGTGTTGAGTTTCATCAGTTGGTTCCGCGGCTCTTAAGGCGGCCTGACGTTCCGCTTGTTCGAATAGCCTTTGCTGACTTTAAGCAAGTTTTTCAGTAGCTCTTAAAGTAGATTGACGCTCTGCCTGTTCAAGACGCCTTTACTAACTTTGATCAGGTGTTTTAGTAGCTCTTAAAGTAGCTTGACGCTCTGCCTGTTCAAGACGCCTTTGCTGACTTTGAGCAGGTGTTACAGTAGATTTTAAAATATCTTGACGCTCTGCCTGTTTAAGACGCCTTTGCTGACTTTGAGAAGGTGTTTCGGAAGTTCTTAAAGCAGTCTTACGCTCTGTCTGTTCAAGACGCCTTTGCTGACGTTGAGAAGGTGTCTCAGATGCTCTAAAACAGCCTGACGCTCTGCTTGTTCTTGCCTTCTCAGTTCAGCATCTTCTAAATGTTTTAGCGATTGAGCTAATAGTTTCGCTTGTCTTTGAGAAGATACTCTTGAAAGGCTGCACTTACGTTTGCGAGGCATTATGAAGTAACAAAAATCTTTAAAAAAAATCGTTAAAATACCTAAAAGGAATTTAATTTCCTTTTAAATATTTTTTTTAAAAGCAAATCCAAAATATCTAAAAGGAATAAATCGCCGTCTCCGACGAACACTATCGTTATCGCTATTACCATAGAGTCGGGTTTATTGAAGATTCGTTATTTACACACCGTAATACATCACTAAGAATTTTTTTATGGCCGGGCGACGAATACTTTTCGATTTATCCATTCAATAATGATCTTTATGTTGCTGTTCAACGGATAACATCATAGAACAATCGAGTCGATTAATAACGCAAAAACTTATTATCAAATCTTATGAGTAAAAATGTTAGAGTAAGCATTAATACCCTATTATTCGAGTGAAAAATGACAAAGCCGTTCCCGGTAAGCGTCAACACAATATCGTTCGGATGATCACACATTCTTCATATTTATCGAATAATCAAGATTATAGAGGTGAAATGGAGGACGGAATTACTAAAAGAAACTCAGTAGAAAACGCCGTAGAAACGAGAGTGAGTGAAAAGACAATAAAAACAAAAAAATGAAGGATTCTGGAAAAAGCTACACAAACAAACGTACAAAAAAGTATATCCAGCTAAAACCATGGGACCTGTATGTTCCTGTAAAAAAAATGCAAGAAAATTTCTCTGAACAGCTGAGGAAAACTATATTTGAAACTTTTTATAAAATGGCTGATCACGAACTACAATGACAATTTATTAATAGACACACTATAGAAAAACCAATAAAGAAAATGACTAAAGACAGAAAAAGAAACAGGACCCAAACTACCAATTATAGCTTTCCATTAGACGAGTCAGAAATTACTGTTTGCAAGGTTTATTTTTTAAATACTTTAAAAATATCAGAACAGTTTGTTTATACAGCATTGGAAAAAACAAAAAATAATGAAGGTATGATTGATCAGAGGAGGAGTCACGCGAACAGGCCTAAAACGATGGGTAACTTGACGAAACAAAGCATAATTGACCACGTTAATTAGTTTCCAGGAGTAGAGTCTCACTACGTCAGAAAATGCTCAAAACGGCAATATTTGTCAGAGCAACTTAATATTTCAAAAATGAACCGATTATATGAACTGTGGTTTCCAAACCAAAATTTGCCAGAAGATCAGAAAGCTACAAAGCGACAGTATGAGTCTGTGTTCAATACAGAATTCAATTACTCTTTCTTTCGTCCAAAAAGGATCAGTGCCCAACATGTACCCTTTATGACCAAGCAGACGAAGAAAAAAAACTATCACTAGAGGACGCTAACAACTAAAACTGTTACCTATTTACTGTTTTAATAAAACAAAATAAATTCAATTCAAATTTAAAAGATTATAATTTGTAGCACTGTAACTTGTACCTACCTTGTACCGTTAGATTAATGTCATTCGCCTTAACCACTTCCAAACTCGCTAGATTAAATTAAAAACTGACAATTTAGGTACAATTTACAGTATTCCAAATTATAACCGTATAAAATCAATAGGTACATCCAAAAAATCCAAAATTAGTAATGACAATTATTATGGTAGTAATAAAAACCTTTCTTTATACATATTTACACAATATTTCATTCTGAAACTAGCGGCTGCCCGCGACTTCGTCCGTGTGGGCGGATAAAAAGTAGCCTATGTTTTTTAGTTTGACTAACATCTATCTATCAGCTGTTTCACAGCTGATAGATAGATGTTAGCAAAACCGCATTAAAATCCGTTCAGTAGTTTCAGAGATGTGCTGGAACAAACAGACAGACACGAAAAAAAAGCGCATTTTTCTCTTATGTTACCTTTATTTTGTCGTTCCCTGTCATTTTAGTCCATTATCCTTAGTGTACAGACAAACCTGGTTCCACTAATTTATTATAGTAATAGATAAAATATTATGACGGTATTAAATTAAATCTTAACTCCTAAAAACGATAATCAAAAAAACATGTAATGTATGTTTACCGTAAAATTGAGGTCAGTTACATCATCGAATAAAATTGCAATGACATTATACGAACAGAAAGTACATGCATATTTACCATGGAACAATATCGTAATGCACGATTGCTATAGCCACATCATTTTGTGATTTCCGTCAAACACTATCGTAAAGTTAGTTCGCGGTAACATCCTCCATAATTTATTTCAGTAATGGATATTTTCATGATTTTCTTATTAATAAAGAAAACTATTTAGAAACATTTTGTACAATTGTAGTGCCAAAATTTTATTTCCTATTTTTGGTAAAAGAATGTTCTTTCTAGGTTTGATAGTTCTTATGATATTCAGTTTTTATTTGCTCCTGTAAAATTGACATTTTTCTATTACGATTTTGTTCGTCGGGGACGGCGAAATATTCCTTTTAAATATTTTTTTAAAATCAAAACAACAGAACCATTTCAAGACACAACACGAATTTGAAAACGATAGCCAAAAAAAATCGAATCAACTTAAACCAAATCACAAAACAAATCGCAGAAAACCGAAATCGTAAGCAGTAGTCAATATAAATATAACCAACGAAAAAAGAAGTAAGGGTGTAAGTACCGTATACACTATCTATACTATTAATATTCCTTTAAAATATTGTTAAACAACCTAAAACAACGAAAATCAATTCACAATTCTAAATAAACAAAATCCAAAATCAAAGCCAGAGTCTAAATATGTATAAAGGAATACCAACCAAATCAACAAAACCTATCCAAGAAAATACACAAATCCGAAAATGAAAGCCAATATAAATCCATTCAACCTTAACCAAATCACAAAGCAAATAACAAACAACCGAAATCGAAAGCAGGTAGTCGAATAAGCTACGAAATAGGAACAATTTAAGCGTATAGGTACCGTATGCACTATAAGACGCGCGGTTCAACGGCGGGAGTTAAGTACATGTCAGGAAACATTTCGTTACCGCGTTTTAAAACCTAGTAACGACATCTAGCGGAATCAATTTAAACTATGTATACGTTATTTAATAAGAATTCTCAAAAAATATTTTTCTTATAATTTTACACAATTTTTCTAATTGTAATACCGATTCATTCATAACCACATATAAGAACTGTATTCATTTCCGTTCAATAAATATTACTAAGGCTTATTAATAAGGCTTACTAAGAACTGTTTCTACCACAGTAAAGTAATATTTAAGGGTGAAAGCGTGACAGGTGGTGATAGTATTTCTGATCCATACTTATACTCACGCCTGTAACCCTTGCGGGGTAGGCAGAGCATCAACGGATTACTTAATATCGTCTGCGAGGTTATCGCCTATTCTGTGAATTACAATGCACCAAAACGTTTAAAGAAAATCAGCTGGTGAATTTTACGAGTATGTTTTTTATCGCTCTTTTCCCGGTACTGCGTGGAAAAATACAGATCCATACATTTTTTATCTTAATTTTTGTAAAAAGACATAATAATCCAGATATTCTGACCTTCTGTGTTTGTCCATCGTACCGTCGTCCATCTTGTAGAATCACGGTGGCGCCACCTAGCTGAATTTAATTTTGCAACATATTCGATTTTCCCACGGGAATTATATGGTTTTCCGCTCAAAAAGGAGCCCATGTCATTCTACAGCCAAACTATACCCATACAAAAAATCATGCCATGCCGACGCTCTGTTGCGACGTGAAAGAAGGACAAACTTGTGCAATATATTCGATTTTTCCACGGGAATGAGATGTTTTTCCGCGGAAAAATTACTTGCAAGGATGCCGGCAGCGTCTACAAATTTTGGTTGTACATACATGATTGTAAGCTGTTTTTTAAAAACAAAAGTCCCCCTGGGTTTCTTGGTGGTTCTTTCCAGGACAAAAGTTTTTTCGAACTAGTGGTAATTAAACAAAAGAGTGACATTCAATAAGTATTATTTATAATCTATATTGAAAAACAAAATTTTATAATACTGTTTCTGTCTGCTAAGCCACCGAATTTTAACGGGTATAAAATACCAAAAAATACACAAACCGAACACTCTATTACGTCCAATAGTTAGTCAGAACGATTTGCCAACTTTATTGGTTCAACACTTAGTAAAAATACTATCACCACTCTCATAGGACACACAACAGCACACACTAAGGATTTATACCATTTTGTCAGTGAAATGAAATACCTATGTCCAGTTCGTCCAGTTCGAATGAAGCATTTTCCTGCTCCCTGGCTCACTACCGACTTAAAAAAACACCAAGAAAAAAAGAACACAGCGAAAACTAAATATCGTATGAATCCTAATGATCCCAACCGAGAAAAATATAACAGGGCACGAAATCGCTGCAATATAGTGTGTAGAGATAGACAACGACGCCATATCCATAAATCTGTTGTTGAGGAAGATAACTCAACTAAAGTTTGGAACTTTCTCAAATCTTTAGGGGTTGGAAAAGCAAAGCGTAATGTAGAATTTCTTAATTTGAATTTAAATAAGCTTATTGCTCATTTTCTATTTAGCGCTAGTATAGAACAGTGCTACGAAGAAAAATACACTTGCTCAACTTTCTGCTATATTGACTCCCAATTTTTCCTCTTTTGTCTTTAGCCAAGTTACTGTCAATGACGTTAAGAAGAATTTATTAGCCATTACTTCCGACGCAGTTGGTTCTGACAGTATTAATCGTAAGATGATTATCCCATTACTCGATCTTTTAGCTCCTATACTTACACTTATTTTAAATCGTTCGCTCATCCTAGAAAGACGGCCAGGTAACTCCACTCCCTAAAAAATCTATTCCAGCATGTGAGAATTACCATCCTATATCCATCCTTTCCTTTCTCTCTAAAGTAATCGAGCGCCTAATATACCAACAGCTGAGCGAATTCCTGTCCAATCATAACCTATTGAATCCATTCCAATCTGGTTTTCGTCCCGTTCATAGTACGACTACGGCTTTGATTAGAATCACTGATGATATTCGCCTGGGCATGGATAATCAACAGGTTACAGTGTTTATATTGCTTGACTTTAGTAATGCCTGCAATAATGGAGACTTTGATGTTTTACTCGCTGTCTTAAGTTCCCTTAACATATCTCCTGAAGTAATTGGTTGGTTTCATAGTTACTTGCAAGGGTGCCGGTAGCGTGTACAAATTCAAGACATGTTTTCTAATTGGTCTGCTGTCAAAGCTGTCGTCTCACAACGTGGCGTGTTGTCTCATCGATTGTTCTCTATTTTCATCAATTCGATCTGTTCCCACATAACTTTTCTATACCACCTATATGCAGACGATTTACAAATCTACTCTCAATGTAAGATTGCGGATCTCCCCAATACAATTAGTTTAATTATTGAAGATATTATTCGTATTTATCATTAGTGTAATTTATTTGGGCTTAAAGTTGATCCTTTGTAGACTTAAGCCATTATTATTGGTAGTTCGAAATCAATCTCTCAGTTAACTTTGTCGCTGCTCCCGCCAGTCATATTCGAAGGGAAACTTATCCCATACAGTGACAAAGATAAGAATTTAGGTATTATGTTCGATCATACTTTGTCTTGGGGACCGCAAGTGAGTGAAATAAGTAGAAGAATGTTTGCCGCAGTTGGTTCATTTCGAAGATTACACAATGTTCTCACCATTACTCTTAAATTTGCGCTGGCTCAGTTTCTTCTTTTACCGATCCTTGACTACGCGGACACTTGTTATCTTGACCTAACAGTCGGGCAACTTATTAAACTAGAGTGGCTTCAAAATTATTGCATAGGGTTTACATTTGGGTTACGAAAGTATGACCACATATCCGAATTCCGCCATAAGCTCAAGTGGTTACCGATTCGCCTTCGCAGAAATACTCACATTCTTCATCTTCTTTACTGCATTCTGTTCAATCCAACTACTCCTTCTTATTTGAAAGACCGATTTTTATATTTAAGTAGTTTACAATTTTTACCTCTACGATTTCAAAATAATCTCCTTCAAAGTACTCCTAGACATTCCTCTTCCTGCTATCTGGGGGCATGGCAGTGCCCCCGCCAATTCGAGCAAAAACGCGCAACGGCCGTACCATTTTTTTTATAGAAGAGGGGGCAAACGAGCATGCGGCGGCGGCACCTGATGGTAAGTGACTACCGCCGCCCATGAATAACCGCAACACCAGGGAAATTGCAGATGCGTTGCCGGCCTTTTAGAAAGGTGTAAGCTCTTTTCTTGAAGGTTCCTAAGTCGTATCGGTCCGGAAAATTCGCTGGTGGTAATTGATTCCACAAGGAAGTTGTGCGAGGGAGAAAACTTCTTCTAAATCGCACAGTGGTAGACTGCCAATCATCCAGTTGGTATGGATGGTAACGCGAGTTTTGTCGCGACGTGCGATGGTGAAATTGAGCGGCTGGAATTAGTCCGAACAATTCCTCAGAGCACTCCCTGTGATAGATGCGATAAAATACGCAAATCTCTACGCAGTAGCAATGTATCGAGCCGATCAGAAAGAACTCGGTCGTCGACGATTCGAACCGCTCTGCGCTTGAATGCAGTCAAATGGAAAGAGCTGGCACTATGGTGCCCCGGCCCAGAGATGAGAACAGTATTCCATGTGAGGCCGAACCTGCGCCTTGTAAAGTTGCAGCCGGTGTGCCGGCATGAAATACTGTCTCGCTCTGCTGAGCACACCAAGCTTTTTAGAGGCCAATTTGGCCTTCCCTTCCAAGTGACAACGAAAATACACACTATTCGATATGTCGACGCCAAGGATTCAGATACTAGCTGAGGCAGCAAGGTATAATTTAATATATTACTTGTGAGATACATTATGTTTTCATGCGATGGCCAAGTCAATCTATTTATTTAAAACAAAAGATTTTTAATATTGATATGGTCACTATAAGATGATTTATTACCTTTCCTCTTAAGTTACTACCTGTCGCCACTAACTCTTTTTTTCCTTTAATCGCTTATGTTCTTCTAACTTTCTATATTATATTCTGAACACCCCTTCCGCTTTCTTTTAAAATAGTATCCTCTGCCCTAAGGTTGCCTGGAAGGGATCGCTGTTTTAGCGATAAGGCCGCCTGTTGTACCAATGTCCCTTTAAATGTATAAATACTGTAATATGTTCCTTGGTGTACAATAAAGTATATTTTATAAAGATTTCTTATATTTACGCGAACACTACACATTTAAATAAAACTAATTTTACGGATTTTATCGCGTATTTTAACTTATTTTACATTTCCGACGTTTCAAGCAATTTACAGCACCCATGGTCACGGGGGGGACTGAGGTGTATGACGTCCCAATGTCATAGTTAACCACGGCTACCTCCAGATTAAAAATTATTAATTTTTGATCCGATCTACGCAGTATGAACTTACAGTATCATGAAGTCTTGCAGTTGTGTGCTTGGGTTGGGATTTAATTTTATTAATTATGGAATCTCAAGCCAAGTGTAATATTCCTGTGCAATATGCAGGAGTGTACAAGCTTGATTGTGAATGTGGTCTCTCTTATATAGGACAAACTAAAAGGGTGACAATCGAGCACACAGTCCACCTGATGGTAAGTGGTTGCTGCGGCCCATAGACATCTACATCTATCCTCTATTACAAATCAAAATGTAGATGCGTTGTCACCCGTGAGGACTAAGATGGAATGCCTCATTTCCAGTAAAAAGAGCCTCCGGACACCTGCACTCACCAAGCGAAACGCAGAGGTAAACCTCTACTTCACGCTGGTTTTCTGTGAGGTCGTGTGGGGTGGTATACCCTGGCTCGAGCCGGCCCATCCGTGTGACAGCAAAAGCTGCCGCGTGGCTCTACCACTGTTAAACCACTTACCACTTTAATTACGTTGTTGACCATGTAGTGGCGGAATAAGAATATTCCCATGGTTGTTGTAAGAGGCGATAGAAGGAAACTGAAACAGGAGATAAACAGCAATGTTCTCCCTTAAAAATATTAAAAATTAAAAAACTGCGTTTACCAATCCACCTGCCAAGCGTGGTACCTATGGTAAGTATTCCCCCTATATGTCAATCTGTGAAGGATGGGGGATCATTAGTAGACTAGATAGGCTGCAATGGACAGATAACAGAATTACGTTGGTGCCGGCGGTGATTTGACTCTTGTTGCTCGCTTATTATGTAATTCATGGAGAGCGCTTATGCTAACTGGTACTCAATGCCCCCAAGCTACAATAGTTCCACCGCGCATAGCCTGAGGAAAAATTGCTTCTAAAGTGATAAAAATAGTTTCACGTAAATGTAAGAAGACATGAAATTATATTTGCTAGTATTACGAGAGCGCGACGCAGTGGGGCCCGCAGGACACGTATAAATTATGACGTGTGGACATATTCCTTTTTGTTTTTAATTTACTGCGTTTTTTTTTACGTAAAAACAAGTAATAAATACAATTTATTGGATAAATGCTACAATAAATGGCTTGCATTTACCTCATTTATATTATCTTCTTTATTGTATTTCTAAGCGTGACGTTTGTACCTGAATCGAATGAAATGTTTTGAATCCCCGAGGTCCTAAGTCCAGAGAGTAACGAGCTTGAACGTGTTTAACGAAAAATTGTGAAAGAAGTGATAGTCGGTTAACCCATTGCCTACACAATCTCAAACCCTATATCACATTTTTTATTTATTTAAATCCTTGTAAAATTTATATTTGATTATTTATTATCTGTTTAATAAAACATGTTTTACTTGTCCTTCTTCTAATAAACATTATCTTCAAGAAACATAAAAGAAGTAAATCAAATTGGAAATGAAAATCTGTACACAAATTTTAGTTGTAAAAGAAATTTCATACCTCTTTTTAGATTTTGGGAAATAAACAGTGTGTGTAATTAACTATCACTACCTACCAAAAACAAAACACTATTTTTGAAAAATCTTTATCCCCTTAGTGGGTACAAATATTATGAAAAATTGTATTGAAGTCTCATGAAAGCTTTCTTCTACAAAAGGTAACTAAAAAAATATCTGTTAATTTATGATGTGTAACAAATATTATTAATAAATTTAAATTTAATTTTGAATAAATTTGAAATCACTAGCTATATAAATTCACTCAATATATTTCTCTTCAAAATAAAAAAGGAAGGAAAGTTCCTTGATATCTAATGGAGAAACAATCTATCAACCTCTAAGAAAAAAGAGAAATGGGAAAAGTTATTTTGGTGTGAGGATAGCGAAAACGATTTAATGATACGAAACATCATTTGAACTTTGTTACTTCAAGTCTTTACGTCTCATAAAAGTACACCATTTCAGTAATAAATTATATAAAAAAAATTACTTTCCACAGTATAACCAATAATTTTAATTTTAAGAAATTCGATATGTAAAGTTTTATACGTTGTTGTTTTTGTATTTTTATTTTTTTTTAGGTCTACAATTGAATGTTAGAGATGAAATATATGTCAATTCTACTCATGCATTTTATTAGATAAAATAAATGCTATCCCTTTTTCGGAGACCTCTCAATAACAAACAGAGTTTATGAATAAATAATCTCGAAACGATCTTTTACCGGCCAAATTGATCGTTAATGTTATAAGTACATATTTTCTGACAATTTCTATATCACAATTGTTATTCTAATATAGCATTGCATTAAGTCTATTTTTTCTGCGATTAATTCATTACATCTTTTATTTTTATTTTCATAAATTTTTGTTTCCCTATTCTTTAATCTTTTTTATTTTCTCTTTTATATAAGACTCTTAAAGAGTTTTATAAAAATGGACAAATATTACTCCGTGTTACGTTGAAAAAATAATCATTTGCATATTAGTAAGATTTTATATTTTTACAAAGGCGCCTCACTTTTTTCAAATCTCATTTAACGCATCGAAGAAACAGAAATGTTGTAATTGCAAAAACGATTAGCGGATTATTTTGTAATGACGATACAAAAGGAGATGCGGTCAATTATTCAATGTCTGATATGTCATAAAGACGAGGAAAGTAATTCAAAACTCGTATTTATATATGAAGACCGTTTGACGATTTCCTTAAACGGTTTTTGATATAAAAGAAAAAGTAACGTCCACTTCAAGTTATAGGCCTTCTTTAGTTTTTTAGAAAGATGTAGCAAGATTTAGAATTTAGCATGATGTAGCATGAGATCGGTGACAGTTAAATTATTTTCGTGTCATAGCGATTTAAGATAATCTGTCACCACATTTATTTCCAACAGAGTCTTTAAATGCGACTAAAGAAAATTCCAGAAACTCGTTTACGACAGACTTGTCACCAAGATTAGCGGCAGAATACTGCGTCAAAGGTTCTAAACAATATTGCAGTTAGCAACCCAACGGCTAAGCATGGCGATTAAGACAAACTTTCTAACAACAGGACAAGCTCATGTCCATTAGATCCAGAAGATTTTTACAGACTAATAAAAAAGGGTTATATTATTCGCTAACACGCTCAATGCATACTGATATCAGTTTAAATGTCTGCAAATATTTTTTCGAAGTAATTGGAAGTAAAGACTAGAAATGAGTTCGGGGGTGACTCGAGCTCTAGGCCCAGTCAGTTTGGATAGCCTTTCATGTAGAGGATGTCATGGGAGTTGTGGATGAATAAGGGTAAAAAGTTCTCATTATACTCCTAGGGGGTCAAAATGGGCAAAAACCAAAAAAATTGGGGCGTGGCCAGTTTTAATAGCTTGACATGCAGAGGATGTCATGGGGTCATGGTTGAATAGGGGCAAAACGTTCTCATTACACTCCTAGGGGGTCAAAATGTCCAAAAACCAAATACATTAAAATTCTTATTTCGGCTATAACTCCGCCTCCTTCAGAGGTTCTTACAGTATTTACCTCCCGCATCCCACTTGTTTCATGATTCGTGAGACATCATCATTAACAATATTAGAAATTTCAATTTTCATGTTGATAATGATGATGTCTATATCATCATCATAACAACATACGGCTAAGACGGCTAAGAATAAAATTAAAACGTGACGTGGAGTATAATTAACAGCGAAACCGGTAAAGAAAAACGTCGTAACTCAAACTATCAATTAAATATTAACAATGAATTGAGTAAATCAAATCAAGAAGTCGCAGCGGTGTTTGAGAAATATTTCACTGATATTCTTATTTTGACAACAGAGTCTTTGAATACTTCTCCAACTGTCGCCGAGTCATTACTCAAACAGAATGTTAATATATGTTTAAAAGAATTTAGATTCGAAAAAGTAGTACCGCAAGATATTGTGAAATACTTCAAAACCATTGATGTAAAGAAAACCGCAGATTTGTGGGGGATTTCCGTGACAGTTATTGCGTCCATGATAGATTTAATTGCACCTCATCTTGCTATTATTTTTAATACTTGTATCGATTCTGGTGTGTTTCCTGATTTAATGAAGTATAGTAAAGTAATACCTTTATTTAAATCTGGTAGTACATTGGACCCCGCTAATTTTAGACCTATTTCTGTACTACCAACTCTTAGTAAAATTTTTGAAAAAATAATTTTGGATCAATTGTTAATTTTTTTTAATACAAATAAATAACTTCATAAAAACCAATTTGGATTTAAAAGGGGTCGCTCGACGTCTGACGCCCGTGTTGAGCTTATGAAATATATTTTTAATGCCTGGGAGAATTCACATGATGCCTTAGGTGTTTTCTGTGATCTTTCCAATGCTTTCGATTGTGTTCATCATGAAACATTAATCAGGAAACTACAACATTACGGTGTAAACAATTTGGCGCTTAGACTTCTTACTTCATATATAAGTAACAGAACTCAAAAAGTCGTGATAAATGGTAAAGGTTCCTCCGGATCGGTAGTATCAATGGGCGTTCCTCAGGGCTCGATTCTTTGCCCATTCCTGTTTTTAATCTATATTAATGACTTACCTTATCATGTAGGGGACAATCACGATATAGTATTATTTGCTGACGATACCTCTTTAATTTTCAAACTCAAACGGCAGTTAATTAATTATGACGATATAAATAATGCTCTATCGAAATTAGTACATTGGTTTAACGCCAACAATATGCGGCAATAAGACAAAAAAACGGCAATAAGACTAAGTGTATTAAATTTACAATACCTAATGTAAAACATTCGAGTACCAATGTGCTATTAAATGGGGAGGAGTTGAGTCTTGTGGATACCACTGTTATTCTCGGTATTACTATTGACACGAAACTTCAATGGGGCCCCCATATATCTAAATTAGCAAGCAGACTTAGTTCTGCAGCATATGCTGTAAGAAAGATTAGAAGTCTCACAGATGTTGAGACAGCTAGATTAGTGTATTTTAGTTACTTTCATAGCGTAATCTCTTATGGAATTTTGCTACGGGGTAATGCGACTGATATTGAAGCTATATTTGTTTTGCAAAAGAGAGCTGTTCGGGCGATTTATAACCTAAATTGTAAAGAGTCCCTCAGACAAAAATTTAAAGAAATAACCATATTAACTTTGGCATCGCAATATATTTATGAAAATCAAATGTATGTACATAAAAACATAAATAGCTTTAATAAGAATAAGGATGTGCATACTTTAAACACTAGGAACAAACATAAGCTTGTAATACCAGTTACTAGACTCCACAGAATCAGTAATTCATTTATGGGGCAATGTATACGCTTTTACAACAAAATCCCAGAACATATTCAAAGTTTATCAATAAACAAGTTTAAAAGTTTTATTAAAGAAAAACTGTACAAAATGGGTTATTATAATATCAAGGAATACATGAATGAAAATAACCCCTGGGAATAAGGTGATCGCCACCATGCTGTTTCTATTAAAAATCATTTAAAAATTGTATAAATGAAATTATTGTTAAGTGAAATATGTTTGAAAAAAAAGTCCCGCTGGGTTTCTTGCTGGTTCTTCCCAGGACAGAGGTATTTTCCGAACCAGTGGTAAATAAAAAATGACTTTCAATAAGAATTATGTAATAATCGATATTGAATAATAAAATATTCTATTCTATTCTATTCTATAACATGAAACAACGGTCGCCTCAATATAGTGCTGCTGTAAGGCTCTGAACTAACTGCTTCCATCGACTTCCTACATGTCTAACCAGGTCGTTTCTCCGTAATTCGATATCACGACTTTTCAAGATTGCGACTGGGCTACTGCTGTTACTATAGTATATATAGTATAGAAATAAGCAAATAAACTTATTTTATCAAATTAGTCAGCGATTTTTTTTAATTCACCGACTGGCAATTGTTAAATCGTGTGTTAAACTTCATTAAATCCTTAACATAAACCGGCTATGGACAGCAGTACAAAGGTGTAAAACGTTGGTACTGCGATCGTCAACCTACTTGCCAAGCGAAACTTCCGTACAATAAAACGGGATAGGTTCCAGCTGTTATCAATTACAGACTGAAGATAAAGAAGTAGAATATGTTGCATTGAACAATGATATAAAATTAAGTATATCCATATTTATATCGATATTATCCATCTATATTATATAGATATACACAAATCTATATAGTACATATGTTAAAAAAAATTCTTCCAAAAACCAACAACATGAACACAGAACAAAAATCGGTTCGAGGAGTCGATATAATGTGAATCCATCAAATACCGTATTGTTTAAAATTAAATATTTTGTACAACCGACTTCAATATAAATTATCAAGAAAGACTCAAAAACCATAGGTCAAACCTTAATCAAATAGGACCACATGTGAAGCACCAGCTTTCAAATGAAAAAAGAATCATCGAAAACGGTACACCCAGTAAATATTTATGAGGTAACACACAATTTTTTTTTAATTCCTTCTTTTAGAAGTCGGTATAAAATATGAGGTAAGTTAATATTGCATTGAGACAGCGGGAATCATTTCTTTATTTGCTCTTGTTATATATTTCATAGTCTGTAAAATCAATAAAAATTTGTACCAATTTATCTAATTTCAAATATTTATATATATTTTAAAAACAAGTTTAATTTGTGGAATTACCCACACAATCAATTTCTCCTGTATCGTGGGGGCGATTTTATATTATATACCTAATTTTTGCTGGTTCAAACTCGGCAGCGGGACAATAATTGCTAGGCTCTGGCTATTTATAATTGTATTGAAAGGAAATTCACCCCGTGGCAAATGTCCACTGGGATACTGGGCCATAAATTTGATTTAAAAAAAGAACTTTAAATAAAAAGTAAAAGCCGACTTCAAACAACAAAAAATAAATAAATAAAGCAATTTCTATATCATAGACTAAATTCGATGCTGAGACATAATAAATCAAATAGTTAAAACCACCAGACTCAGTTTTTCATACGTTTAATTTAAATGGACTAAGGAATGTGGAGATATAACACTTATTAAAATAAGGCTTATAAATTACACATATGCATATAAATACAAACAAGTACATAATAATACATATATAACAATTATCCTTAATAGATATATACATATACACATACATAAATACATACTTAAATACATATAAACATACATATGTACATAATATGTCTCATGATAAAGGTAGCAGTACTGGTATTATGCTGACGACATTGTTTTTGAGAGATGTTCCCGGACCAATCTTTTGAAGGCTATCTTGTTTGGTCCTTTCCTAAGTCTTCAGGTAAGGAGTTACAGAGTGGTGTAGCCTGAACAGAAACACTTAAGAATGGATTTTATTCTTCTAGTTCATATGGGATCACTCCTGAAGTAATAGAAAAGTCTCAGTTGACGGACCTCTTTTATTATTAGGTTATTGGTGTTGAAACTGTGAATGTTAAAGTCTGCACCGCTGCCCCAGTAGCATTTCCTCGAAATACACACACACACATATATATATATATATATATATATATATATATATATATATATTTCTCGGACATGCAGGTATCCTTGCAGTGACTTTTATGTCGTGGTAAATACAAAATTAATACTTTATTAATATTCGAAAACTCCTTCTCCATATCATCCAAACTGTAATAAATAAAAAACTCACTTACGACTTTTTAAATTTGAGTAACAAAGAACCAATTATTGTATAAATTACGTAATTATCTTAACAAGCTGGATTAAATGCTGAGGTTTGAAATCATTCGAATTTTATATTGTGTTGAACCATTTCAATTGTCAAATGAACAATTGACTATTATATTTTAACCGAAATACTTACTTGTTTTATAAATACTACTACTTGTTTTAGCTAAATATTAATTTTTTATTGTTTTTAGATATAATTTACTATTGTTTCTACTAGATATCTTTATTCTTTCGTAAGCCAATTAGATTTATTTTTTGTGTAATTTTAATCCCTTTAAGTGGAAAACTTAGGATAAAGATCAAGTTAAATATATTAAAAAATTATTTATATGCCAAGTTCACATCATTTTCCTGATAAATTGACTAAATGCAATTTGGGGATAAATACTTTAGAAATATCGGTAGATTGGTATTTATATTTCTCTTATAAATGAATCAGTGTTTTTTCCTAAAGTTATAACTACACGAAATACTAATTAATTGGGCAGTATGGTCTGATAATCCTTTGATAATCCAACTATCAATTGATAGTTATTTTAAAAGTTGTGGTATAAATATTAGTGAATTATTTCTGATTGTTATATGTAGGTATATATAGAACCCCTAACAACGATTTTAACATATTTATCGAAAATCTTGAAATATTACTTTCTAAACTAATGGTACGTTTATGTAATAATAAGAACAAATTAATATTATTAGGAGATTTTAATGTAGGTATGTTAGAAAACAGCAAAAGAAGTAACATCTTTATTACAACACTAAGGATATACATTTATCCCCAACTTGGATTTAGTCAATTTATCAGGAAACTTCGCAAATAAATCATTTTTTGTATTTTTAACTTGATCTTTATCCTAAGTTTTCCACTTAAAAGTGTTCAAATTCTATAAAAAAATAAATCTAATTGGCTTACGAAAGGAATAAAAATATCTAGTAGAAACAGAAGGAAATTATATCTGAAAACATTAAAAAAATAATATTTAGCTTAAACAAGTAGATATAAAAAATATTGTATAATAATGAAAGCGATAGTAGTTGAATTCAAAAAAAAAATCAAGTATAAAGTATATTGAAACTAGTGTTAATAAAACAATAGATACATGGAACTTGATAAAAAATTCCACCAATTCAATAGAAAACACCATAAAAAATGTAAAATTTAACGGGTTGATAATCAGGGAGTCAAATGAAATGGTAGAAATTTTCATAACTTATTCCTTACACGTAGTTATCAAAATTATAGTGTTGAATCTTATAAAACTCGTTATAATTCATTTAATTGCAACAGTATTTTATTACCTCCCATCAACATAAATGATATCAGTAAAATAGTTTATCAAATAAAACATAAAAAAATATTTTGGACTCGACCATATATCAATGTATTTAATTAAACAATCTTTAAAGTAAGTATCTACAATATTAAAAACTATAATAATAATTAAAAAAAATCTAAAACTAGAAACATAAATATCATATAGTCCTACTCCCCGCGGTATAGTGCCAAGAACGCTGGCTGCGTTTCCCCGCTGAATGGCTATACTTAGCCTTTAAGCGAGGAAAGAACCAGCCCTCTTATCACCAGCAGCAACGACCAGCCGCGGATGGATTTCCTTTAGGAACTTCACCGCACGTGGACCCCACGGACCGATAGTCTCTACAGCAAATGGCACAAATATGTAGCATCTCTCAGAGACTCATATTTGCGCCACTTACTCAGTTCAGCTTCCTCTGATGCCACCCCGGCTCTAAACAAGGTAACCCTGAGATGAGAAGCCGCCAGAGTGTCTACGCAAATAGCATCCCACACTAGGGCTTTACCTTTCTCCCAAGGGACCAATGTCATACCGTCGGGTCTCTTGCCATCGTCTCTAAATATTCCACAAGGCTCTAAAACCGAGAGAACATTTATAGAGACAAGAGCTCTTCGGATGACATCGTTCAAAAAACTGTGTCGTGAAAACCTACCAGCGCTTTTCTTACATGACAGTCCGTGGAGCCCAAACTTGTCGACGCTGCTACCACATGGACACTGATGGGGTTGACAAATCGCCGCTCCTAGTCGGATTCTTACGGCAATGCGTAAGATTTCTGCATCAAGTAATGTGCCGAGATTACTTGATGGTAAAGCGTTTAACCAGTGACTAGATTCCTTAGTCGAAACAGCTAGAAGGCGTGCCTTATCTTGGTCACTATGGAAATTATGAAACAAATCCTTCTGCACGCCCTGTACCAACGGAATATCCCACTGTTTTTGTTGGTTAACTTCCAGTGGAACATTTTCACCAGGACAGAGCGTCTGGCATGTCTGCCCTGCCTCCGTAGCAAAGCATAGGTCTACTTTTTATTTAAAATTATTTTACATTACATAAGTCACTGATTTAAAATTATATTACATAAGTCACTGAATATATCTTTCATATCTTTAAAGTATATTTCCGAAACAATAGTGTATATTATAAATCTAATGTTAGAAAAAGGTACATTTCCAAATGACCTGAAAATTGCTCTTATAAAGCATATTTACAAAAAGGGATCGAAACAAGACCACAGCGGAGACACTCTCTGTATATGAGAGTTCATGCGCCGGTGACATTTAGCAAGAGTGTGTAACGCTAGGGTTGATAACAAAACGAAATGGAGTATTATAGACTTGTGCCAAAGAAGATACATAGTAGGTATACGTTATATAACGTGAACTTATGTATTTAGGTAGTGAAAGATACGTTCAACTTTAAACCAACTTTTATTAAATATCTTAACAGATGGGGAATATTAAAACATCTGATGAAACAAAATATGCACGACAGTTAATGGTAATCTTAAATAATTAACCAACACTTAGGTATTTCAGTACGCAATAATTAGTATTACTTACTGGCATTTAAAAATTACTTACTCTTATATACTTATGACTGTTTAGATTACTTTTATAATATTTATTATTATTTCTAACAAGTGCAAAAATACGTAGCCGTATGTATAATTTTTTTAAAAAACCCAAAGAGAAGCATTGGCATTATTTTTGTACAAAGCGCAGTCAGTATGTGCTGCGTGCGGTGCGTGATATTAGAGAGACGAGACGCGAATTACTAGCTCTCGACCAAGGCAGTTGGCGACGGCCCCTTCCACGCTCCGCGCGCCTCTCAAGGCCCCCACGCACATCCAGACACCCACACATAATTAGTCGTTTCTTTTCGCGTAGAGTATATTTTCTTTGACAAAACCCAAATAATTACAGACTTATAGCACTCCTACTAAGCTTTTCCAAAATATTTGAATAACTTATTCATAATAAACTAATGAATTTTGTTAATACTAATAAAATTCTAAATTCTAATCAACATGGATTTCCAAAAGCAAGAACAGATCATTAGCCATATTTAACATCTGGAACATATTTGGGATGATATGAACGAAAAAATCCGTGTCTTGCCCATTTCTTAGATATGAGAAAAGTGTTTGATTGTGTTAATAATGAAATTTTACTGAAACAATTTGAAAATATTGGTACTCCCGGAATTGCTCTAAAACTATTTACATCATACCTTGAAGATCAATATCAAGCAACTATTTTAGAAACATATAATAATAATACTAACACTATTGAAACATTTAGGTCTAACCTTTAAAAGTCAACATTGGTGTACCTCAAGGAAATATACTTGGGCCTTCTTTGTTTCTAATATATATTAACGGTATATTTAACATCACCAAACATTTAATTATAATATTTGCTGATGATGCTACAGTCTTTTATACCGGTAAGCTAATAAATAATTAAGAATTTGAAAGTGAATTGAATAAGTCCATAAAAGATATATTGACCTGGCTATAGTCTGTTAACCTAACAATTAATAAAACTAAAACTAAAATCCTCCAATTTATAAATTATAAGACTAATCCAATCCATTTAAAAATATCATTTGATGGCTCAGTCGTAGAGGACGTAGATAATACAACCTTTCTTGGAGTTAAAATTGACCCTCACCTCAGTTGGAAATCGTACATAGAAAAGATTAATAAAAAATATCGAGTTATTGCTATGTATTTTCAATACTTTCTTGGTCAACATCTGAATCTGTTTCTAGAAATGCATACTATGGTTATATTTATTCACTGTTATTGTACGGTATAATTTTTTGGTGTAATGCAACTAACATAAGTGAAACGTTTATACTACACAAACGATGTTTGCGTATCATATACCGTAAGACAAATAGAGAAAGCCTAAGGAATTAATTTAAAGAAAAACGTTTTTTAACCTTAACTGGAATATATACCTTAGAATTGTGCCTATTTATCAAAAATATTTGCGATTTATTCAAACAGAAACTTTCCACGCGGCAAAATTAAAGCCCTTGCTATAAAAATGATCTTTCCCTAGCTTAAATTAAAAAAGAAATGTTTTACATAAGTGCGTATATAACAGCAATTAAAGTTTTCAATCACTTACTCAATAGTATTAAAAGAATAAAAGGACCCAAATTCAAATATAAACTAAAAAACTGGTTGTTGGAACAGAAATGTTATACTTTAAACGAATTTTATAATTTCAAAAGTTAATACCGCGTACTTCATTTTTATAAGCATTTTTTAAACATTGTATCTTGTAAGATATTATTGTACTCGTAAATCTAGTGCACGCCTAATGAAGCAACTGTCGGTTTCTTTTATAATTGTCACCTTTACTAATGTACACAGCAAAGCAATAAATATTATTAAAATAATTACTATTATGTATGTTTTAAGACATCCCCGAGCATAATAGAAACCAGTTTTTTCAATATTACAGAGAGACACATCAATTTAAATTATATGTATTGATATTAGTAAATAATTTTGTCAGTCACGATATTGTCGTGCGAAAATTCTGTGGTGACGTTGGAGCCTGTCACGATAGAATTTTTTTTCGATTTGCCTTTTGATCTCACCCGCCAATTTAACTACGCTTAAACATAAAATAAAGAGACAATGAAGATATAAAAATAATAATAAAGATTTATAATCATGCACGCTGAATGCTCCGCCACGCTGCACGCTCACTATTAGGTTTCCACACTTCCTTGGACAGTGAACTAATTTTTCGTTTTTTACTTTAAAATAAGAGATAAGCTATTGAAGAGTTTAATAAAATAATGTCGTCCAGATCGAACTTCGTTCACGGCGGCCAATCCCAACGCAAATAAGCAATCTTCGTAGAACAGGATTATAGTGCACAAGTGTAAAATACATAGCCGCAAGAACAGGCGCACTCTCTATTCCCTTACTCTCATAGTCTTATTGGACGGCAATCCGACACTACTGAGTAGAGATCAGGTGCTTCTAAAGGCTTTTCGTGTTTTCAGGTGCACGGAAGTGAAATATCGCCATGTTCCTACCTCCGGGCTGCTAGTGAAAATTTTTTAACAGAAAATCCCAATAATTGATTTTGGCACAACCTGAGATTCAAATCAGAGACCACATGAACACAGTAGTCGCACTTACTACTCGACCAATGAGGCAGTCAAACAAGATTATAAGAGTAATGACAGCTATTTTCTCTTATTTTGTAAGTAGATGAAAAAAAAATAATGACCGGGTTTAATTAGTTGCAGAACATTTTTCATTACAACTGGAAGAATAAAAACGTTAAAATGTAACCTACAATGGAAATTTGTTACATAATAAATGAAAAAAGAAACGTAAGACGAATTAAGCTTGACATAATTCCAATGAGACGCAAATGAACAAATGTGCGCACTGAGGAACGTGTTTATTTAGCTTTGCCATTATGTAGGGTTACTACATTGCATTTAGTACGAGATTTCATGTCGTAAATTATTCGAGATGGATATTATTGTTAATTCACCCTAGCTCTATTTACACACAATTGTTTTATTGACATAGGAGCAAGAAATAATTATCTTGACATCAAAAAAGTAGAATTTCTATGCAAATCTATACGACATTTTTCAATGGATAAGGGTACATAGAACAAAGTAAAAAGTAGTGGGTTCAAATCCATGGTGGATTTAACAATTAACTGCTGCTTGGAACTACTTGATATCAGTATTGATATAAGAATAAAATAAATCGTAGCAACAAGAATTTAATATTCATGCAAGTTAAGTAACTATGATATCCGCAGTAGAACCAGAGTAAACAACAGCCCAATAGATCAGTAAGATGTAGTGGCCTCATAGCTCGAAGAAATGACAACCGATGTGAGGAATGGTTCTCAAGCAGTCAGCAAAGTGTAGGGTGTGCCCCCCACTAGATGGAGTTACGACCCGCTAGGACATGCATGAAGTTGATGGTGCCTCAAGATCGTGTTTTGTGGCAATCCTTGGGAGAGGCATTTGTGAAGTTCTGTAAAGATAATGACGTATTTTAAACATATTGATTCGTTACAAAAAAAATGTGTTGTAAAATATACAATACAAAATAAGAAAATAATAGTTAAAGAGGCGGTCTTATCGCTAAAACCGATTTGTTCCAGACAATTTTTGGATGGACGGGATTTTTAGGCATGAATTTATTTTTTAGTTGTCTAATCTTTTAAAAGACTTTCAAGAATATTCAGCTTTCACTTTTTGCCGGCTCAATTAAATTAAATAGCGTTTGACCGCGACTTTTAGGGCCGCGGTTTTTATTACCACACGAAACAACTGATTGCATTGAGCACAAATAATATTCCATGTCTGAATAGTTTATATAATATGCACGCCCCTCCTCGATTCTTGGGAAAGGAGAAGGAGACGTCTTCATACATTTTTGGGCCCAAGTGTTAACAAGATGAAAGTAAGATTATTTGAAAGCGTATATAAACAATTCATAGCTGAAAATCTGGCAAGATTTGTCAATCTAGGAGCTGAGTTATTGTAGAATAAGTAAAAGTTAGATTAACAATTACCTACACTGTAACAGGTGATTTTTCACTGTTATTACACTGTAACAGGCTAGTTTTACTATAATTACTTAAAGATATAAAAGCAGGATCACCAAAAAATGTGTGGTTAATAATGAAACGAAATGGTGCAACGATTAACGAAAGTTAAAACAACAACAACTAAGTGAAATGAATATTAGGCATATCGATCTGAGATCGATTACTTGAAATGTTGTTGTAACAGTTACTTGTTAGAATTTTGATATTTTGTATTTTTATTATTATTTTGTAGATATGTATGCAATTTTTTTTATCTTCCTATTAAACATAGAAAAATAATCGAAAATGGATATTAAAATGCTCAATTTAATCGAGAATCAATTATATTGCACTCATAGAATTATTACTCATAGAAACGTAGTCCAGTACAAAACACGTGCGTTAAAATGATGCAAAGTCATTATGTTAGTGGGCGCGAATCAAATGTGCCTACGCTCCTCACACGCACATATACACGCCATTCAGTGATACCAGTTTCTGGCGTTTGCAATCAAATTGTGCAAATCACTATTTTTTGATTAATTTTAAAAAAGCGATATAATAAAGATTACGTATTACGTACAAAAATTATTTAGTAGAAGTATTTTATGAGAATATAAAATGGAATAAAATAAACACGATAATGATGTTACTTATATAACTTTATTATACATATATTAATGGTAAAAAATGGAGACGTAATAAAATTTAAGAATATTATTAAATACAATTAATTTGCTCGAATACAATAAGCATATCGTGTAATGTTTAATTTTAACCGACTTCAAAAAGGAAGGAAATTATCAATTCGGTGTATTATTTAATGTTTTTAACCTCAAAATTCTACACTTCTAAACCGATTTAGATTTTTTTTATTTGAAAGGATATACACACAGATTCATCCAATACAGACGCTGAAATTTAAATGGTTGTTTTCCCGAAGTAAAATGATTTTGCTTTAGTAGTACAATAGATTTATTAAAATAAAATTATTAGGATGTAAAAATTGCAGATTTACAATCGAGAATAACAAAACTCGAATGCGATCTAAAACCAATAGCAATATCTCGCAAGTAGGTCGGGCGTATAGACTAGCTTATACCGAATTACTATAATAAAGTCTGAAAAAAAATTTGCTGGACGTAATGTAGTGTTACGTCTATCGCACGTTTTTTTTTTATAGGCGAGGGGGCAAACGAGCATGCGGCTCACCTGATGGTAAGTGACTACCGCCGCCCATGAACAACTGCAACACCAGGGGAATCGCAGATGCGTTGCCGGCCTTTTAAAATGGAGTAGGCTCTTTTCTTGAAGGTCCCTAAGTCGTATCGGTCCGGAAAAATCGCTGGTGGTAATCGATTCCACAAAGAAGTTGTGCGAGGGAGAAAACTTCTTCTGAATCGCACAGTGATAGACCGCCAATCATCTAGATTATATGGATGGTATTGCAAGTTCTGTCGCGATGTGCGATGGTGAAATTGAGCGGCTGGAATTAGTCCGACCAATTCCTCAGAGCACTCCCCGTGGTAGATGCGATCAAATACGAAAAGAGATGCAACCTCTCTACGCAGTGCCAGTGAGTCAAGCCGATCGGAAAGAACTCGGTCGTCGACGATTCGAACCGCTCTGCGCTGGATGCGGTCAAGTGGAAGGAGCTGGCACTGGGAGGCCCCTGCCCAGAGATGGGAACAGTATTCCATGTGAGGCCGAACCTGCGCCTTGTAAAGTTGCAGGCGGTGTGCCGGCATGAAATACTGTCCCGCTCTGCTGAGCACGCCAAGCTTTTTAGAGGCCAATTTGGCCTTCTCTTCCAAGTGACCACGAAACTGCACGTCACTCGATATGTCGACACCGAGGATTCCGATACTGGCTGAGGCAACAAGGAGAGTGCCTTGAAACTGAGGAGATACGACAAAGGGAATCTTTTTAGCGGTAAACGCGCAAACTTGTGTCTTCTGGGGATTGAACTGGACTAGATTTAGTCGTCCCCAGTCTGAGACTTTGTTCAACAAAGTCTCGACTTCAGACACAAGTTTTTTTCGGTACTCGGCGACGTTTTCCCGAGAAATATTGGCATGGCCGGTGGATAAAGCATCATTAGTGCTGTCGTCTGCATAGCAATGAATGTTACTGGTTTCCAACGTATCATTGATATGCAGAAGAAACAGCGTTGGTGATAGCACGCAGCCTTGTGAAACACCAGCGTTAATGGACTTGTAATCGGAGCATGCACTGTCTACTACGATCTTGATGCTCCGATCTGCAAAAAAGCTGGTGATCCAATTGCACAATTTCTCGGGAAGCCCATAGGAAGGCAGCTTCGAAAGAAGCGCTTTATGCCAAACCCGATCAAAAGCTTTCGCTATGTCCAAACTAACGGCCAACGCCTCCCCCTTGGACTCCACTGCCTCCGCCCATCTATGGGTCAGGTAGACCAGAAGATCACCAGCTGAGTGACCTCGACTGAAATCGTACTGGCGGTCACTAATCAGCTGGTGATGCTTAAGGTACGGCATGAGCTGGCTGTTAATAATCGTTTCCATTACTTTGGAGAACAAGGAGGTGATGGCGATAGGCCTGTAGTTGGACGGATCTGAGCGGTCGCCTTTTTTTAGGGATCGGGTGCACCAAAGCTGTCTTCCATGAGTCCGGGACTACGCCTAGGGAGTAGGAGTACCGAAAAAGACGCGTTAAAACCGGTGCCAACTCCGGAGCACACGTCTTCAGCACAATAGATGGGACTCCATCAGTCCCACTCGACTTGTTGACGTCCAGGGAGAGGAGTGCTTTACGCACCAAGCGCTGTGTAAACAGCACTTACCGCATGGAGCACTCACACCGCGGGATGTTCGGCGGTGTGTTCTTCCCGTCATCTAGAGTCGAGTTGGAAGCAAAAAGAGAGCATAGCAGATCGGCTTTCTCCTTTGCGTCATGGGCCAGTGAGTCGGTCCACCCTGTGCAAAGATGGCAGATATGGCTGACAGAAGTTCCCTTGGACAGCCTTGGCGAGAGACCAGAATGCACGTGTTCCCGAAGGGAGGCGAACTAGTTTCTCGCCAATTCTGCCGATGTGCTCTGACTTTGCCTTGGCAATGACACTTTTGAAGGACCTGGAGGCGGAATTGTACTTCTTTTTAAGAGCGCTGGTGTTTACATCCCGGGACGTTGATGCGTCAGCCCAGGCCTGGTAGCACTCCTGCTTATAGCGTGATGCTAGTTTACAGGAGCGACAAAACCATGGCTGGTATCTGCCTCCAATGGGCACCACAGAGGATGGAATAAAAAGTTCCATACCCTGAAGTACCACATCAGCAACAGAATCGGCAACAACGCTGGGATCTTCCGGGGAGAAGCAAACCCGCCCCCAAGGGTAGGATGCAAAAAAAGACCGCATCCCGTCCCAATCGGCCGACCTATAGTACCAAACACGGCGGCAAGATGCAGATCGCAACTGCGATTGGAGCGTGAGTGGCACCGTACACCGGATCAGACAATGGTCCGAAGAGCCCAGTGGGGCATCGACGGAGACCTGATATCCGTCCGGATGAGAGGTCAGCAGTAGGTCCAACAGGGAAGGTACATGATCTTCCATCTGGGATCCGCGTAGGCGAAGTAACCAGTTGTGTTAGACCATATGCCAAAGCAAAGTCATAGACAGATCTACCCGCATGATCGGTTAAACGAGAACCAAGCCATTCAGCGTGGTGGGTGTTAAAATCACCTAGTATAACGATCTCTGCGGATGGGACATGGAGCCATTTGGACGTGGTCGATGAGTCGGTCTGTGTCGGCATTACCGCTATGGGACCTATAGAGGCATCCGTAGACGCGGGGATGGTCGTCGCTGTCTACGCGCAGCCATAGGATGGACAGGTCCGTACCTTCAAGACTGCCGAAGCGTCGAAAACAGATGTCCTCCCTGACGTATACGCAAACTCCAGCCCGGGGCACAAAGGAGTGTTCAAATTTGTACCCCGGGTAAGAGAGATATGAAGTATCAGCCGGAGAGGACACCTGAATCTCGGTTAAAAAGAGCAAAGCCGGCTTCGCCGTCTCTAGATGGTAATGGACAGCGTTAAGGTTGGAATGAAGTCCCCTGATATTGCAAAAATTCACGGATAGCGTGAAAGGGGGTCGCCTTGGTCTTATTGCTCAGCTTGCCCCGAGCAGTAATATTGCCCCCCCCCCCCACCCCAGAATACGCGGGGCAGCCTGAGCAGCCACGCCCAGGAGTGGAGTGGTTTGGTCGTGGATGCTCAGCGAGCGATTCTCCAAGGGTGCTGGGTACCCTCCTGGGGTAGTCTTCTGTTCAATTCCACTACTAAGTTGATGGGGGGGAGGGAATTGAGCCTCCGGCCACCTGCACTCACCAAGCGGAACGCAGAGGTAAACCTCTACTTCACGCCGGTATTCTGTGAGGTCGTGGTACCACCCCGGTTCAAGCTGGCCCATCCGTGCGACAGCAAAAGCTGCCGCTTAGCTCTACCACTGTTAGCGTGCTACCGCGCGCTTCCTACACAGTGAAAGGCCACTAATAAATGTTCATAACATGAACTCTCAAGCGTAGTGATACGACATAAACTAGTTTGGACGCCCGAATAGCTTGTGAGGTATTACTATTGTAAATCTGCCCTCTTTTAATTGTAATATTTTTAATTTAATAAATTGACTCTACTATCGAGACAGTATAATTTGGCTGCGGGACAACATCCACTAAAATTTCAGCATGTATATACGAATTGATCAAGCTTAAAAATCAGTGTAAATACATATATAACGGTGGTAGAGCCATGCAGCAGTTTTTGCTGTTGCACGTATGGGCCGGCTCGAGCCGGGTTAGTACCACGACCTCCCAGAATACCGGCGTGAAGTAGAAGCTCTGCTTCTGCGTTTCGTCTGGTGAGTGCAGGTGGCCGGAGGCCCAATCCCCCCCCCCCCCCCCATCAACATGGTAGCGGAATTACACAATAGACTACCCCAGGAGGGTACCAGTACCCCTGGAGAATCCCTCGCTGAGCATCCACGACCATGTTATTACAATCCTGAGCGTGGGTGCTCAGGCTGCCCCGCGTATTCTGGGGGGGGCAAAATTCCGCTCAAAAACATAACTGCTCGGGGTAAACAGGAGCAACAATACCAAGGCGACCCCTGCCACGCTATCCGTGAATTTCTGCAACATCAGGGGACTTAACTCTAACCTAAACGCCGTCCACTACCATCTCGAGACGGCGAAGCCGGCCTTGCTCTTCCTGACCGAGACGCAGGTTTCCTCTCCGGCTGATATTTCGTATCTCTCCTACCCTGGGTACAAATTGGAGCACTCCTTTGTGCCCCGGGCTGGAGTTTGCGTGTATGTCAGAGAGGACATCTGTTCTCGACGCCTCGGCAGTCTTGAAGGTTCGGACCTGTCCATCCTTTGGCTACGCGTAGACAGCGACGACCATCCGCGCGTCTACGGGTGCCTCTATAGGTCCCATAGCGGTAATGCCGAAACAGACCGACTCATCGACCACGTCCAAATGGCTACAGATTCCTTGCTACAACAGGTCCCATCCGCAGAGATCGTGATCCTTGGCGATTTTAACGCCCACCATGCCGAATGGCTCGGTTCACGTTTAACCGATCATGCGGGGAGATCTGTTTATGACTTTGCCTTGGCATATGGTCTGACACAACTGGTTACTTCGCCTACGCGGATTCCAGATGTGGAGGATCATACACCTTCCCTGTTGGACCTTCTGCTGACCTCTCATCCGGACGGATATCAGGTTTCCGTCGATGCCCCTCTCGGCTCTTCGGACCACTGTTTGATCCGGAGTATGGTGCCACTCACGCTCCCTTCGCGGTTGCGTTCTGCAGGTTGCCGCCGTGTTTGGCATTACAGGTCGGCGGATTGGGACGGAATGCGGTCTTTCTTTGCATCCTACCCATGGGGGCGGGTTTGCTTCTCGCCGGATGATCCCAGCGCTGTTGCTGACTCTGTCACTGATGTGGTGCTACATGGAATGGAACTATTTATTCCATCATCTGTGGTACCCATCGGAGGCAGATCTCAGCCTTGGTTTGGTCGCTCCTGTAAAACTGCCTTACGCAGTAAGCAGGAGTGTTATCAAGCCTGGGCTGCGGCTTCGGCGACTCGGGATGTAAACACCAGCATACTTAAAAAGAAGTATAACTTCGCCTCCAGGTCCTTCAAAAGAGTTATTGCCAAGGCAAAGTCAGACCACATAGGCAGAATTGGCGAGAAACTAGTTCGCCTTCCTTCGGGAACCCGTGCATTCTGGTCTCTCGCCAAGGCTGTCCAAGGGAATTTCTGTAAGCCATCACTACCATCTCTGCACAGGGAGGACGACTCACTGGCCCATGACGCAAAAGACAAAGCCGACCTTTTAGGCTCCCTTTTTGCGTCCAACTCGACTCTTGATGACGGGGGGAAAACACCGCCGACCATCCCGCGGTGTGAGTGCTCTATGCCGGATGTGCTGTTCTCACAGCGCTCGGTTCGCAAAGCACTTCTCTCCCTGGACATCCAGAAGTCGAGTGGGCCTGACGGAATCCCCCCAATTGTGCTGAGGACGTGTGCTCCGGATTTGGCACCGGTCCTAACGCGTCTTTTTCGGTACTCCTACTCCCAAGGCGTAGTCCCGAATTCATGGAAGACAGCTTTTGTCCACCCGATCCCTAAAAAAGGCGACCGCTCAGACCCGTCCAACTATAGGCCTATCGCGATCACCTCCTTGTTCTCCAAAATAATGGAATCCATTATCAACTGCCAGCTCATCCGGTACCTTGATGATCACCAGCTGATTAGTGACCGCCAATACGGTTTTCGTGGGGGTCGATCAGCTGGTGATCTTCTGGTCTACCTGACCCATAGATGGGCGGAGGCAGTAGAGTCCAAGGGGGAGGCGTTGGCCGTTAGTCTGGACATTGCGAAGGCCTTCGATCGGGTTTGGCACAAAGCGCTTCTCTCGAAGCTCCCTTCCTATGGGCTTCCCGAGAAATTGTGCAATTGGATCACCAGCTTCCTTGCAGATCGGAGCATCAAGGTTGTTGTAGACGGTGCATGTTCTGACTACAAGCCTATTAACGCTGGTGTTCCACAAGGCTGTGTGCTATCACCAACGCTGTTTCTTCTGCATATCAATGATATGTTGCTAACTGGTAACATTCATTGCTATGCGGATGACAGCACTGGTGATGCTCTATACACCGGCCGTGCCAATATTTCTCGGGAAAACGTCTCCGAGTACCGGAACAAACTTGTGTCTGAAGTCGAGTCTTTGCTGGACAAAGTCTCGAACTGGGGGCGACTAAATCTAGTCCAGTTTAATCCTCAGAAGACACAAGTTTGCGCGTTTACCGCTAAAAAGAACCCCTTTGTCGTATCTCCTCAGTTTCAAGGCACTCCCCTGGTTGCCTCAGCCAGTATCGGAATCCTCGGCGTCGACATATCGAGTGACGTGCAGTTTCGTGGTCATTTGGAAGAGAAGGCCAAATTGGCCTCTAAAAAGCTTGGCGTGCTCAGCAGAGCGGGACAGTATTTCATGCCGGCACACCGCCTGCAACTTTACAAGGCGCAGGTTCGGCCTCACATGGAATACTGTTCCCATCTCTGGGCAGGGGCTCCCCAGTGCCAGCTCCTTCCACTTGACCGCATCCAGCGCAGAGCGTCTCGAATCGTCGACGACCGAGTTCTTTCCGATCGGCTCGACTCATTGGCGCTGCGAAGAGATGTTGCATCTCTTTGCATTTTCTTTCGCATCTACCATGGGGAGTGCTCTGAGGAATTGTTCGGATTAATCCCAGCCGCCAAATTTCACGAACGCACATCGCGGCAGAACTCCCGATACCATCCACACCATCTGGATGATTGGCGATCCACCACTGTGCGATTTAGAAGATGTTTTCTTCCTCGCACGACTTCCTTGTGGAATCGATTACCATCAGCGATTTTTCCGGACCGATACGACTTAGGGACCTTCAAGAAAAGAGCGTACTCCTTTTTAAAAGGCCGGCAACGCATCTGCAATTCCCTCCCTGGTGTTGCAGTTGTTCATGGGCGGCGGTAGTCACTTACCATCAGGTGAGCCGCATGCTCGTTTGCCCCCTCTACTATAAAAAAAAAAAAATATTGGTAACCTTTATTTTTGAGAATCGGTTAAAATAGGCTATGTTTGGGTCTACCGTAACATCTGGTTAATGTTTGGATGTAAAGTGACATCTGGTTAGTAAAGGCGTTGTTATTAATAATCTCATGATGTTGTAAATAAAAAAAGTTTTTATTCTATACTCTAAAACGTAACCTTAGTCAATAAAAAAAGCAATTAAAATAAAATATTTGCGTTAAAATGGCGTCGACGAATCGCGATTAGCTGATCACTCCGTATTAGTTTTAAATAGGCACCCATTGTTAATATAATGATAACACTTAGAGAAGTAGGTATTTATATATAAAAAATTAAGATTTATACAGAGCGTTGCGATTAAACGTTTTAAACACAAATAGAAAATAAATATTTTTAAAAGAAAATTGTGATTTTTACCCCACAACTAGCAACATTTGTATTATGAGAGCTTAGGTAAGTATTTTTTTTAGTTTTACGTACTTATAATGAATTAAATGTATAAAATTATATGTTAAATGTAATACCATCACTTCTTTTATGTTTATCATCACCGTTGTGACAATATTTTACAACACAAACGGTAATTTTTACAATTTTTCGCGAGCTCTTCTCTATAAGACGTGACGTTTCGCACTGACGCGTTGCTGAGTCAACTTACGCGATTTCGCGTTAGTTTGACTTGCTTCACTTTCGATGCGCGTACTAGTATTCTATGCGTAATAATTCTATAATTGCACTAGTTTCAAATCAAATCGAAAATCTGTCTTTTTCTTTTAGGTAAATTGAAGTTTGAACTGTCGAGTCAAGTTTCAAAATGAGAAGTCTTCTATTGGAAGATAACGTTTAGAAATGAGAATTTCACTAGTGTATTCTTTATGGTAATCGATTTATTGCCATAAATAACACACTGCAATTGATTGATTGATGAATTTAGGCCCAAAAATCTCATTTTCCTTTCTAGTCGGGAAGCATTTTAAACAGTGGAAGATTATCCTAAAAGCAAACTAGGCTTAAACTAGGCTAAGGGGTGCAGGGTTACAAAAGGGCGCGCGGGAAAGTAAATTTCGCAGCACGACCATGCTGCTGCAAGGCAGAAATTATGGAATTTCAAGTGCTGTTGCAGTTTCATGTGGTAGAATCCAGCAGCTGAAATTAACTCGAACAGTTATTCTGAGCACTCCCCATTGTATGTGCGGTAGAAAATGCATAAAGATGCAACGTATGTTTACAAGGCCAATGGAGCAAGACGTTCGGAAAGAACTTTTAACAGTGGTAGAGCCACGCGACAGCTTTTGCTGTCGCACGGATGGGCCGGCTCGAACCGGGGTGGTACCACGACCTCACAGAATACCAGCGTGAAGTAGAGGTTTACCTCTGCGTTTCGCTTGGTGAGTGCAGGTGGCCGGAGGCCCTTTTTACTGGAAATGAGGCATTCCATCTTAGTCCTCACGGGTGGCAACGCATCTGCATTTTGATTCGCAAACGAGGATAGACGTAGATGTCTATGGGCTGCAGCAACCACTTACCATCAGGTGGACTGTGTGCTCGTTTGTCACCCTTATCCTAAAAAAAAAATTTGTTGTCGATGATTCGTGCCGCTCTCCCTTGAATACCGTACTGTTCGTTGCTCGAAATATCTACGGCGAGAATTCTGATGCTGGCTGAGAACTATTAACACGACCGGTGTATAAGGCAACGCCAGTGCTGCTGCCTGCATAGTAATAAATGTTACTAGTATCAAAACATATAATTGATAATGGCCGTCAATAAAAAAATATAGAATTTACCTAACCAGTAAAATAAGCATATATTGATCTTGTACAAGTATTTTTCTAAAGGTTTAGCTTTATCAATTCATGGCATTATCGTCTTAATTACAACACTTTTATACGCTGTGGTTGTTTAGTAACATAGTTCGTTTAGGTTTCTCTTGGAAGAATGAATGTTCACTAGAGCAATCGAAAGTTGTTGGTTGAGCCTTATAATTATTTTAAACTAAAGAACCCGATTTAAGAAGATTAAGGATTCAAATAGGTTAACAACTTTAAACTGACCCTATTCCACTTGAATTATGTTAACATCGGTCATCCTTGTCATTACAGCCCTTCACAATTCCACTTTTGAACATAGGGCTCCACCAAGAAACGACACAAACGCACGGTTGCGAGCCAGCTGCATTAATTAACTACTTGCATGTCTTAATAGGTCGTCGCCCCATCCAGTGGTGGGACGCCCTACACTTCGCCTGTTGGTACGAGGCTGCCACTCGAGAACCTTTCTTTCCCATCGGCTGGCAGTTCTTCGAGCTATATAACCGTTCCATTGCCACATCAGCTTATTAATTTGTTGGGCTATGTCGGTTACTCTGCTTCTACTGCGGATATCCTTGTTTTTAAGTCTATCATGCAAATAAACCTCGAGCAGAACCTTCTCCAAAGCTCGCTGAGCGACTTTGAGCTCCTCGTACGGTCAGCAGTGAAGGACCACGTCTCTGATCCATAAGTAATCACTAGCAATACGAACTGGTTGTACAATCTACTTTTAAGGTGTTGAGGTATGCCTGAAGAGAAGATGTGTCGTAATCTCCCGAACGCTGCCCATTCGAATTGAATCCGTCGTTTGACTTCTCGGTCGAATTTGGACTTATGCCTAGTCGCACTATTTGTCCCAGGTAAACATACTATTCAACAAATTCTAGCTTAGTGCTCACAACTTTCAATTTTCATCAATGTTGCGTATTAACCTTCTTCACATTGAACAATAAAGTTTTTGTTATCAGCAAATGGATGGCTCTGTGGCACAGGGGCTTAACAATGAGTTGCAATGCTGGAGCCGCGTGTTCAAATCCCGCATGGGGCAATTATTTGTATGGCCTACAATTAATTGTTCTGGGGCTAGATATTTGTCCTTTGCATAACACCTCAGTGTATTATACTATTTACCAACTAATATCAAAAGATTCAATTTTTTTTTTCACAACACCTAACCCTAAAGTAGAAGTGGTCTTAATAAAGGCGCGTAAAAAAGAGAGAGATCAGGTGCAGGATCAACAGCTTTACGTGCTTTCCGAGGCACGGGGGTAAGACACCACCAACTCCCAGACTCCGGGCAGCTACTGAGAATTTTTTGATAACTGTTTTTTGGCCCGACCCGGGATTCGAATCCGGAACTTCGTGATCAGCAGTCGCACTACTACAACCACTATACTAACGAGGCAGAGTAGATGACATCTTATCAAATGATTTTATATCTTGGAATTGATCAACAGAAAAGGAGTGGTCTTTCATCATGATAATGCCAGACGATATACATCTTTGGCCACTCAGCAAAAATTGAGAAAGTCTGCTTGGGGAGTGTTAGTGCATCCACCATATAGTCTTGACCTTGCACTCTTAGATTTCCTCATGTTTCAGTCCCTTCAGAATTCTTTGGGTAGTGTTAGGTTAACATCAAGACAGGACAGTCAAAACTACTTGTCGCATTTTTTTATCAAAAATCCCAAGATTTCTACAGCAACGGGTTCTTGTTACTACCTACAACATGGCAACAAGTTATGGAACAAAATGACACCTATATTTTATAATTAAATGTAACTTAACTTAAAAAAAGAATGCCTTGAATTTGTACATAAAATACGAAGAAACTTTTTCCCCGACCTATTATATCCTTGAATAAAAATAACAATGCATATTATGCGTTGTCACTTACATGGAATGACTCCGGTTCTTGGAAAGATTATCCGGTTCTCTACACTTAATATGCAAAACACAGCGACATTAAGCTCTTATTTTACCCAAATATTCTGTAAGAGAATAGTTCTTCCCCGGTCACGTCGATCAATTCGAGCTATAAAAGTGTTTAACTAATTCATCACGCCACCTAGTGGGCGGCCGCCCAATACTTCGTTGATTGTTACAAGGCTTCTTCTCTTTATAAAACTTTTCTTCTCCTTCGGTTGCCGGCGTTTTAGTTATGGTTAAAGTTGTATTTTAAATAATAAGTTTTATTAATTGTAAATTACACTTTCTTGGGACGTCGATTTCTCTACGCAATTAATGTTTATATATAAATAAATATATATATATATATATATATATATATATATATATATATATATATATATATATATATTCATTGGCCTCGACTATGCCACCAATAATGGCTGAGTAAGCGGTAAGTCAACTCGCCTAATATTTCATATAATTATTTGTGCACATGAGACTTCATAAATAAGAGTCACTTCTCATATTCTATAAGAATACGGTACACACCCAAGTGAAATTATTATTCTTTAAACTAAATACTTAAAACAGTACACGAAAATAAGTTTCACAAAAAAAAGTAGAGAAAGATAAACCATTATGATCATTTGATCCCCTCGTATATCACGGGGACAGGATACAAACGGAACGGAAAACAAAGTCCGTTCAGATTCCAATAGAATATCAATCTATCAAGCTCGATAAAAAATATGGGGAAGACTGTTATAGCGTCAGAAATGCGGAAAGGTCTTTTTTGTTTTATTGCAAGTTAAAATGGAGTCACTTTAACATTAACGAAGTATTTTTATTATGTTGAAAGCCGTGGTAATTCAAGAGATTAAGCACGCAGCTTAAAAATTTTTTAGCGCCGAATAACTAAGTTTGATCCCATGTAGCATTAATAAAAATGTCAGTTGCAAATTTAAAGCTCCGCGATGTTAGCCCCTCATGTGCGGAATTTCGATTTACCAATTATACTATCTGAAAGGTCGGAAATTGGTCATAAAAGGTCAGTTGATCTTATTAATTGGTCCAGCGTTAGAAACATGTTTATTAAGGGTTATAGTTTTACAAGGTCATTGAAAAAATTTTAGCACCTCATTCGCAAAAAAAAATAAAAAATCCACCTATGCGCGATCAAGAAGCAATCCCTGATAATTGGTCAGCTTAATATAATATAAAAAAATTAAAATGTTGGCATTGTCGTAACGCGCATGCTTTGGGACGGTTAATTGTAACTCTATCTATTTTTAAAACTCTTTATCTATCATGTGGGAAGTCATGGAATGTAAATGGCAGTTAAATTTTGTTTTGTTTATTTATAATTAATTTTTCTAATTATTATATATTGCTATTTAACTATTATACATATATATACTTAGTCGGGTCATAAGTTCTGTCAAAACCTTGTTATTTAAAATTTTTGAATACTGGCTAGATGAACTTCACCAATTTTAAAAATATAACGTTTGCGTTTGCCGAAAATAAAAAAAGGACATTCATTTACAATCATTTTTAAATATGGAGTGGTCGAAGAAAGAAGACGAGTAGCGGTTATCGCGTTGCACCGCTGTGGTTACGCGCCAAAAGAGATTTTCAATATTCTACAAAAATTGAAAATAACCCTTCAATTTGTTTATCGCACTATCAAACGATTCACTGAAGATTCAAGCTTCGAAGATCGTAAGAGTATCAGCCGACCTCGTACAGTTAGGACACCCGCGATCATCAAAGCAGTGAAGGCGCGCATCCAACGAAATCCTGTTCGTAAACAAAAAATCTTGGCTCTTCAGATGGGCCTACGGTTAAAAGAGTTATCAATGAAGACCTAGGACTACCAGCTTATCGTAAGAAGACCTGACATTTTTTGAACGAGCCTTTGAAATAAATTAGGCCGGATACATCCCGCGCTTTGTTACGGCGGTACGCGGGAAAAAAAAACCACGAAATTTTGTTTTCGGATGAAAAAATTTTTACCATTGAAGAAAGTTATAATAAACAAAATCATAAGGTGTATGCCCATAGCAGTGAAGAAGCCAGCACGCGTATTCCGAGGGTTCAACAAGGACATTATCCTTCGATACTCATGGTTTGCCTTGGAGTCTAATATTTAGGCTTAACTGAGGTGTTTTTCTGTGAAAAAGGTGTAAAAACCAGTGCCGAGGTGTACCAAAATACCGTCCTAACAAATATAGTGGAACCTCTTTCTCAAACAATGTTTAAAAACAGACATTGGATATTCAAACAGGACTCTGCACCAGCTCATAAGGCACGAAGCACGCAAAACTAGTTGACCGCCCGTGGAATTGACTTTATCGGACATGAAGACTGGCCTTCTTCTAGTCCAGATTTAAACCCAATGGATTACAAGATATGGCAAAATTTGCTGGAGAAAGTCTGCGCTAAACCTCATCAGAATTTGGAATCTATCCGAGCATCTTTGGCTAAAGCAGCGGCAGAAATAGATATGAATGTGGTGCGTGCTGCGATTGATGATTGGCCGCGTCGATTAAGGGCATGTATTTAAAATAGGGGAGAGCATTATGAATAATGTAGATAAAATTGTATTCTAAATTAAATTACCTTTCATTTCATATATAATTTCTATATAATATCAAAAAGTGTATCATTAATTTTATAAAAAGTTTTTGACAGAACTTATGACCTGACTAAGTATATATATATATATATATATATATATATATATATATATATATATATATATATATATATATATATATATTACTAAGAAATGGAGAAATTTTCGGTGTTTTAAGCAGCCTTGTACTAATATATTTTAGAGTATTAATATAAGCTAGAATAGAAAAACTTAAATTATAATAAATGTATTTTATAAATTCATTTTCATGGTGATTTTTTATGTAAATGAAATATTTCTAATTAAAAAAAACTGGCCAAGTGCGAGTCGGACTCTACTTACTTCTACGCCTTCCTAAGAAAAGGGTCTTGACAGACAGACAGAGGAACAACAAAGTTATCCTATAATAGTTCCGTTTTTTTCTTTTTGAATACGGAACCCTAATAGTCATTTTTATATCAAATTATTATAAAATAAGCTAGTTAACTATCATCCCCAAAATCCCATGCATGCACTTTCACCTTCACGTAGTTTAAAAAAATATCCTATTTCTTTCTCCACTATTATATATTTGATAGTAGAAATATATATATTATATTATATATAGAATACTTTTTCTTTTTTACTTTTTTCTATATTATATATATATATATATATATATATAGCAAAAAGTTTTTTTTTTCAAAAAAAAATATAAAAAATATCCTACCCCCTCCTCCGTCTCGTTCATAGTAAAAAGCTGTGCGTAAGTGCTCACTGCCCTGATACAATTAACCGTCCCAAAGCATGTGCGTTACGACAATGCCAACTTATTTAATTTTTTTAAATATTAAATTAAACTGACCAAATATTTATATAAGCTGACCAATTATCAGCGAATGCTTCCCGATCGCGCATAGTCCACCTGATGGTAAGTGGATGCTGTGGCCCACACACATCTATCCTCGATAAAGAATCAAAATGCAGATGCGTTGTGTCACCCCTGAGGATTAAGATGGAATGCCTCGTTTCCAGTCTTAAAAAGGGTTTCTCAGGTTCTCTAGACTCACCGTAAGCAGCACATCAGCATTAAGCTGCTATTTTATGGTGGTTTACTGTGAGAGCTTGGTCCTATCCTAGTCGAGCCGACCCACTCGTGCTGCAACTATAGTATACGAATACATACAGCACGGCTCTACCAAGTAACAAAATATATATCTTTAATAAAAAAAGAATAATTAATATCACGAAAATCCAGGATTAAAAAAAACACAAAACGTATTTATCAAAGAAACACACTGCTGTGGTATGATTTGAATGGTATCAGATATTATGTAAATATAGAATTCAATGTTTATTCTTAATACTTCAAACAGTGGCACATATTCACAATTGCAACTTTAATGCATCAAACTGATCGCCTGATATCGCGAAAAAGTACAAAGGCACAAAACAACTTTCCTTCTTATATCTATGAAGCAATTAGTTAGAAATTTTTATGCATTTTTAAACTATATAACAATAATTGAATATTGTAATCATTTATATATTCTTATTATACCAAATATAGTTTTTCACCAAACCAAAAAATATCACGTCTTAATTAATTTTACTGTCAGAATTTCTTTTAAAATAAATCACAAGGTAAAAGTTTAAAGTAACATAGGAATCCAGAAAAAATATTTTAAGATTTACTTAGCTTTTACAAAGTTATCTTTCATAACATTTTTCTGTGTTTTTATTCAAATCATTTGAACGTTGTGTAACCGCCACGATGTCAGTTTTTACAAAATTTAACATTGTTTCTATTCCAAATAGTTATAGAAAATTGCTATAAAATAACTGAAGATAAATGTTTCATGAAAAAATAACTTAAGATAAACAGTTTAGTTTCTGTAGAATTATTTTTACAATCGTGATTTTTGTCGTTTGTGTAACCTTTGTTTTTATATTAATTTACTATTCGTAACCTACATTACGTAATAAGAACTTACTTCAAAAGTTAAAAAAAATGGCCTCATATCACGAAATTAACTTTTAAATATAAGTGACAGGTAAATGAAAAGTAATAAATACGTGAATAGATAATCACAACAGAATAAAATTCTCACTTTAATACATTTATTAACTGAAGTAATTGTTAAAGAAAAATAAAATCTATTAAAAAAAAATTACCAAAATAGGCTAACATTTGACGAAAATATCGCGCAAAATACATACAAAAACAATCATACAGTTAAATTGAGAGCATTGTCCAATATTTGAGGGTGGCTTAAAAATAATTAGAAAGTAAAATAAAATAAAATATCTCAAACTGCCAGTTACAATACAAACTGTAAGTTAAAAAAATTAAGTTAAAAAGCAGTAGTTTCGGCTCGCCGCTCAGTTGGTGGCCAGCCTCTGCTCTGAGGATGCCTCGTGTAGAGGCGAAACACGTGTCGTATTTTTGAGAGTGGTGTGTCGTGCCTAGCGTGGTGGAACTGGGGATGGTAGTGACGGCGACGAGTATAGTGCGCGCAATTGAGGGAGTGTGGGAGGTCCCCTTAAAACTGGGCAGGACACATTATTTTCTTTCTTTACGCGGTATTAAGCAAATTAGTTTATAACAACCCCATTACTACAATAAAATTAAAAAAATAAAATAAAAATCAAAATACAAGATGATGATAGTTGTGGAAAGTAGGCTTTCGTACAACAATCGATACAGCTTTGAGTAGATTTTTGGATACTCAACCCCTGAGCATGGCATAAGTATAGAGGAAAGGAGTTCCACAACCGTACAGCTGTAAGTGAATATTGATAAAGGAGGATGAATGTACTGAAGTAAGAAGGCAAATATTATTACAGTGGTTTTCACTATTCAAAAAGTCTTATTTTAACCTAAATGCTGTAATCATTATCATTCCAAAATATAGAGTAGATTAAACGTCAAAGCTTGAGCTCTCCGTATTATGCAAACAAATAATAAGCGTGGGTCATAACTGCCTGGATTTTTCAACTTGGACACGGGTAACACTAACATGGTTAGTCATATTATAATACCTTTATCGATGTTTTTAATAGAGTTGGAAATAATAGAATTAAGAACATGATGGAGGTCAATTCTTTATAAATCATATTGTCAAAACATATAGCAGACAATTACTACGTCAGTTTTTTTTTATAAAATTGAAGTGAAATACGCACATACAGTATCTACCAGTTAAATGGCAACCCATTGGCAACCAACATCAAACAAAGAATGTTAGAAATGCATTGTTACCTCTGAGGGAAAGGCCGGTATGACTCAATGCCTATAATTATATTAGTTTTCTATACCCTGCAGTCTGGAACATAGCAGTTCACGCACTGCCGTTTGACGGCATAAATTGGTAAGAGGGTGGAACCTACCTACTTAGTTAGATTCCTAGGCAGAACATAACCCTATCTATCTACTTTTAAAATGTTTTATAATTCTCTATACAACTGAACTTACTCGTAGTTATAGGTATATATTAATCTGTATTACTGGACATATTTTTACGTGGTAGAGCCATGCTGTAGGTATGGTAGCAAATTAGTTGTAGCACGAATGGGTCGGCACGACCGGGGAAGAACCAAGCTCTCACAGAATACTAGCGTAAATTTGCAGCGAACGCTGCTGTGTTTCGTATGGTGAGTGTATAGGACCGGAGTCCTTTATTACTGGAATGGAGGCATTCCATCTTAGTCCTCACACAGGTGAAAACGCATCTGTATTTAAATTCGTAATCAAGAATATATGTAGACGTTTATGGGCATAAGTAACCAGGTACATTGTGCTCGTTGTTTATTTATAGGATAAGGGTGACCCTTATCCTATAAATAAACATACTAGTAGTTATAGGCATCACAGTCAGAGTAAACAACTTATAATATAATATGTAATGTATATGTCAGGATAATCCAAGTCTACGCCGGGATTGTGCGGTCCATGGCTCTTTACGGGGCCCCGGTGTGGGCGCGTGGTTTGGCGCGGCTTGCCGTCCACCACCTGAACGCGCCCCAAAGGGTGGTCGCCGTGAGAATGGTTCGCGGCTACCGCACGATCTCCCGCGAGGCGGCGTGCCTCCTTGCCGGATTGCCGCCATGGGATCTGGAGGCGATAGTCCTCGCGCGCCTGCACGAATGGCGCACGGAGGCACTATGCCGGGGGGAAACTCCGCTGCCGCGGCAAGTTGTCGTGCAGCGGACAGACTTCCGGCGTGATCTCATGGCGACATGGAGAGAGCGACTGTCGGAACCCCGTGCTGGGCACGCCACTATATCGGCGATAAGACCCCTCTTTGAGGAGTGGCTTGAGAGACGCCACGGCGTCCTCACCTTCCGCCTGACGCAGGTCCTCACCGGACACGGTGTGTTCGGGAGGTTCCTGCACCGAATCGGGCGGGAGGAAACGCCCGGGTGCTCCCACTGCAAGGATCGACCGGAGGACACGGTGGAGCACACCGTGGAGGTGTGCCCTGCTTGGGCGGAGCACCGCCGTGTCCTCGTAGCGGCGATAGGCGGCGGCGACCTCTAGCGTCCGGCCCTGGTCGAAGCCATGGTCCGGAGCGAGACGGAATGGATGCCGTCACCACCTTCTGCGAAGCAGTGATGCTAGCGAAGGAGTGGCGGAGCGAGAGAAGGAGAGAGCAGCAGCTTTCCTTCCCGGCCGCCGCGGGAGACGCCCCGGGCGTCGGGGGCTACGTCGTGGCCCCCGGCCACCGTAGGCGCGGGCCTGTGGATGGCGAGCAATGAGTAGCTCGCCGTCCGTCCGTCTAACGACGACAGGCCGTGTCGACGGCGCGTTTTGTTCCACGCGCGCCTCAAAGAGCTGTCAGCATCGTGAAGGGGCCCGCAAGGGCCGACGCCTGCCGGGGCTGCGGCTGTTCGAAAGAGATACCGCGGCTCCGGAACGTAAGGGCACTGAAGGAACACGGATGGTTTTTAATCAGTAAAAGTCTGACACTCCCTTCCGCTCCACCCAGAGCGAAAGGCGTCATTTGATGATTTTCCATCCGCAAAAAAAAAGGATAATCCAAGTATTCTTTTACGCCGTATGATTTCAACTAATTTCCCAAGCTATTAAGCTTCCATAAGCTAGAGACTTGAAATTTTGAACATAACTCAGAACCGGGTTATAGTGTAAGTATAAAAATTTAGTGTACTAAAAATGTTTTTACCGCAATAATTATTATCTCTGTAGTAGCTTGTTTTTCCTCCACTCTGAAAAGTTCGGTTTTCCATATGGTTCTCTGTCGTTGAAGGGAGCATAGGCCTAAATCGTCACAATTGGCAAACAGATAGACGATCGCAGTACTAGAGGTCTTGCACTTTTGACACTGCTGTTGTCGAGTCTAGGTATTTCACATTCGGCGCAACGTCATGGTTTATCACCACCTAACGGAAATAGCTTGAAACAGTACGTTCAACATCCTTTATAATCGGTTAAATATCAGATATATATTAAAATCTAATTTGTTCATATTTTTTTATATTTATCAACATAAGCCTCCCCTTTAGATTGTTTCATGCTGTATGTTTACCAAAGTTGTGAAGCTTGGCAAGCAGGTTGGCAACTGCAGTTTTTATTTATATTCATCTGCAGCAGAAAAATGCTGCTGCTCATTTCCTGGTTTAGTTGCATTCTTTCTTATCTTACGACATTCACTAGATGATATGAAGTGGTGGATAAACCGCCATTTCTTAGTTAATATTCAGATTTACGAATTGAATTTAATGGATTCGTTATGTATAGCTTTTTATATTGTAACGATAACCATCAATACCTACGTTTCATAGACACATAAATGACAAATTAAATATCAGAAGCAATCTTATAAGGAATAAGCTTTGATGATACCGCCAGGGGACCGCTGTCTTTTATATGATCGCATTTTACCAAAAAGTTTAATTGAATTTTCCATATATGAAACTTTCAAGAAACAATGGAATATTGTTTCAATGGTTTAATGATTGTATTAATAAATCATTGTTATGATATCATTCTTCATGAATAAATAATTTTCAATATTTTATCTGCAAATATCAGATATAGAAAATGACAAAGTATTGGACGAATCTTGTGGTAGAACTTTATTTGGATCACCACTACGGAACCATATGTATATAAACCATATATGTGTGTATGATCACTTATTATCCTCACGTCATGAAGTAACTTTTTGGATAAGTGAACGGTAACTTAAAAGTAGCCAACTACCACCTAACGCATAAAACACTTTCACTTTGTTTCTTATAGGTATACAATTTTTTTTTTCAATCGTCTGTCAATGCATACTTTCAAATAATTTAACCCTATAGCAATAATTCCAGGGAAATTAATGATACCATTAAAGTACAGATAAACTGTAGAAACTGCTAACGGCTGTATAGAAGTGCTCTTACAGGAAAAATATACGTGGCATTTGTTTCACTTTTATTGTAAATCCCTAGTGGCCCAAACATTTCGAGGGAAACAGAAATAAGGCAAAATCATGTCTCAGAGGTCAAGAAGTTACGCGATTTGTTTAAAATTATATCTTTGTGAAGTTTGAAATAACAATATTCTCTCTGACATTTAAATATCAAACGGGGTTATTATAAATTAATTTGCTTAATTCCGCGTAAAGAAAGAAAATAATGTGTGCTGCCCAATTTTAAGGGGACCTCCCACCCTCCCTCAAAATACGACACGTGTAGAAGCGAAACACGTGTCGTATTTTCGAGAGTAGTGTGTCGTGCCTAGTGTGGTGGTGCTGGGGATGGTAGTGCTGGGATTGACGGCGACGGATATAGTGCGCAAGATTGAGGTAAGGTGGGAGGTCCCCTTAAAACTGGGCAACACACATTATTTTCTTTCTTTACGCGGAATTAAGCAAATTAATTTATAACAACCCCGCAAAACAAAGTATTGCCTGATTCTTTTAATTATCTTAAATATTAAACGTTAAGTTATAGAGTGATATCAAAAGTATTAATAAAGCTAATTGCGAAAATTGTATTCACGGAAATTAGTAAAGAAAAGTTAAATATCATCCATATTTACAAAATGATGTATATTCTTGTTTAATATTAATATTTATATTCGAATTAAAAATATTATGAGATGAATATAGGTATCGAAAATAAGAGTGGCAGCTTAATCTCCACCACCAAAATTAAATTACAATCCAAAATTACAAAATTACAATTTTCACACCAATAATAAACATGAAATGTATTATTATTTATACATTTTGTTGCAAATATATATATTAATATTATTTTTATCCTATACAGATATATAATACACAATAACGCGTCAGTTAAATTTGTTTTAGTTATCATGTTTAGGTATCATGATTTGTTATCGAGACATGAGAAAAAGTTCAATAGCATACGAATCTCCATATAAAAGAACATGCACTTATACACCCATACAAGTGTAAGGACCTGAATGGACTGGGGGAATCTCGAAATTTGGAAATGTATTAAAATTTGGCCTGCCAAAGTTGGACCCACTTACAACAACTTCCAAATGAGAACTTAAAAATAAAAAATTGTAACTGAAATTAGATTTATACGATTTTATGTAGAAAATCATCCAATTTAAACTACGGCCGTCCACAATAAAGTTTAAGTTAGTAACTCAGAAGCCTCTAATCCAAGTTTGCGCGACCTAAACATCGCATAGCAATTTCCAGCTTTATTAAACCGTGCACTGTACTAGTAACTCCTACTTTATGAAAACAAACCAGAGTTGTGAGGAGTAAAATGTAAAAGTTAATGTTTGAGTAACTAACTTTGATAGTTCTAATGAAATAAAAAGTAAGTATATAAAACCAAAAAATTTTTAAGATTTTATGGTCGCAAGCCGTATAATGTTTGCAATATTTTACTTCGAATTCGATTTACATAGTCGGTAACTGTTATATAAAGTAACTGACGTGGTTGAAATCGGTTAGGAAAATATTATCTGTACTAAGATAGTAAAATCATTCAATAGGTTAGTATTACAGTAAAATATCTGTGTCTGGGTTAACCCATTATAACCTAGCGGTGCCGTTTGGCACCCAATTCTATCCCTTCATATTGTCACGCCATACGCGCGCCACAAACAGTGAAACCGGGTGATTGGCTGCCGATGCGATGCTAGAGTAAGATAACTAACAGTTTTATATTTTATTTCCACTGATGCACTTGCTGAGACCGGCACGACTGTCATTAAATCAGTGTTGTGAAATTATTGGCAAAAATCGATTTCCCTTTCAAGTACGTGTGTTATAATTTATTTGTTTTGTGTAATATATAATTAAACTGCATTTTGTTTTATTCAAATATATTTCTTTGACAAGAGTGTAGTGTAATTTTATTTAGTTTTGTTTGCGTATTTCGTTTATCATTCGTCAAATCTTACGGGTGCCACATGGCACCTCTAGGCCGATATGATGTCTTTTAAAAATAGATGTGGCAATATTTACTTTTTGATTTTTCCGTAAGACAAATATCTTCACTTGTTTACTACAAGAGGCATTAGTGCTACTAAATTTATATTGAACTTCCAGAACCGGCAATCAGTTCTGATCAAGTTTCGGCCGACGAAGAACAGAGTGGTCTAATAAATAACCTCACTGCAACTCAATGCAGGGTACGACGTGGTTTTTGCATCTGCGTCATTGTCACCATGTCGGATACGCTCCTCTAGTCGCAAAAATACAGGGAGCTGAACCAGATATACAACCTGTAGCTGAGCTATATATTACGCCGTTTGGTGGTTTGCGTTCTTTACGAGAACATTCTTCTTCACGCCGCGGAAGAGGTACTCGAAGTAGTGAAGAAGGTCGCAATAGTCAAATCTGCTTTATACAACTTGAGAGTTCTTCATATTATTCAGACAACTCCGAAGCAGAAGAACCGCCATCAAAAAATCAAAAAGAAAAATACGTCACGAAGATCGATTGATGCAGATTTTGTTCGGGAGCCGCCCATGTTTCCTGAAGGAGATTTTAGTTTATTTCGAGGGTAGCCTACGGTATACCTACGGAATTCCTGGACTTATTTTTGGGAGGAAGTACAACCTTTTGATAGATCAATCGCAATAATTTTCTTTATTTCTTTCCTGCATATGTAAATCATAAAACTTGGGGTCTAATATCACATTATTTAATGAAATAAATACTCGGTTTTATTTATTCACTCCTTCATTACTTTAAATCTACATAATTTTATCAATAGACGGTAAAATTTGTTAGCTCATTATAAGTTAATACATACCTAATACGTTTAAGGTATTGACTGCGAAACTAAAAGGATTAGAATTCGCCCTTTAACTAATGTCGTGAACGTTAGCATTTTTAACAAAATTATAGTCATTATCGAGAGCGATAGTAGAGTTAAAATCTTTAATACTTTTTTTAAAAGGTAAAATAAGTGCCCAGTGGTGAATGCGTAAGACAATCCGTCACCCCATTTCGTCCCGTAGGTGTCGGCAGGCGACTAGAAATATAAATTGGCCCCCCATAACCATCTTCTTTCGTATAACCATCTTCTTTAGGCCAGTCGTAAATTACGATGGTTAACAGCATTAAAGGTTGGAACGTTTGGATATACGACCGGCAAATCTACTTGCTAAGCCTGTCGAATTAAGCAAACCCTTTCTACAGCGAAATAAGCCCATATCCAGCAGTGGACTTATGCAGAAAGACGAAGAAGTTAATACAAAGTAAAATTATGATTAAAAGATGGGTAAGTACGGACCCTTAATAGCATTCAGTACGTTTGAAAAGACGTGTTTTTCAAGGGTTAAAAGCAGTTCGCGAAAATGTATTCACACAGAACTTATTTCCAAGCTTCTGTAATATTTGGAATTGCCTGCAACGTAGATAAACTGTGCATCGTTGTTTCAAGACGTTGTGTTTTTAGCACGCTATCGGGCGAAGTACTCAGTGCATTAAATTTACGTAATTGTTCATGCGCTCATTGTTCCCAGCATAATTTGCTTTATTTGATGTAGATTGAATTTGAAATGTTAATTGTACTTTCTGGAAATAGTATACAGATAATCAAATGTCTTAATAAGCCGCAAACATGCTTTTCTAACTCTAAACTACTATGTAGTTCGAAAATGATGAATGACTGAAAATTGATGATGGTCATAAACTCAATAAAATAAGAGTCAAATTATTTATACAAAATTAGGTACCTAATTCACTTTTAGATAATAGGGGTTAAGGTGTGAAGATGCATTGAATGAAACAATTTTTTACGGATTGTATTGCGTTTAATTCTACTTATTTGTAATTCCCTATTTTTCGGATGCTTTGCAGTACTCATGGTGACGAGGAACTGAGGTGATTGGCGTCCCGATGTCAGAGATAATTCGAGGTACCTTCAGATTTTTAATTATTTCGTTTGGTCCGATCTACGCAGAATGAACTTACTCTGTCCTGAAGTATTGCTGTTGTATGCTTGGGTTTGGTTTTAATTTGCTACTGCTAAGCTCGAATTCTGATCAAGTGGTGCCTGGTTCAATCTCGGATCGGGATCAACACAAATCAATCACAAATCAGCTATTGGATCTATCTGTAAAGATATTCTCCGTAGCAAACCGAAGTCAGGAAATTTGCGGTGTTTCATCTCCATGCCACGGATAGCACAACGCCCTGTCCCTGATCTATGACTGGTCGTGCCAGATTGCTGTCCTATCTGATCATGAAAACGAGACATAAGAGAGTGTACTTGTGCACTATAAGCCATACTCGAGTACGCACTCCTGCACTATAATACTATTTTGCGGTAATAGCGAATTTTCGTTGACTGGATTGGCCAGTATGACCAAAATTTGGTCATTTATGTCAGCCCATATTTATATTATAATATTTATACTTTGCCTTGTCGTGAAATATGAACAAACCGATAAATAGATTTTCGATTTGACAATATTAGTATTCGTGTCTGGAACATGTCGTTAAAGGTTTACTTGTATTATCGGCTAGCACTAAAATAAACATGTGCCAAGAAATCGAGCAAGGACACCTTCACGTCTGATTACTCAAAACGTAACGTGATTTGAAGTTAAATTATAATTCGTATCATACGAGTATAAAAGAATAATTTTTGTTGATATATAATTTATGTGAACACATGATAAAAAGTGTCTATTTATATTCTACTTTACTAAAGGCTATAATAAGAATAAAATCCATGTTATAAGTAGCGAACGTGTTTACTTATCCAATACAAGAAGAGGAAAGCGCCGAGCTGGTTGGTATGCCCCATACCGCTTTTATTTAAAAATACAGTTACTAATTTACTACGTGCCCAGTATTTAATGATTTACGATCAAAAATTTAAGAAACTAGTCTTAAGAAAACCTGCAAACCTAGAAAACCTTATTTAAAATCATATTTTTTTATTCATGAAATTGGAACAAGACGGAAAAGGCGCATGGTTTTTGCGTGAGAATGTTTTCGCACAGTTTTGATATCCCATTGTATCATCCACCTGATGGTAAATTAATACTGTGGCTCATATATATCTAATTTTTTTTCAAGTAAGAAACTAAATATGTGCCTTGTTTCTAGTAAAATGTTTCTTTGCTTCTCTACCCTTACCCACACGGAACACAGCTGCTATTTTAAGCTGGTATTCTGTAAGTGCGCAATCCTTCCACGGTTGAGCCTACCTGTTCGTACTACAACTAAATAGCTGCATCATAGCTCTTTCACGTATACTAATTATGCATAAAGCTCAAAATAATAAATTTTAATGTATTCCACAAGCGTCAGCTGTAACAGAAAATGCTTTATTGAAGAAGGAGGATGAATGTACTGCAGTACTAAGGGAAATATCGTTAAAACTGTTTTAACCACTCGATAGACCTTTGTCTAACTTATATTCTGCGATAATTATCACTCCGAAATATGAAAAAGTATTCATATGATTTCATACTGATATTAAGTGTACCCTAAGCTTCATGCCATGACTGTCTAAAGTCTAGACGTAACACCGTAAAACTTGTGAGGTAACACCGCGGAGCGAAAAGCTAGTTTATAACAAAACAACACTAAATTTTAATGTATAAATTAAGAATACGATGTAAGGGCTTTTACAATATCGTGTACCTATCACTTACGTGAAAGAAATAAATATATTTTTTTAAATTTAACTAAGCCATTAGCTGTTGTTTTATTTGAAAAATTCGGCTAAAGTACAGACCACAGAGCTGTAATTTGATTTGACAATTTGCGGGGTGAGGGGATGTTAAGCCCCGCCCACTTTACTATCTACATTTACCGATAAATAGTAAAACTATTCGAATCGTTCCATATCGATGTTGCAATGTAGTTTAGCTAACTTGACGATAGATGGCGGCCTGTTCACAAAATTATTAGAAAAACTATAAAAAGAATATTTCGGCGACCAAAAATTATTTACGACTGAATGCAAACAAATTTCAACACCTTCGTATGATTATTTTACCAATACGGATTTCTACGTAACGTATTTTTAGTTCCCATGATACAAAGTGTTACCATCTAGTTTTTTTTATAGGATGAGGGTGAAAAACGAGCTCACAGTCCACCTGATGGTAAGTGTTTGCTGCGGCCCATAGACATCTACATCTATCCTCTGTTACAGATCATAATGCAGATGCGTTTTCACCCGTGAGGACTAGGGTGGAATGCCTCATTTCCAGTAAAAAGGGCCTCCGGCCACCTGCACTCACCAAGCGAAACGCAGAGGTAAACCTCTACTTCACGCTGGTATTCTGTGAAGTCGTGGTACCACCCCGGTTCGAGCCGGCCCATCCATGCGACAGCAAAAGCTGCCGCCTGGCTCTACCACTATTAAGATCGACTATACTAGTGTCGAATATATTTAATTTATTTGAAAGCCGACGCCGAGATTTTTCTAGAACCTTTTTTAATAAAATAGGTATAAAATTACTTTCAAATGAAATGTGATGCCGTCCATAGTATCAAAGCGTCTACTTGAGTAGTTTTAACACGATGAAACACAACACTTCATCCTTTTCTTCTTAATACAACGATTTGCGATTTTCGACTCATAAGCGCACAGGACGAACGCTGACAGTATACTAAGCAAAGCCACGCCCACTGCAATGACGTCTGGACCTAGTTAGAATCACAGTGCACAGTTGCTTATTCCATCTCCTCTTTTTATTTGCTCTGTGTTGCAGACAGTATGAAACAACAGTGTTAGACAATACTATACTGTATTTGCACTCGAGTGCTTACTACAACCATTCCACGTGTTGTCAGTGAAATTCACCCGTCTGCGCTTTGCTATTACCCAATTTAGAATATTTTGATATTGAATTTGGAATTATGTTACTTTTTTATATCTAGTATTATGTTCTATTTAAGATTTTAGACTGAATGTGCTCTTACATTTTTTCTGGTAATTAATAATAGTAGTAAATTAATAAAGTAATGCTGAATATTATGCAGTTTATATTGAGAACTAAACAATATTCAGTCTTTCCGTCTATGATGACGTTTTAGCTCGTTCGTGAAAGCCACTAATCTAAGTTGGGACGACAGAAACATCGCATCGCAATATCTAACTTTATTAGGCAACGATATAAATTTTCAATTATATGAAACAAATGTGATCGAATATTTAATTTTATATGATGTTTAACTTGACGATTTCGCATAGTCTATTTATATGCCCGTTTTCAACCAAATGCGTTTAGCCGTTATTGTGATTGAGAAGGGAATACCCAAATATATTAATTTGCTTTCACATATATATTATTATATGCCCATTTAATAGTAATATAGATAAGGATATTACGCTATATAAATTAATTCAGCTACGCAAGGGATTTCTTTGGAAAAACCTTTGTATTGAGAACTAATGATATGGAAGAAGGGAAAAGAATTTATAAATATAATCTTCCATCGACGTAAATTCGCAAGAGCAACATAAAAAAATAAACTTTTACATCCATCCATTACGGCCTAAAGTCCACTGTACATAGGTCTCATCGATAAATTGCTTGATAGGCGGGATTTTTCCATAGTTGCCACGCTTGGCATGCGGGTTGGCAATCACAGTTTTAAAGTATTTTGAACTGTTTTCCGGAGGATGCTGCTTCCCATTTTCTATTTTATTTTCCCTCTAAACTAAAAAAAAACACTTTAAATATAAAGTAAAAACCGACTACGTTTACTAAAAACAAATACAAATAACAGCTTTCGGAGTCAAACTTCAAACGTTTTGAAGACAAGTACGGTAATAAATAGTAAAAAGTACGGTAATTAGGTTTTACCTTTAACAAAAACTTTAATTTTTTATTGGTTTGAGTGGTCTAAACAGTCACAAGTACAAAGTAGCCAGTAAAATGTTGTCTAAATAGAAAAAAAAACATGAAAGTCGAAGATTTCTCCCTATTTTTCCACCCTTTGAAACGTTTCTTTTTCTTCCAATGTTTATGGTACTACCACCGAATTCTAAAATTATTCCGTATAAAAGAATAATTAAGATCGGTTATGCCATTTTCGAGAAATTTTTTAAACTTACAATAAATACGTCGAATATAGAAACTTCTCGTTTTTTGATAATGGTAGTAACAAAAACAAGGAAAAACTTAGTAAGAACTCTAGTTACCGGATTATGTTGGACAAAATGGGTCTTGACAACTTCTATTATATTTATATAGCGCTTATTCTTCATTATCACCAGACCTTGTAAAAAGCGGGAGGAAACGAATAAGTAGACTACCTTGTTCCAAACAGTCACAATTTTACCTTATTAATCATATCATAAACATTCACGCCTGTTACCAAGAGGGGTTGGCTTTCATTTGGCACGATCCTAACACACCTCTTTCGCCTCCTTTACATCCATATACCTACGCATACATACTCATAGGTTAAGTGTACTCTTTATCTAGCCCAACTTCATTGCCAATTTGTTGGATAATCTTTCGTCTAGGGCATAACTTTCCGACTCTACCGTTCACTTCTGCACACATATTTGTTTGTCGCTCTTTAAAAGAATACCGTATTAAATACACATATAAGTAAGTAAAAACAAAGATCTAGCGATCACTATGTCCCCTCATTCTTATCTGTTTTTTAGAGTATGGTTGACAAACTAGCACACATTCCACCTGATGGTAAGTGGTTTCTGTGGCCCATAGACATTTACATCTATACTCGATTAAGAATCAAAATTGACGGCTCCGTGGCGTAGTGGCTTAGCAATGAGTTGCAACGCTTGGGGCCGCGGGTTCGAATCCGGTGATGACCGGAAATGACCGGTTTGCTCGCGGACCTAAATCCTTATGTCCAGGACGGGGGTTTGTTCGCGCAAAGCGCTAGTGTCAAGCATCGACGCTAGATGGCACTCGGCTCGGCGCGATATGGGATGAAGTTCGGCCGAGCGCGTTGAACGGTGGGTGTCAAGAACGCGCTAGAAAAATTAGGAGTCCAAATTCATCGCGGCGAGAGATAGCACGCGGTCTATTTTTGTCGGGAAGTCGGAAGCGGAATACGACACGCGCGTCTAGGAAATATACTGTTTTAGAATACGTAACGCGCATTCCTTCTTGTTAGCTTCTCCCGGGACTTATTGCATCTAACTCAGAATCTGTATAAGTGCATTCGACAATAATAGCTAGTGCGACATTTGATGTTCTAGAAATAACTGTTGCCACGCGGAACGGTAGTGACCTTTGATGCAGTCGCGCGTGTTAAGCTTATAACAAACGAGAGTTAGTGGCTTCTGTAAGGTAGTTATTCGTACGACAGAGATTTCAACAGTGGTAGAGCCACGCGGCAGCTTTTGCTGTCGCACGGATGGGCCAGCTCGAACCGGGGTGGTACCACGACCTCACAGAATACCAGCGTGAAGTAGAGGTTTACCTCTGCGTTTCGCTTGGTGAGTGCAGGTGGCCGAAGGCCCTTTTTACTGGATTCCATCTTAGTCCTCACAGGTGACAACGCATCTACATTTTGATTTGTAATAGAGGATGGATGTAGATGTCTGTGGGCCGCAGCAACCACTAACCATCAGGTGGACTGTGTGCTCGTTTGTCACCCTTATCCTATAAAAAAAAAGAGTAAAAGAACTGTCATACTGGAAAACGAAGAAAGTGACTGCGGAAGGAGACCGTAGTTTGGAGAGGTACTGAGGGCCGAACTGCTGCAGAAAGTAACGGTCTAATAAGATCAATAATACTACCAGCCACACCCAGATACACATCACTGACCCTTACTTTCTGGTATATACATCCACACGCGACCTGACCGAATCCTGAGGGCCCAGTCGCCTTGGAAAGAGGTAAGTAAGCTCCCTTTATTAGAATGTAAGCCCCCCCCCCCTAATTGTTTATTGTAATTAGAAACTTTTCACCTTTGGCCTGTAGCAGGCCCGACCAACATCTGCTTGTAGGTTCTTCGTCTATGGGCCCCCGGGAGACTCTACTGGTGGATAAGCAGCTGCTGGCCGTAACAATGGCTCTAACGTGTAAACAATTTTCATGTAAGAAATCTTTTAAATAATTATCGTTTTCACTATGAACAGCCAGAGCGTGACTACTATCCCACCTAATGGTAAGAGGTGATTCAGCTGAAGATGTTAAAGTGCACTAACTTAGCATAAACAAGTGTACTTATTCTTGACCTTAAGATACCTAGACTGTAATCGGATGGAAGGACAGATGCTGGCAAATTATTTCATTCCTTTGATGCACACAATACAAACGACGAAGCAAATAATTTGGTTCGAATGAGTAGTGTGTCGATAATAAAGGGGTATAGGTATGGTTGCTGAAGGAAAAGAGAGGGACCAATTAAGTCATGTTATTTTTGTAAATATTCTCCGAAATGTACTCTGCATATCACCTATAGGATGACCAAACTTTGCCTATGTTCGAGTCTTGTAAGATTGGTTCAAAATATATTGAAATCACGATAAGCCTCTAAATACGTCTTCTCATTGATTCTTAAGTCGCTAGGTGGCATTTACTACATAAGCTCATATAATATACATCATTACACGAAGCACGACCAGACATGCGCTTTATAAAGTGTAAACAACTATTCTGGCGCAAAGTATTGCCAAATTTTTCGAATCTGCCTTGTAGCTGCCCTGTTCCTGGACTCACTAAATGATAGATGTCGCTGTTTTCCAATGACACATTTCCAAAAGAAGGAGTCAAGACGGGCTGGCTCTGTTTTTCAGTGTTTTAGTTTCATACCGCTTGTGTTTCAAATACGTTGAATCTCGCAAGATGACATGACATCCACCTTTCGGATGCCGCCTGCAACACTCATCCAACCATAGCTTCTCTTACTTTTTTTATTTCTTATCTAATTTATAAAATGCTAAACAAAATTTCAAACAAAAAGGCTAAGATTCTTTGTCACCTCTGAGGACTAAGTTGGAATGCCTCACAAACTGTAATTATACTACCCCTCTTTATTATATTTATTTAGTTAACAAGGTTTTAAAGGAACGATGGATAAACTGAAATATAGAAACATGGTTAAATATGTCTTGATATTATAAGAGCTTTATAAAATTCATTTCCTTGCATTACAAAAAAAACCTTTATCCGAGATATGCAAAAAATTGTACTTACGTAAAGAATAATAAAACGAGATATATCCCATGTACAGGCTACCGGACGGAACTTAACGCGAGCTTGACGACGTGGACAAATGCGCTGCGCTTGTGCAGCAAATGGACTTTTTTATAAAAATACAGTACAATTTATACAACCAACAAGGTTTACTACAAAAAGTCGAGACAAAAGCGCTCAAAACTAATTGGTGTTTCTACAGTTAAGATAATAACGTAAATGAAATAAAACGATGTTTTTGTAATATAAGTGTTGAAAGTTCAAGTTCTTTTTCTATAAAAAAACGTTACCCCCACACTAGGATTTCTCCTGTATCGTGGAGGCAGTTTACAAACATTAATTTCACAAGGACAAACATCCATACCCGGAACAATTATTTGCATGCCATACAAATACTTGTTCCGTGCGCGATTCGAACCCGCGGTCCCCCGCGCAGCAACTAATTGCTAAGCCATTGCGCCACGGAGCCATCAAAATTAAGACTAACATGGGCTAAATTACTTATGAGATTTTTTTAATAGCTTATATTAAAGTACACAATTATAGGTATATCAGCGGAGATTATAATGCCTTGAGACATTCTACACTCAGTCAAACTAAAGGTGACGTTGATATAAAATGTAGTAAGTGTGAAAGAAATTTATATTGGAAATTAAATTAATAAAAATAAATACTTAATTATATTGAATAAAACTATGTTTACAGATTTTATTGCGTTAAATTTATTTTAATTCCCCACGTTTCGGGTGCTTTAAAGCAACTCATGGTCTTGGGAGGGACTGAGATGTTTGACGTCCCGATGTCAAGTTAGCCTATTTTATTTTGGTTCGATCTACGCAGAATGAGCTTACAGTATCTTGATGTTTTGCAGCGGTATGCTTGAGTTTGGATTTAATTTTGTTAATTATAGGATCCCATGCAGATAGCAGCACCCATCCATACACTTTGCGAGGATTCGTGGTCTATCAAATCTGATGTAATGGCGGGGACGATGTTGAACATGTTCACAGACTTTTTATTTTGTTTATTTTAATTAATCTATTTGACTTTTTCTTCATCGATTTGTAGTTTACTACTGGATATGGGGGCCTGTCACATTGGTTTTCCTTAAGCATTCGGCTGGGAAAGTGGGTTAACAATCGCGGTGCCAAATGTCTCTGCTGCTGCTGTCGCTGGTCTTGGTATTTTATGTCTGAAGTAAATGAGATGACTATAACGCCATCTATCGGAAGTTATAAGAATTTTCTTGCATTTCCCACAGTTGCCTTTGACGACACCTACGGGAAACATGTGCTGATAAATTCTCTTACGCTGTTTTTTCACCTACATAAGCATATACATACATGCATAATACAAATTTTTTCAGCCCATAACCGAGTGAAGATACCGAAGACTTTTCGCCGGAAACTAGGTGTAGCATCGCTGTCGTCGCGCTACAAGCGAAACATATCGAAACCCAAATCGCGCTAACAAAGTATTGATGTTAAAGCAGTATATATTGAATAACTCCGAGCTACCACTCGGAGCGTTAGCCACTCCCCGGGCAGAACACCTTGCCCGGCGGGAGATCTCCCCCTTTTCCTTCCACCGGCTACACTGGTGACCCCGACGTGATCTGAATACGCGACTAACAAACCTTCGGAAGCTACACCTTCAAAGCTTCATCATCCTCAAGTACTCCATTCATTCGCTCCCGAGCAAATATTGCCTGCAGTCTTCACATTCTGCAAGCCATCTAGCTTTATAAAGGTTCATCGCAGCACTGGAATAATAATGTTTCCTGTTCCTTCAAGCTACTGTCTGCGCTACAGTGTTCGGCACGGCTGTGAGCCTTACTGCTCGTCTTTGCTTCACGGCACTCTCGCAGATTACTTGCCTTCTCCGGCTCATCGTTCTCACCGACATCACTTGCAAATGCGTAGTATGGCAAGTATTACACACCGGCATGTCATTCGCACCGGCGTCACTTGCCCTAACGCACACAGCATGCATTCCCTATCGGCATTAAGGACTCGCCGGCAATCGGACTGCACTATCGACCTCCGGTCTGAGCAGGGGCATGATGTGGCGGCGCTGTCCTCGCGCCCCATGCGAAACATATCGAAGCCTAAATCGCGCTAACAAAGTTCTAATGTTAAAGCAGTATACTATAGCTCCAAGTTACCACTCGTAGCGTTGGCCGCTCCCCGGGCAGAACACATTGCCCGGCAGGAGATCTCCCCTTTTCCTTCCACCCACCATACTAGGCATTACATCTTAGTCCTTAGGGTTGATAACGCATTTGCATTTTGATTCTTGACTGACGATAGATTTAGCTATATCCACTTAACATCACGTGGACTGTGTGCTGATTTGTCAAACTCATTCTGAAGAATAAATTTGTTTTTATGAAAACACGGGCCGCACCGATTTTAAGAACATTTAATTATTTAATCGACACGCTTGATAGACTGATTAGTGATCTCAGTACCAAATGTCTTAAATTTTTGTCACTGTTCTCCGTCGCTGATGTGATTAATTTTCATCTGGCAACCATATTGCTGTATAGTTGGATCTTGGAGGCTATAAAATCGTTCTGGCATATCTCATAGTCGCCATTTACAATAGATGAAACAGGTTTGAATAATTAATATGCCGCAACTTCATAACATTATATTTACATAGTTATAGGTAAAAATATGAAATTTTTTTTAGTTAAGGTAAGGTGTTTCGGGTGATATTATCAGTTTTCATTTTTTTCATTCATTCATTTTTCATCATTTTTACAATTGTGGCTACGAGGTTGACGTTTCATTACCCTAAAACTACGAATCGAAACGAAATGATAAAAGAAATATAGGCTTGTCTTTTTTTATTTGTAGGAGCCTTGGGTCGTACAAAGGCTGTAACTTTACATTTAGTTAGCAATTTTGCAATGTTCCGTGTTTATAGCTTCGATTTTTTGTGCTTAAAATCTATTAGTGACTATGAAAGCTTTGGTCAGCTGGGATGATATATTCTGTCTTAAATCTGTCGTCAATATTGATGTAGATACTATCACCAAAAACATGATTATTTTTAGGGTTCCGTACCTCAAAAAAAAACGGAACCCTTATAGGACCACTTTGTAGGCCGTCTGTCTGTCTGTCTATCAAGACGCTTTTTTTCAGGAACGCGTGGAGTTATTAAGCTGAAATTCATATCAAATACTTAAGTCTACTGTCCATGGGAGCTGTGAAAAAATCAAACTTCTAAGCTAACGCAACCGAAAGATACAGCTGTTTATGCCGTAAATTTTCGACATTTGCAAGGGAACCAAAACCTACAGGGTACTTCCCGTGAACTTAGAATCTTTAAATTTAGTACGAAGCAACGTTTTATAGCACAGATAAAGGAAAAATTGCGAAAAGCATAAATTTTTAGTAACATCATATAATAAAAATAATTTTAATAATTTTAAACTTATATACCTACAGATTTGTTCGGAACCCTCGGTGCGCGAGTCCGAGACGGACTTTGCCGGTTTTTTTTTTTTTACTTTACTAACACATACAATAAAACATATCGTATACAAATATAATATAACATCACCTCAATCACATTTTCCTCATTGTTACTAAACCACGGGAACAATATTTTGATTAGCGATTCAAAAGAAAAACTGATTTTCGGCCCAATTATTTCCTAAATATGACTTAGTTTCGTCAGAAGTATATTTTAACAAAATAAATGTTGGCTGGAGTATAGGAGAGTATAGGAGCCTTTAATGCGCTGGATTAAATATTAGTCCAAGTAGGAAACTGCTTTTCTAACCGACCAACTGATGACGGCCGCCAAGATAAATGATGAAATCTACGCCAAAGCTAATCTGAGATGTATTAAAGTGTTGATAGGGATATCTTTATTGAATTTTTAAAAAAGGATAAAAGTTTTTTACGGGGTAGAGCCATTCTGCAGCTATATTATAGTTGTAGCACGAATAGGTTGGCTCTACCGGTGAGAAACCCCGCTCTCACAGGATACCAGCGTAAAATAGCAGCTCAATGCTGCTGTGTTTCATTTGTGGAGTGAACCGGAGATACTTTTAACTGGATATGAGACATTTCAACTTAGTCCTCAGGGGTGACAACGCATCTGCATTTTGATTGTTAATCGAGAATAGATTTAGATGTCTATGGACCACAGCATTGACTTACGATCAAGTGGGCTTTGTGATCGCTCGTCACCCTTATTTTGTTTCTCCGGAATATAACCTTTGTTTAATATTAAAAAGGTATCTGGTAAAGAAGTTTCTTTTAATACAACCAAATATAAGAGATAATGTAATTAGAAAAGGACAACGATAAATAATTATATTTGTCTGAACCTTTTTATCTTTTCGTTGGAACGGAGGATTTGGCGAGCCAGGCGTGAAAAACAGATAAATGTGGTATTCCTGTAAATCCCATGCTAAAAACTTTTGGCTCGAAATAGCGTTTTGCATATCACGGGGCCATTGCAGGTTTCGTTAGATTTATATATTTTGAAAATCTCCAATAACATGCGACGTTTTGTAGAGGTAAAGTTTCAGTCTTTTGTACTCTGTTTATATTTTCGTTACTAACCAATAAATTTTACGTTGTATTTACTTAACTTAAGTTGTTAGTTCACTAAATGTACATTCATTCATTTTCATTACAGCCCTTCACAAGTCCACTGCTGAACATAGGCCTCCCCCAAGGAATGCCACAAAGCACGGTCCTGAGCCACCTGCATCCATCGACTTCCTGCATGTCTTACCAGGTCGTCACTCCATCTTGTGGGGGGACGCCCTACACTTCGCCTACCGGTACGAGGCTGCCACTCGAGAACCTTTCTTCCCCATCGGTTGTCGGTTCTTCGAGCTATATGGCCGGCCCACTGCCACTTCAGCTTACTAATCCGTTGGGCTATGTCGGTTACTCTGGTTCTACTGCGGATATCCTTATTCCTAAGTTTATCACGCAGAGAAACTCCGAGCATAGCCCTCTCCATAGCTCGCTGAGCGACCTTGAGCTTCCTCATACGGCCAGCAGTGAAGGACCACGTCTCAGTTCCGTAAGTCATCACTGGCAACACGCACTGGTTGTACAATTTTGTTTTAAGGTTTTGAGGTATTTCTGACGAGAAGATGTGTCGTAGCTTCCCGAACGCTGCCCAGCCGAGTTGAATCCGTCGATTGACCTCTCGGTCGAAGTTGGACTTACCTAGTCGGACTATTTGTCCCAGGTAAACAAACTCGTCAACAACTTCGAGCTTAGTGCTCCCAACAACTACCGGCATAGGTGTGACATGGACATTAAACATAATCTTTGTTTTGTCCATGTTCATCTTAAGACCTATCCGTTGGGAGACACTATTGAGGTCATTGAGCATAGTGCTTAGCTCCTCCAGCGATTCTGCCATGAGGACTATATCGTCGGCAAATCGAAGGTGAGTGATGTACTCGCCATTGATGTTAATTCCGTATCCTTTCCAGTCCAGAAGCTTGAAAACGTCTTCCAATGCAGCGGTGAAGAGTTTCGGGGATATAACGTCACCCTGTCTTACACCTCTCTGCAGTTGGATAGGTTTCGTACTCTGGTTCTGTACTCGGATAGCCATCGTAGCTCTACTGTACAAACACTTCAGCACTTCGATATACCGAAAGTCAACTTGGCACCGCTGAAGGGACTGCAGCACCGCCCAAATTTCGACGGAATCAAAGGCTTTCTCATAGTCCACATACGCCAGACATAGTGGCAAATTGTACTCTTCGGACTTCTGTACAATTTGCCGTAGGGTATGTATGTGGTCTATGGTGCTAAAGCCCTTTCGGAAACCGGCTTGTTCGGGAGGCTGGAAGTCGTCAAGTCTGCGCGCGAGACGATTCGTAATGACTCTCGAAAACAGCACGTAGACGCGGCTCAGAAGGGAAATCGGTCTGTAGTTCTTCAAGAGAGCGTTGTCACCTTTCTTGAAGAACAAGACCACCGCACTTCTGCTCCACGCCTCCGGTGTAATGCCACCATGGAGGACGGAATTAAAGAGCTTCTGAAGGACTTCAAGTACCGGTCTTCCACCCGCTTTCAGAAGCTCCGCTGTAATTCCATCCTCGCCTGGGGCCTTGCCGTTTTTAAGGTGCTGGAGAGCCATTCTAATCTCGCTCAGACTGACGTCCGGGATATCTTCGGAATAGCGTCGAATAAGACTCGCTCTTGGATCGTTACTCACACTTGCGTGTGGCTCCAACGATGACGTGTACAGCTGCCCATAGAACCTCTCAATCTCACTCAAAATCTCAGGTGCCCCGGAAACGATGCTGCCACATTCGGTCTTCAGCTTTGACAGTTGGCTCTTTCTGGCAGACAGATCTCTGGCAAAGACATTGGAGCCTTGGTTCCGCTCGATCGCTTCTTCAATACGAGCTGTATTGAAGTTGCGTAAGTCTCGCCGCATGAATTTGGAGATCTGTCTGTTCAGTTGCCTGTATGCTGTCAAATCTGTTGAAGAATGTAGCCTCATCTCCCGTCTAACAGCCATGAGATTAAGAGTGTGATCGGAGAGTTTCTGTGTTCTTCTGCGGTGGGTCTTGCAGAACTTAGCTCCGACCGCATGGACAGTTTCCACGAGCTTGTCATTCATATCGTCCACTTCATTGCAGTCTTCTAGGCACTGAAAACGGTTTTGTAACTCGAGCTGAAAGGTTTCGGGACTTTGGATTAGAGCACGAGGGGGACGGAGCGTTGACTTCATTAGACGAGACCTCTCCAACTTAACATTTAGGTTCAGTGTGCCTCTAACCATTCGGTGATCGCTGCCGGTTTTCACCCTCGCGATCACTGAGACATCACTGAACAGTTGTCGTCTGGTCGTCATAATGAAGTCAATCTCATTTTTTGTCGAACTGTCGGGGCTCGACCAGGTCCACTTCCTGTGGGGCCGCTTCTTGAAGAAAGAGTTCATCATAAAGAGTCCCTCTTTCTCTATGAAGTCGGCCAGCTGCTGGCCCCTTGGGTTCCGTTGCCCTATTCCAAATTTCCCTACTTTCAGCTCACCGTTCTCTCTTGTGCCTAGTTTTGCATTGAAGTCTCCCATTAACACCGTATATTGGGTTTTGGAGGAATGCATGGCTCTAGAAATATCCTCATACATTTCCTCCACCTCCTCATCGGGGTGTGCCGAGGTTGGTGCGTAAACCTGTATGACCTTCAGCGAATACCGTTTGGTGATTCTGAGTATAAGGTACGCAACCCTCGTCGACACACTCCCGATCTTTACAACGTTGTTAACGAGAGACTTGTGGACGATAAATCCGACACCTCCTTGGGACAGATGGTCGCCCTCCCGGTGATAGAACAAGTTGCCGGATTCGAGGATTACCGTGTCCTCCCCCTCTCTTCGGACTTCGGATAATCCTATAATATGCCAGCGCAACTTGTCTATCTCTTCTTCCAGCTCCACGATCTTCTCGTCAGTCCTCAGGGTGTGTGCGTTGTACGTTGCCAGGTCGAGTCGTCTAAGGTGGCAACCGAACCACCACGGTCGCCACCGTAGCCAGGAATAGCGGGGCCGCCGGGGACTGGGGGCCGTTTATTATTGTCATTGCTCATGGGGGGTATATTGCCATAGTTGCCACGCTTGGCGAGCGGGTTGGCAACCGCAGTTTTTTTATTGTATTTATGCCGTTACCAGGAAGATGCTGCTGCCCATCTCCTGCCTGTTTCCCTTTGTCGCCTTTTACGACACCCACGGGAGGATATGGGGTAGTGGATATTCTTGACCGCCACTACACGGCAAATGTACAAAATGTTATTATTAATATAATTATTTATTTATATAATTATTGATTTTTATATCTTTATTTTTTCTAGCCTTGCGGCTGTTATTAATGCTAATTGCGGGTGTTCACCAAGTAAAAAGCATATGGGCATTTTATTAAGTAGTGTGTTCTGGGATATTGGGCGTAACTTCGTTTTCATCTATTTGTAAATATTTAAAAAAATAATATATATAGAGTTATATAAGATATAACTGTCGGTATATCGAAGTGCTGAAGTGTTTGTACAATAGAGCTACGATGGCTTTCCGAGTACAGAACCAGAGTACGAAACCTATTAAATTGCAGAGAGGTGTAAGACAGGGTGATGTTATATCCCCGAAACTCTTCACCGCTGCATTGGAAGACGTTTTCAAGCTTCTGGACTGGAAAGGATACGGAATTAACATCAATGGCGAGTACATCACTCACCTTCGATTTGCCGACGATATAGTCCTCATGGCAGAATCGCTGGAGGAACTAAGCACTATGCTCAATGACCTCAATAGTGTCTCCCAACGGATAGGTCTTAAGATGAACATGGACAAAACAAAGATTATGTTTAATGTCCATGTCACACCTATGCCAGTAGTTGTTGGGAGCACTAAGCTCGAAGTTGTTGACGAGTATGTTTACCTGGGACAAATAGTCCGACTAGGTAAGTCCAACTTCGACCGAGAGGTCAATCGACGGATTCAACTCGGCTGGGCAGCGTTCGGGAAGCTACGACACATCTTCTCGTCAGAAATACCTCAAAACCTTAAAACAAAATTGTACAACCAGTGCGTGTTGCCAGTGATGACTTACGGAACTGAGACGTGGTCCTTCACTGCTGGCCGTATGAGGAAGCTCAAGGTCGCTCAGCGAGCTATGGAGAGGGCTATGCTCGGAGTTTCTCTGCGTGATAAACTTAGGAATGAGGATATCCGCAGTAGAACCAGAGTAACCGACATAGCCCAACGGATTAGTAAGCTGAAGTGGCAGTGGGCCGGCCATATAGCTCGAAGAACCGACAACCGATGGGGAAGAAAGGTTCTCGAGTGGCAGCCTCGTACCGGTAGGCGAAGTGTAGGGCGTCCCCCCACAAGATGGAGTGACGACCTGGTAAGACATGCAGGAAGTCGTTGGATGCAGGTGGCTCGGGACCGTGCTTTGTGGCATTCCTTGGGGGAGGCCTATGTTCAGCAGTGGACTTGTGAAGGGCTGTAATGATGATGATGAAAAAAATAATTATTATAATTAATTATTAATATTTATTATTAATTATTTGTTTTTTATTATTAATTATTTTTATTTATTTTTATTTAATTTTAATTATTGTTATTATTATTTATTATTTTTAATTGTGGGATATTTAATTTTGTGTTTATAATATCATTCAGTAAAACTTTATATGCTTAGAATTTTTGTGAACTTATACTTTAAATCATATAAAAAGGTATTTATTAAAATAAATATAATAATGTTAATGTCCTCCAGACTGTATTTCGGTCACAACAGCCAGTCATCGTCATCCAGGTCAGTCAGCGGAGACAAGCCATCTGCGCAGAGCAGGCTTATATCGCTCGAAAATACGCAAGCATGGGTACACTATCCAATCTTTCATTCTCATAGTCCGATGGGACAGCAATCAGACAGGACCAGAGAGACACAAAACTACCGGGTTTACGTGCTTTCAGAATCAAGAGGGTAAAACACCGCCAACTTCGTGACTCGGAGATGTTATTGAAAATAGTTTGACAGAAAAGCTTAAACTTAATTTGGCTCAACCCGGGGTGTGAACTCGGGACTATATTATAAATAGTCACGTTTATGACCACTAGACCATCATGCAACCGCTATGTAATTGTAACGTGGCTCTGTCACGTAAAACATAACTTAAAAGACAAAAAGATTTAAAATGTCAGCTGTCTTATTGCCAACAATCTTGAACCCCATACCTTAAAGTACATAGATACTTTCTTGCTCGATGTTTCAGCGTATATTAACGTTAATTTTGTCTGTGAAGCAACTATATGAGTATATAATCAGGGCTAAGATTAACTCTACGTGCTAACTTCTGACTTACTTTATATTAAAATTTCCGCTTATTGATATTTTTAACTTATCTCACTTGGATTTTATCGCGGTTAATATTAGATTTTTCAATTCCCACTATTTTGAGTGCTTTATAGCACATATAGTAATAAGATTTTTCACGTGTTCGACGATGTTCAAACTTAAAATATTAATTTTTGGTTCGATCTACGCAGAACGAGTTTACAGTATCTTGAAGTCTTGTATTAATATACATTGTCTTGGATTTAATTCTATTAGTAATAGTATCCCTAACAGATGATAGCACCCAGCCATGTTGAAATTAGGATATTGCATGCCTTAAGCGAAAAGCGCGTAGGTATGTTCTACTAGCGCCTAAAAATCAAGATTCCAACGTATTGTAGCATAAAATCGTATCAAACAATTATATTGAACATAATATGAATGATATAAAAAGCAAATTATCTTAAAGATAAATGATTGCTGTACTTATTAATATTTTTTTAATCGATTAATTGCTATTTTTACATAAAAAGTGGTAAAGTGGCTTATGGTGTAGATTTATCAAGGACGCATGGAGTATTAAACACGATAAGTTTTTAAAATATCAATTGTGTAACTCAATCTATTTTTTAATAATTCATAAAATTATCGAAAAATTGGAATTATAATAAGGTTATTAGTGAAAACTTGTGTGTATTTAAACTACTTTAAAAAAATCCGTATAATCATGTTAAACGTAATTTTTTTAATGCGCTTAGGGCATGCACAATTGGATTTACCAATGGTTTTTTTTTTTAATTTTAATAGTCTCGCGAATTAACCTTGGTAGAAACGTGTTCATTTGTACATTACTACCCTAAAATTGCCACAAACATTTTCAGTTATGCCGGCGGGGATAAAAGTAAAACTTTGATTTATCGCCTACTATGAAATTTAAAGTTCACAGCCAGCATAGTGGCAGCAGTCACCATATCAAGTGACTACGTAAATTCAGTAGTCACAATTAAATCTAGAAAAATATATCCACATGTGGTTCGTCACGAAACGCGTGACGACGCAGTAGGGTAGGAAGAGCGGCGCTTCGCAAATCCGGCACACGTCTCCAACCGCAGCCTCACCACCACCCACATCAGTGGTGCGGCTCCGCCAGGGCTACGAAGGATAGGGCGAGTGGCGCATCGCCATACCAGACCTCCTCTTTGCCCGTTACCTACCTAACTACATACTACTACTCTACCTAAGCTGCAAGCGAGAGGATACCACTCTCGCCGCAGTCTACCAATTCACATCTGAATTGGGCTTGCCAAGCCAACCCGAAGTGGCCACCTCAGGCCGGCCTTTTACCTCGGGGAGAATTTTATGACCACTAAAATGTGTATTACGTACTTACTACACCGTAATAAAGACTCATGCTGTTGAAAAAAACTATATAACTATTTAAAAAAACAGACGGAAAGTAAACTATTATAGTCCTTTACAAGTAAACTGATGACCATAAGCCACCTCCATATATTGCTACAAAGTACAGTTCTGCCTGACTGACTGCCTACGTATTTCATCACTCCATTTAGAGTCGCCCAACACTGCGCTTGCCAGTACGAGTCTGCGACACGAGAACCTTTATTCTCCATCGGTTGTCGTTTTTTAGAGCTATAAGGCCGGCCCATTGCCCTTTCAACTTACTGATCCGACGGGCTATGTTAGTAACTCTTGTACTTTAGTGGATATCCTCGTTACGGAGTTATTCCCGTAGATAAATTCCGAGCATAGTTCTTCGCATCGCACGCTGATTGACTTTGAGCTTTCTCATATGGGCAACATTCACAGAGCTATAATCTATATATTATAGGGTTGGCAAAAGCAGTTTTTATTATGTTGAGTTGTTATCAGGAAGATGCCATTTCCTGTTTCAGTTTCGGTCCCGTACGTTGGTATCATACAGAATAACAGTTATTTAACCTACGTCCTACAATCTAAAGGAAGTTTTTTCTTCCGATCGTATTTACGATCAAATAAAGCAAAATAAGCGAAAAACAAATGTTTACTTAATGTAAATAATAAAAATGTAATGAGTTAAATCACCTTACCAATATGTACAGTCAATTTAAGAATTATTATTACCAAAGAGTGTACTCAAAATATAAATATAATCACTTAACAAAGGTAGCAAGCACTTTATCCTCGTCTATAACGTCATCATTTAAGCCTATTTTTTATAGGATAAGGGTGACAAACGAGCACACAGTCCACCTGATGGTAAGTGGTTGCTGCGGCCCATAGACATCTACATCTATCCTCTATTACAAATCAAAATGCAGATGCCTTGTCACCCGTGAGGACTAATATGGAATGCCTCATTTTCATTAAAAAGGGCCTCCGGCCACCTGCACTCACCAAGCGAAACTCAGAGGTAAACCTCTACTTCACGCTGGTATTCTGTCAGGTCGTGGTACTGCCCCGGTTCAAGCCGGGGCATCCGTGCGACAGCAAAAGCTGCCGCGAGTTACTGTTATCTGTTACGAGTTCAATTATAAAGGTGTGGTCTAATTTAATTAAGTCAAAATTAGCACTGTAATAAAAGTAACAAAGACTTCTTCTCCAAATGTTTGTGGCTGTTTGTTGAATCAGAGCTGAATCTGTTGGTGCGTTACTGACGAAATTTGAGGAAGCCTTGGTTTGAAAAATGAATTTATTTAACTTGAATAACACAAGCTGTGTCATTTTTAGGTCGGATTTAGAAGAAAAGAAAATAGAATTTTACACCACATTAACGTGTGAGGAAATAGTAACATTTGCTAATAAAATGTGACTTTTGTACATTGCACTTCTTTTCTGAACCTTAAAGGAAAACCGGTGGACGTTCTCCCTATAAATGAATATAATATTTATTGAAGTATTGTAAAAAATATTGCAAAAGAAAATATAGTATATTTTATCATTGAATATTTTAAACACATCTTTATCGGCTCTCCTGTATATAATATGTTAGTATGTATCTTCTGTGTGAATGTTATACTAGTAGTATAGTTGTAGCACGAATGGGTCGACTGGACCGCGGAAGGACCACGCTCTTACAGAATATCAGCATAAAATAGCAGCTTAACACTGCTGTATTTCGTTTGCTGAGTGTAGAAAACCGGAGACCCTTTTTTACTGGAAAAGAGGCATTCCGCTTTAGTCCTCACGGGTGACAACGCATCTGCATTTTGATTCTTTATTGAGGATAGATGTGTACAGATTACTTTGGGTCACAGCAATCACTTAACATCAAGTGGACTGTGTGCTCGTTTGTCACCTTATCCTGTAAAAAAATCAGAATTTACCCACTACTGTACGACTTAACAAATTTAAATTTTTCTGACGTACTAAGAGCCGATGACCGTTCAATAATTTTATGAATGCGACCCAACATTGTCAGAATCATTACCAGAATATTGCTAGTCAAAATCTATTCGAGTTTTTTTCGTTTTTTTAAACCCTAATTTTATTCACGTGCAGAATGTAAAAATACCTACATATTAAATCTTATGCTTGTCACTTAAAAGGCTAACCAAGGATTGCGTAACTCCATTTGGAACAGACCTGACACCTCATATCATGCGTACATGTTGGTCGGCTAAATGAAATTTTAATTAATGAACAAAAGATAATCACGGAAGTGTCTGTTGGTCTATTAATCTTTTATAGAGGCTTTTCTCTAAGAGAGCTATTTTACGAAGATTATTAACTACAAATGTGGCCAAATAAATCAGTAGATGGAAAGTAAATACTCTGTCGCACCTGCTCTTATCCTCGATTGAGAATCAAAATTCAAATGTATTTTTTCCTCCAAGTCCTTATATGGAATGCCATCTTACCAGTAAAATTGTCAGGTTCTCGTTTTCTTTCAGCGTTATACTGCTATATTAAGTTCTGTAAAAACGTGGTGCTTTGCTAGTAGAACCGACTCATTCATGTTGCAGCCATTATATATTTAGATGGTAGGACTTATCTCCTGCCTAGGGAAATGTCTGGGTATGTCACGACAACTAAGCAAATGAAGCGACAACTTCAAAATACCATAGAAAGCTGTCAAATACATTCGAAATAATTTTAGTGACGTTGATGCTGTTAGTCTTTTTGCTTTTACAACAACTTCTGACTTCTTGCAAGCCGTGAGCTCGGTACGAAAGATAAATACATAGATAAAACAAAAACAAAAATAAATTTAATTAAATTAATTTACACAATAATAGAAAAATTACTCATCTTAATCTACTTATTTCCAAAGTTAAACTTAAAATAATAACATCAAAAAATATTTTAAATATTTACACTTTTTTTTTAATTACGAGATATATTTTAATAATATAATATAAGCCTAAATAAATCATACGCAAAATGTAAATAAAGAAAAATATATTTTAAATGATAAAGGTCATAGTTTCCATAAACGTACATTAAATGCGTCGGTCAGCTTGACAATAATGTTCACGACACAACTTGGACTGTCCTAGGTTAATGAGCCTTGAAGTTGTATGTGGCAAATAGTGTACACTTAACGTCCGGCTCTTAACTGTTATGGTTTGCTGAGATATAAAAACTCATTATCTTTGAAAAAGAAACTAAATATTTATTCGAAAGAAAAAGACCGAAAATAAACTAATACTGACCATCATAAGTACACTGCTGAATATAGGCCACCTGCATATATTGCCACAAAGTATGGTCCTGACCCACCTGCACCCATTAACTGCCAACATGTTTCATCAGGTCACTTCATTTAGTAGGAGAGGTTCATGGTTCAGTTCACATTCTGCGATGGGATTTGTAGACTCCGGACGTGTCTGTCTAGTTAACTCCCGTCACTCCACTATCTTAGCTCACGCGCAAAATTAAAGTTAACTTCCGTTATACACCGCCTTACTGCCTTGGTGTTCTCACTATGGTTCGCGAAGCACGCTGTACAAGGAGACAGCAGTCTCACTGTGTTGTTGTGAAGTGTATCGCACGCTTGTTGTGATGCAAATTTTGTTTGTGCGCTCTTCTTTCTGGCTTCCTGTTATCGGTAACCGTAAGTGGAGTGAAACACAGCCGCCACCTCAAAGGTGATCGTCGTTTTTAATTTTTGTGTTGCTTGTTGCATTAGGCAACAGCTAGTTACACACCCTAGCGTACCAATGCGCTAGGTATATATGTGTTTTTCGTAGACAGACACCTCCCACTCTGGAAGGTGGGGGAGCTTGGTACACGTCTGTGCTTGTGTTGGCATAGTTAACAAGATGTCGTCGATAACGTTCGACGGACTCACGGACTTTGTTAGTCGAGCTTGCCCTGATATTTGGGCTGTGTTCCTTGCATGACCATCCCGAGTGCAACCATGCGCTCGAGTCAGTGCCTTTAGAAGACCCATCTTCCCAGCGTATCTGGCCCTCTATCGACCGTTCGACAGTGCGGATTGACGACCCTCTGTCGCCGAGCAACGGATCTAAAACTCCTGTGTCCATAGACACAATTTATGATGCGCATTAAAAAGTTAAGTAATGATAAGTGGGGTAATCTGCTGGAAGATATCAAGCCATCTCATACTGCCTTCTGGCAGTTGACGCGAGCTCTGTACGCAGAACAATCTTCACCTATGCCGCCCCTCATTAGGCCTGATAAAGGACGAATGCCTCGCGGACAGTTTAGAGAGCCAATGTTCTCCCTCTAGTGAACCTATACATCTCGCTCACCTTGTAGAGGTCGAAGCGGAGGTCGAATGTAAATCTGCATTACCACCTGCGGGCGCCCCCTTAGATTCTGTGACTGACGACGAAATTACAGAAGTAATTAAAGGCTTTAAATAGAAATCAGCACCCGGCCCCGATGGCATTAGCAATAGTGTACTAAAGACGCTCCCCGCGCCGCTCGTTTGCCTCCTTGTAGGCATATTCAACGCTCTTCTTTCCAGCTGCTCCTTACCAGATGCATGGAAAGAGGCAGACGTAATAGGAATTCCGAAACCGGGGAAACCCCGCAACCGCGCAACTCAGCCTCTAGTTACAGACCAATTAGTCTCCTTAGCACACTGTGGAAAATTTACGAGCGACTCATATTGAATTGCCTTCATAAACACGTCTTCACCAACAAACTTCTTACAGACGAGCAATTCGGATTCAGCACCTACCAATTACATCGCCTCACAGAATACATTCTGAAATGATTTAACGTCCCACAGAGAAGTCACAGAACCAACATGACCGGTGCCGTCTTCTTCAATTGACAAAGCCTGGCACGACGGCTTGCTTTACAAGCTGTGTAAACATAACATGCCTGATAGGCTCACCCACATCATCAGAAACTTTCTTGCCAATCGCCACTCCCGCTATAGAGGAGGTTCCACAGAGCTCCATCCTCTCCCAAGGTTTGCCTCATATGGTTATTTGCCATTGTTACCACGCTCTACAAGCGGGTTGTCAAACGCAGTTGTTTAATTTTTAGTTGTATTTAGGAAGCCACTGCTGCTCACTACCTGATTTGTTTCCCTCTGTCGCCTTTTACAACACCCACGTAATGAAAAGGGGTAGTGGATATTCTTACACTGCCACTACACAGTGGGCAGCTCTATAAGAAAAACATTTTTCTTCAGAGTACTTGCTGCATACAGTCGACTATTTTCTTTCGGGAACCAATTCTTCTCCATTTATCATTTTCAGCCATTTTTATTAAATATCAATATTTTGTGAAAATCTGCTGCAGCATCCACTTACCATGAGGTGAACTGTGTGCTCGTTTGTAACCCTAATTCTTTTTAAAATATTTCTTTCTTACGACTAGAAAAAAATTTAACTACGGTAACCTAAAATTAAAAAGTTATATTACCAAGTTGAAATAGGCTGCATGCAAGTATATTTTAGTAAGTATATAAAAGTATATTTTATTACATTTACTTGTTAAAGAGATTTTTATCAGATATTATCGATAATGTTTGCACTCAGATGATTATAACTAGAAAATTTGATAATATTTTCTATCCATTGAAATACAAATTGTTAGTACCTGCTCTAAAATACAGCATTTAGAAAGCTAATCATTTCAATCGCACTTTTTTTTTTACATGGGGAAATGCCTACGCATACCCGCCTCGCGGGGGCAAGGACGGGTTATGTCGGACTCGCACCGACTAAAACCCCATGGTGTTCCACCCTCGTCGCATATTGGCAGGGCCACGTGAACGCTTTCGCACACTTCCGCGGCCTCACCTGCGCTAGCCGCCCCATGGCGGCCCCTCCTCGGGAGAGGACCACTCCTCCCCCATTTCCTGCTCCGGTAAGGCGCACCAGAACACATGGCGCGCCCTCCTCCTCGGCCTCCAATTTCACATGCGCAACGGACGCCCCCGCGTCCGATGCACGAAGGCCATGGGGCCAGGAAAAACAAGCACTCGGGAGCACCAGCCTTCATTTCCACAGCGGCGGATCTGGTCTATGTCTCCGCCGCCAACCAAGATTCGGCTGCGGAGGGAAGGGAGCGGGGCGCCTCGCAATACTGGCACTCCTCTCCTCCCGCAGCCCCACCACCACCGCATCAAATAACGGTGCGGCCCCGTCTGAGTCGCGGAGGATAGGGCGAGTGGCGCATCGCCATACCAACACTCCTCTTCCTCCGCGACTCCACCTCGGCTGCAGCAGTAGAGGGTGCGGACTCCCCTCTCACCGCAGCCCCCCGACACACATCTGAAGTGGGCTCGCCAAGCCCACTCGGAGTAGCCACCTCGGGCCGGCCCTACACCACGGGCCAGCTAAGGGGTTCCTCTTTGTTCACCGTGGGTGACCAAGCCACGGCTACTAAGCCCCCCCCGCCAAGACAAGGCGGGAACCCTTTCGGGGGGGATTTCAATCGCACCTACGAGTAAAATGTACAATAATGTGGGTTTTCTTTCTGAAGTGAGTTATATTTAGGTACTACCCATCATTATCATTTATCAATACAGTCATTTACAATATCACTGCTGAACATAGGCCTCCTACAAGGAATGCCACAAAACACGGTCCTGAGCCACCTGCATCCATCGACTTCCTTCATGTCTTACCAGGTCGTCACTCCATCAAGTGGGGGGCCGCCCTACACTTCGTCCGCGGGTACGATGCCGCCACTCAAGAACCTTTTTTCTCAATCGGTTGTCGATTCTTCGAGCTATATAGCCAGCCCATTGCCTCTTCAGCTTACTAATCCGTTGGGCTATATTGGTCACTCTAGTTCTACTGCGGGTATCCTCATTTCTAAGTTTATCACGCAGAGACACTCCGAGCATAGCCCTCTCAATAGCTCGCTGAGCGACATTGAGCTTCCTCATCCGGCCAGCAGTGATGGACCACGTCTCAGTTCAATAGGCACCACTGGCAACACGCACTGATTGTATAGTCTCATTCTCAGGTTTTAAAGTATACCAGACGATAAGATGTGCCGTTGTTTCCCGAACGCTGCCCAACAGAGTTGAATCCGTCGATTGACCTCTCGGTCGAAGTTTGACTTCCCTATGTAGTCGAACTATTTCTCCCAGGTAAACATACTCGTCAACAACTTCGAGCTAAGTGCTCTCAACAAGTACCGGCATAGGTGTGGTATGGACATAAAAAATTATCCTTGTTTTGTCCATGTTCAACGTAAGACTTATCCATTGGGAGACAATATTGGCTCTGTCTGGCAGACAGATCCCTGGCAAAGACTTTGGAGCCTTGGTTCCGCTCGATCACTTCTTCAATACGTGCTTAATTGAAGTTGAGAAAGTCCCGCCGCATGCATTTAGAGATTTGTCTGTTCAGTTGCCTGTACGCTGTAAAATTTGCTGAAGACTGCAGCTAGTTCAATTTACCGTCTAACAGCCATGATATCCGTTGGTAGACACTATTGAGGTCATTGAGCATAGTGCTTAGGTCTTTTAGCGATTCTGCAATAGGGACTATATCGTCGGCAAATCGAAAGTGAGTAATGTACTCTCCATTAAAGTTAATACCGTATCCTTTCCAGTCCAGTAGTTTGAAAACGTCTTCCAATGCAGCGGTGAAGATTTTCGAGGATATAACGTCGCCCTCTCTTACACCTCTCTGCAGTTGGATAGGTTGTTGGATAGGCTGTACTCGGATAGCCATCGTAGCCCTACTATACAAACACTTCATCACTTTGACGGTCATCTTGGCACCGCTGAAGGTACTTCAGCACCGCTGAAATTTCGACGGAATCATAGGCTTTCACATAGTCCCCATACGTAAGGCAAAGTAGCAGATTGTACTCTTCTGTCTTTTGTACAATATTCCGAAGGGTGTGTATGTGATCTATGGTACTAGAGCCTTATCGGAAACCGACTTGTTCGGGAGGCTGGAAGTCGTGGAGTCTGTGTGCGAGACGATTCGTAATGACTTTTACTGATTTGTTGTGGTCTGGTCGTCATAATGAAGTCAATCTCATTGTTTGTCAAACCGTCGGAGCTCAACCAGGTCCACTTCCTGTGGGGCCGCTTCTGGAAGAAAGAGTTCATCATAAAGATTCCATCTTTCTCCATGAAGTCGGCCAGCTTCTGGTCCCTTGGATTCCGTTACCCTATTCCGAATTTTCCTACTTTCAGTTCACCGTTCTATCTTGTGCCTATTTTTACATTGAAGTCTCCCATTGACACCGTATAGTGGGTTTTGGAGGAATGCATGGCTCTAGAGATATCCTTATACATTTCCCCCACCTCCTCATCGTGATTTGCCAAGGTTGGTGCGTAAACCTATATGACCTTCAGTGAATATCATTTGGTAATTTTGAGTATAAGGTGCGCAACCCTCGTCGACACACTCCCAATCTTTACAACGTTGCTAACGAGAAACATGCGGGCGATAAATCCGACACCTCCTTGGGACAGATGGTTGCCCTCCCGGTGATAGAACAAGTTGCCGGATTCGAGGATTACCGTGGCCTCCCCCTTTCTTTGGACCTCGGATAATCCTAAAATATTCCAGTACAGCTTGCCTATATCTTCTTCCAGCTCCAGGATCTTCTTGTCAGTCCTTAGGGTGCATGCGATATAAGTTGCTAGGCCGAGTCATCGTAGGTGGCACCGAACCTCCACCGGAGATTTTTAGCACCCCCTGGCCGTGTTGTGGCGGTTAAGAATATCCACTACCCTATATCTTCCCTTGGGTGTCGTAAAAGGCGACAGTGGGAAACAGACAGGAGATGGGCAGCTACATCTTCCTAAAAACAGCAATGTCACAATAAAAAAAACTGCGGTTGCCAACCCGCTCGCCAAGCGTGATAACTATGGCAATTTACACCCCCGCCCCTATGAAAAAATTACGAAAAGGTACTCCCCACCTAGTCATAACTAATTACGCCTATTTAATGCTAGTTTTCACTTAAAAACGTGATATTTTGCAAATACAAGCGGAATTTGTTTTGTTTAGGAATGACGCCAGGCCTATATAGCCCGATAGCGTGTACCTGAATGGACTCGCTTTAACTTACTCGTAAACTATGCTCTTTATCTTTTTTGCATTGTCAATCTATTCTTACGTTAGTTAGTTACCAAATCTATGGAATTTTCGTAAATATACTGAGAAGCCAAAGTCAATATATTTATTTCTTAAAATATTTCTCTAAGAGGATCTCTCGGTTTTAAGTTGTAAATAGTTCTAATGGCCCTCTTCTTTAAAATAAAAATAGTTTCTTAATCAGGTCCATAGCAAAATCCCATAAGACATTATGATAACTGAAATAAACTAATCTAGCTGTCTTGACACTAGTAAGACCTCTAATATTTTTTTACAGCATAGGCTGCAGAACTTAGTCTGCTTGGTAATTTGGATATGGAAGAAGTTTCAAGGATATTGATGTTATAGTCTCCACACAACACACTGAAACAGAAACAGAAACTTTTTTATTCAACATAGATTATAAATAATACTTATTGAAAGTCACTCCTTTGTATAACCACTGGTTCGAAAAAAACCTCTGTCCTGGGAAGAACCAGCAAGAAACCCAGCGGGACTTTTTTTTTTAAATAACAGCTTACAATCATGTATGTTACACAAAATAACAACACAACAAATTAGAAATAGCTTGGGAGCGATCACCTCACTTCCAAGGGTTATTATCATCTATAAATTCTTTAATATTATAATAACCCTTTTTATACAAACTTAGTTTAATAAAGGTTTTGAACTTTGAGCAGGTCAATTTTTGTATATTTTCTGGAATTTTGTGTTAAAAGCGTATACATCGCCCCAAGAATGAATTACTGGCTCGATGGAGTCGAGTAACTGGTACTACTAGCTTGTGTCTGTTCCTAGTATTTACAGAATGAATATCACTTATTTTTGTAAAACTACTTTTATTTTTGTGTACGTACATTACATTTTCATAAATGTTTTGAGAGGCCAAAGTTAATATATTAATTTCCTTAAATTTTTGTCGCAGCGACTCTTTAGGCTTTAAATCATAAATTGCTCTTATGGTCCTCTTCTGCAAAACAAATATAATTTCAGTGTCAGCTGCGTGTCCCCATAGCAAAATACCATACGATGTTATGCTATGGAAACTTGTTCTGTTAAATTAGTTTAAGCAAAAACTTCTTTCACAATCTTTTCAAAATAATTGTCAGTAGCACAACATGGCGGTCTGTAAACAGTTACAACACTACTCTTTACACTCTTCACGAGTGACATCCCCAAGGACCCAGTAGTGTATACTGCTCTTTTTGCCGATGACATGGCACTTTTCGTTGCCCATCACAATAAAGATTCCTTACCGAGAAGCTCCAAATAGCCGTCAACTGCCTAGGCGATTGGTTTCGCTTATGGAGAATCAAAGTGAATCCTGATAAAAGTGTAGTAATACACTTTCAAAATATCTCTACTTCCAATCATCGAATCATGAACCCGAAAAAATCGTTAGGTACGATCACTCTGTATGGCCGCCAAATCCCTTGGCAACCAACAGCTAAATATCTAGGGGTTACATTCTACCAAGGTATAATATTCGCAAAACACATTCGCAACGTCCGCAACCGTCCAAAAACCGTTACTAGCCGTCTCCACCTGCTAGTCAATAGCGAGAGCAACAGCAGCAGCTAGAGCCCCCTCGTGCTCTAATCCAAAGTCCCGAAACCTTTCAGCCCGAGATACAAAACGTTCTCAGTGCCTAGAAGATTGCAACGCAATAGACGATGTGAATGACAAGCTCGTGGAAATCCATCAGCACATGGAAAATTTACTAATATCGCAGCTCAAAATTATATTGCTACGCTTGTGTGACAAGAAATAAAAAATCGATCTAATTAATACCGAGGCATACGATCCTTCTAACTTTATATTCTGTAATTTTTTTTAATTCTAATTGTAATCAATTATTGAAAATAACTTTCTTTATTATTATTTAATTAATATCAGAAGTTTCAATGTATACCGCAAATAGAAAATAAGATAATAACATTTTTCCGTCCAAATTCCTAAGCTGAAGTCGATTTCTTCTGGAACGTGTCATTTAATTACGTTTTCCAACTCTCACTTCACATTTTCTTTTAAAAAATAATTTTTGTTTTTGTATTATTCAGTAAAGTTTAGTAAATTCCATGTAAAAATGTGATTTATTTCTTGTTTGATTATAACCAAATTTCTCGTGTATTGAATTTAAAATAAGAAATAAATGTTTATTTTGTCCACAAATACAACTGCAGGACAACAACTTTCAACAAGTAGGATTTTCAGCAAAATACAAGCTTGATTGTGAATGATTTTTATCACATATAGAGCAAACAAAAATATCGATAAAAACCTGCGTAAAAGAAGAACTAGCAATAGCATACCCACTAGTTTCGTTGTACAGTAAACAACAACTTAACGAGTGTATTTCGTGTAGCAACTTTTCGTATCTTCTGATATATTTTTTAACTGAGAAACTGGCTGCTTTTCGCTTACCGTTTACTGTTCAAAAAAATAAACTTATAACAAGAAATAAAATCCGAGTTTAAAAAACCAAAAATAATTAAAAATAATCTGCGTAATACCTACAGAAGTCGATGCTAAGACTTAGGTACAAAAGTAATAAAGCTCCGACTTCAGAAGATATTATAAGGAAATTGTGTTAGTTCTATGTAGATATAAGAAGAGAAGGCTTTACTTTTAACTAAATATAAAATGCTTTGATCCTTTAAGCATTTTTTAAGTCGTGACGACGCCCTAGGTGATAAATCGCACTCTATAGCTAAACAAAAGACTATTGCATAATGCAACAACACGAATATCGTCCAAATACTTACATCAAAAAAGTTATCCCCGGTTCTGCCTCGCTAAAAGTTGGACTTTTTCCTTATTTATATGGGACTACCTCCATTTAACCTATTTAATAAAAAAATAATCATTAAAATATGATTACAATTAACGAATATATCGCGTAAGATACTAACAAAGAAGATACAGTTGAATTGAGCACCTCCTCCATTTCTTGGTATCGGCTAAAAATAAATGAGCTTTGCATCAGTGTACATGACGCCAAGTTAGATAAGTCGCTATATTGATATGATACCGACGCAATATCAGTGTTTCTTACATATCTGTACATTTATACATGTGAATTGAATTGAGGTGTCTGTCTGTAATGTAGAAATAACTGACTTAATTGTGCGGAGGGGGTTATTTGCATGTAATTAATACAAGAATAGCCATTTTAATTTTTTTTGTATGTATCTGTCTAGGCTAATCTACGATATGGCTGAACCTACTGTAATTAAACTTCACTAACAGATAGAGAGCACTGCCAGGAGTTATATCTCGGCAATATTTTATCCGAAAATCTTGAAGATTTTATTTGAAAAAAAAAAGAAAATATTGATAAAATAAATGGTCTTTGATTGCTCAGGCAAATCTGAGGCGGATAGTTACTTCTTCCATATAATTATTAAATATTTGATAGCATATATAAAATTACAACACCTAACTTGGCCCAATGAACATGATATGCTTCAACAAGTATGAGTATTGTATACTCGCTGCTCACAAATACGCGCGGACGTGTGCTGTAAAATAATTAAGACGCTAATTACAAGCGCGCGTGCCTTCTAAGCTCCAATTGTAAACAAAAATAACCAGTTTCGAATTTCGCTTCTAGCTTTCGAGAATCCTTTGCTTAGTTAAAATTGCATGAATATAACAGTCAACGTAAGGTATCAGCGGAATCCGAATTTTAAAATGTATGAATACGTCACTAAATATTAATACGTCAAAAGTGCTAAAAAAAATTCAAAGAAACCGGTAGCGTCCAAAGCAACGCGTTAAATGCATTAAATTTGTTATTAAAATGAACGGTTTATAATGTTTTTTTATTTATAATAAGATATAAGATACAACCACACTTGCACAGTTAAGCATATTTTTTGTTTAATTATTTTTAAATCTAATTGATTTTTAATAAAACTTAAAAGAAATTCCTTTTTTACGGGGCTCTTAGGTATTTAATTTTTTAAATTTGAATATAATGGATTTTCGCAAACTAACTCGTAATTCTTTTAGGTTTCTAAGTTTAAATAACAATATAAACATTATAATTTCATTTATTTTACGTCATAAAACTAAAATAAATGGTGAAACATACTTGATATAACAGAGTATTGCGGCGAATTCGAATCCCGCATGGAACAAGTGTTTGTACTGTTTAGTGTTTACACATAATTGTTCAGGATCTGGATATTTGTCTATGTACAACTAATGTTAAACTTCTGAACGGTATAGGAGAAGATCCTTATATGGTGGTAAAGTTTAAAAATAAACATTAATTAGTTTGTAGATTTATTTTATAGAAGTATTATTATGTGTCAGTTTGAAGAGGAGCAAATGTCACCATTTAAACTAGGCCTAATTTTATAACGTTATAATTATTTAAAGAAACATTATCTGAAGAAAACAATTTTCTCTAAGAACATAATAAATTACGACGCGAATTCATCCAAACTTATCTTCATTTAGATCATAACGCGTGACTTGCCTTTATGGGTAACAATTTGACAATAAGATGGAATTTATTTTCCTTTATTATTCACATATTTATTTGATGAAATAAACCAATATAAAAAATATTATTAAAAAGATTGTTATCTATTTATCTTTAATATCATGTTCAGTCTACAACTGGACACAGAGGTTAAAAGACTGCGCCATCAGGTGTGCATTTTTTGACATTATTTATATTCATTATGCTGAACAGGCGGGATGATTTGCAGTACTGATACCCTAGCACTATTCACTCTATTCCCTATTACCAACCTTCAGGATTTGAATTCGCTGTTTTCGAATGGATGACAAACTAACACTGATGTCAGGAAATTGTCGCCAACAGGGTTGTATACAATTTTTTTTATTGAAAGAAAGATACCATACTTAATGCCAACATCAAATTAACCAGTCTTAACTTTCTTCTAATTGTTCCATTAATATCTAACGCACGTAAAGCTAGCGCTGTAATCTTTGCAGCGTTAACCTGTGTGAGACTTTGTCCAATTCTTTGTGGCGGCAATGACATACAATTAGTTACATAACAATGTTATTTCTACACATTGTAATTTTGTTAAATATTTTATTATGAGGTGCTTATACTAACGTAAAGTAGCAGATTAATGCTTCTGTGTTTTTAATTATGTGTGCAGAGAGCTGGAGACAGTTTTTAATGGTATCGAGGCATTTTATTCCTCAAGGATAACGAAGCGTCTACATTTTAAATCTCATTCACAGATACTCGTAGATTAGGCTATATCGTCCATTCATACAATGGAGACTTAGTGCTACATCGTTTGTCACCTTTTTTTTAAAAACTTGTTCATTTATTTCACAATTCGCACAGTAAATATTTTGATTGAATAAAACTGTTTTTTACGGATTTTATCGCGTTTATTTTATTATTTTTATTCCCGACGTTTCGAGTGCTTTTCAGCAACCCATGGTCACGGGGAGGACTGAGATGTTTGACGTCCCGATGTCGACTGAGATGTTTGACGTCCCGATGTCACAGTTAGCCCGGCTACTTTCAGTTTAAACTGAAGGTAGCCGGGCTGACTGTGACATCGGGACGTCAAACATCTCAGTCCCCCCCGTGACCATGGGTTGCTGAAAAGCACTCGAAACGTCGGGAATAAAAATAATAAAATAAACGCGATAAAATCCGTAAAAAACAGTTTTATACAATGTGTAGTGTTCGCGTAAATATAAGAAATCATTAAATATTTTGATGTTTATTCAGACTAAGCCGCGAGTAATTCGCAATTTCGTAAATAGACCAAACCCGCATGACCAACATTATGCTCAATAAGCAATTTCGTAGCAATCTTGTTATTCGTATAATTTATGGTTCAATTTTATGATCAATCAATAAACGCTTTCCGTCTGATATCTAAGGACATGTTTCTTTGAAGGTCATACATGATTATTCATATTAGAATAAAAATCGTAAGTGAAGGATTACATGATGATATAACTTCAAATTCGTCTAAAATTATCTTCATTTAAATCGTAACGCAAGTGACGTATGCCTACATAAATGCCTATCGAGACCTTGAAGACAGAGAAGTCCCGGCGAAATTTTCGCTGAATATGCTGCAATAGTTGCCGCGCTGAGGGTGAAGGAGTTACATACTATATCTACAAATACCTTATATGGCACCAGGAAGGCACCTACAATACAGCAACGCCTGTCAAAGCAAATAACAGCACGTCTTTTACGTGACTTAGGAATATTCAATAAAGTATAAAAACCAGAATCTTCTTGTTAAGCAGAGCAGTAGTAATTAAAATGGAAGCTCCAGGGTGGCCCGCGAAATTCAAATTTTCTTGCGTTTTTTTGGATTCGCAGGTCAAGGTTACGTTGTATATTTAACAAAATATGATTCGCGACCGTAGCGATTATGTGCTTACAGAATTATTATCATTAAAATCACCAATACAACCCGTACAAACTGTAAGTTCATATTAGCCCTTTGTATGGCTATTTCTAGAAAAACTAATTCAAAGGGCTAATATGAACTTACAGGGTTGTATTGGTGATTTTAATGACAATAATTCTGTAAACACATAATTGCTACGGTCGCACGCTACGGACAGCTTCATTTACCGTCTATGAGCAATGAGATTAAGAGTGTTATCGGAGAGTTTTTGAGTTCTTCTGCGGCGGGTCTTGCAGAACTTAGCTCCGATCGCATGGACAGTTTCCACGAGCTTGTCATTCATATCGTCGACTTCATTGCAATATTCCAGGCACTGAAAACGATTTTTTAATTCAAGCTGAATGGTTTCGAGACTTTGAATTAGAACACGAGGAGATGGAGCGTTGACTTCATTAGACAACTTAACGTTTTCTCTTCAACTTAACGTTTAGGTTCAGTATGCTGCTAACCATTCGGTGATCGCTACCAGTTTTCAACCTCGAGATCACTGAGACAACACTGAACATTTGTCGTCTGGTCATCATAATGAAGTTACATTATTATAGTAGTAGGCAAATAGTATTTCTATTTTAATTTCCAATTAATATGAAAGAAAGCTTCGACTTACAGCTAAAGTACCCAATAAGAGTACCTTTTACCTCCATTCCTATTTATTGCAACCACACAGAACTCATTCTTATAAATAAAGGCAGAATGTCCGAAGATCAGCACTTGATATCTATGTAAAAACGCAGTTACGCATCAGCTCTGTACCAAACCCGACTACGATACATACCAAGAAGAAAACCAAGAAAATCCTTCAAATATTATCCGAGTGGGAACCTCTGGAGACGAAACAGTAACACTTTCTGTGCTGCAACAGTCACCATGCTGAGGGTGGAAGAGTTACATATGGTTACATATGCCTACTGAGACCTCGAAGTCGAAAATATCTCGGCGACATTTTCGCTGAATGTGCTGCAATAGCCGCCGTGTTGAGTGTGGGGGAGTTACATATGTCTACAGATACATTATATGGTATCTGAAAGTCACGTACAATACAGCACGGCCTGTTAAATCAAAAAACAGCACGACTTGAGTTAACCCTTAATCACCTAGCGTCGGTCACAGTGACTCCAGGCGATATATTTTTTCAAATATTTCCGTTATTACACGGGCCACGCGCCTGTGACTCTATGTACTTTTTCCCCGCCCTCTCCAGTTTTCGCCCTGCGCTCGATCAAGCAACACGTGTACGCAATAAAAAAATACAGGTAAATATATTTCGCAGGCGGTCATGGTGACCGACGTCAGGTTGTTACGTTACTTTTAGTGCTAACATTTTCGTGTTGTTTTTTAGGTTTATCATGTCTGAACGTGATCAAAATATCATTAGATGGTTAGAAGAGTGTGAATTAGATTCCGAGGATGAAAGGGACGTGCAGGAATTACCAAATAAAGACTGCCGTGATGTAGAAAATGTACCATTAGACCACGTCATTGATGGTGAGTGTCAATCAGACTCTGAAATTGATGTTGAAGAGTTAAATGAATCACGTCCTATGCAACATTGATATCTTTTGTACCAAAGCAAAACAAATCCGTGCCTGTTCTTTCCAGCATGCATCACTCACCAACCATCGATCCACAAAAGCAAAAGCCAGAAATGATTATTTTTTATAATAGCACCAAAGGTGGCGTCAATACATTAGATCAGAATTATGCCATTTACTCAACTTCTCGACGCACACAGCGCTGGCCAATGGCGGTCTTCTATAGAATGTTGGATGTTTCTGCAGCAAATGCGTACATCATCAGCAGCATGAACCAATCTCAGAGAAAGGTGCCCAGACTGAATTTCATGAAACAACTGGCTGAAGACCTTATTACACCCCATTTACGACGTCGAGCGAACCAGTTTGGATTGCAAAGGGAACTTCAGAACGCTATTCGCCGGGTTCTCAAAATAGATGAAGAACCCAGAACATCTTCGGCTGACAGCTCTAACAAATTAGAAACACGCAAAACTTGTTCAAAGTGTGACTTAAAGAAGAAACGTAAAACATTCCATTTGTGTTTTCAGTGCAAAAATCCAATTTTTGTTGAGTGTTCTCAAAAAATGTGTGTACGTTGCCGCGAGAAATTGTGAATGTTAGGGTGTTGTAATTTTGTAACGATTGTGATTTAATTATGCCAATGATAGTTTTATATAAGAGGTTATATATTTAAGTTACTAAAATATTTAAAAACTAAGAAGTCTCATTGATTGTTTTTGCTTAGAACTCAGCTTCATCGGAAAACCTTTAATTTGTTAAAATATTCGTTAGTCAATTTTATTAATAGTAATAAGAAGTAAGAAGTATTAATTTGAAGAGTTTATTGAAACAATTTGAAATAACAACAACTGAATTTTTTTTTGTAGTTTCGATTTTTGCCAATTTTTGATTTTTTCACCTTTATAATATTACCTATATGCAAGCGGTCACCATGACCGACGTTAGGTGGAAATGTTACTAGAATACACGTTAGGTGGCTAAGGGTTAAGAATATTCTACATAGTATCATAAGGAAGTCATCTGCCTTACAGCTCCGCCCGCTAAGCTAATAACAGCACATCATTTACGTGACTTAGAAATATTCAATATAGTATAAAGCCCAGAGTCTGATTGTTAAGACAGCCCAGTAGTAATTAAGCTAGTTTATAAGTTAGTTAGTGGTAGTAGTGACCGTCGGTTTTCGTCGAGGTCGATCAGCTGGTGATCTTCTGGTCTACCTGACTCATAGATGGGCGGAGGCAGTAGAGTCTAAGGGGGAGAATTTGGCCGTTAGTTTGAAGATAGCGAAGGCCTTCGATCGGGTCTAGCACAAAGCGCTTCTTTCGAAGCTCCTTTCCTATGGGCTTCCCGAGTAATTGTGCAATTGGATCACCAGTTTCCTTGCTAATCGGAGATTTAAGGTCGTAGTGGACGATGCATGCTCTGATTACAAATCTACAAACGCTGCTGTTCTATCACCAACGCTGTTCCTTTTGCATGTCAATGATATGTTGCAAGTTGGTAACATTCATTTATATGCAGACCACAGCACTGGTGATGCCTTATACATTGGCCGTGCTAATATTTCGCAGGATAACGTCGCCGAGTAGTGGGACAAACTTGTGTTTAAAGTCGAGTTTTTGCTGAGCAAAGTCTCGGATTGGAGGCGACTAAATCTATTCCAGTTCAATCTCCAGAAGACCAATGTTTACACGTTTACCGCTAAAAAGAACCCCTTTTTCATATCTCCTCAGCTTCAAGGCACTCCCCTTGCTGCCTCAGCTAGCATCGGAATCCTTGGCATCGACATAGAATAGTGTGCAGTTTTGTGGTAGGTTTTTGTGGAAGAGAACGCCAAATTGGCCTCAAAACTCGACCGAGTTCTTTCTGATCAGCTCTAATCACTGGCGCTGCGTAGGGATGTTGCATCCTTTTGCATTTTCTATCGATTCTACCACGGGGAGTGATCTGAGGAATTGTTCACATTAATTTCAGCAGCCAAATTTCACGAACGCACATCGTGTCAAAATTCACAAAACCATCCTCACCATCTGGATGCTTGGCGGTCCACGACTGTGCGTTTTAGTAGAAGTTATTTTCCTTGTAAAACTTCTCTGTAGAATTGTTAACCACTGGCGATTTTATCGGACCGATACGACTTAGACTCCTTCTCGGCAATTCCCCTGGTGTTGCGGTTGTTCATGAGCGGCAGTATTCACTTACCACGAGGTGAGCCGCATGCTCGTTTGCCCGCTCTTCTATAAAAAAGTATTACTGTGAAGTCACATCTGCGCCCCCTTTCCCTAAAAAGGGTCGCTTCCGATTCATCAGAAAGGCTATACAGGTCAAAGCCAGTCACACAAGTGGTGTTTAGTGGGTAGGCACTTCATAGTGAGTCCCACATAATGATATCAGCATTCACCATATCCCTCCCCCGCTACCGGATGTTAGCCTTGCTATGCGAGCAAAAAAAAGTGAAGCCACATCGTCACAGTAGTAAGTTTGTAAGTTAGTTTGTAGTCCATTATTCCTGTGTACTCACATCGTCACACTAGTTGAGTTAACTTGTAAGTTAGAAAATATAAGTAATATAGGAAAAGTTTTCGTCTCCTTCCACTTCTATCCTCCCTAAGCTGCCGCAAACGTAAGTCGCGTGACTTGCCTTTATGCGTAACAATTTGACAATAAGAGGGGATTTATTTTCCTTTATTCTTCACATATTTATTTGATGAAATAAACCAATATATAATATATTATTTAAAGCGATTGATATATTTTTTCATTAATATCATGTTTAGCCTTTTCAAATTCTACAACTGGAAACAGAGTTTTAAAAGAGTGCCATCAGGTATGCATTCTTGAGATTGTTAATACTCATTATGCTGGACAGGCGGAATAAATTGCAGTGCTAAGACCCTAGCACCAATAATTTTTTTTTATAGGATAAGGGTGACAAACGAGCACACAGTCCACCTGATGGTAAGTGGTTCCTGCGGCCCATAGACATCTCCATCAATCCTCTATTACAAATCAAAATGTAGATGCGTTGTCACCCGTGAGGACTAAGATGGAATGCCTCATTTCTAGTAAAAAGGGCCTCCGGCCACCTGCACTCACCAAGCGAAACGCAGAGGTAAACCTCTACTTCACGTTGGTTTTCTGTGAGGTCGTGGTACCACCCCGGTTCGAGCCGGCCCATCCGTGCGACAGTAAAAGCTGCGCGTGGCTCTACCACTGTTAGACCAAGTGTTCTATTCCCAATTACGTACCATCAGGATTTGAGTCCGCTATTTTCAAATGGATGAAAAACTAACAAAAATATACGACAACACTTACGAGTGCGCGATATAAATAAATTATATAAATTGTCGCCAACAGGGTTATATATGAAAATATTTTTTTATTGGTAAAGAAAGATACCATACATAATGCCAACATCAAATTAACCAGTTTTACAAATTGTTCCTTAAATATCGAACGCACGTAAAGCTAGCGCCATAATCTTTGCAGCGTTCTTCTGTGTGACATTTTGTCTAATGCGTGGCAGAGACAATGATGTACAATTAGGTATATCACAATGTTATTTCTATAAATTATAATTTTGTTAAATATTTTATTATGAGGTGTTTACACTAAAGAACATTATAAAATTAAAAGTATAAAAAGCTAGCGGCATTAAGCTGCTAGCTTAATGCTGCTGTGTTTTAAATGATGAGTGTAGAGAACCGGAGACGCTTTTTGATATCGAGGCATTTTAGTTATCAAGGTTGACGACGCGTCTAAATTTTGAGTCTCAATCAAAGTTTCTCGTAGGTTAGGCCACATCGTCCGTTCATATAAAGGAGACTTTTTGCTCGTTTGTCACTCACATCCTGTTACATAAAAGTGATTTATTTCATGAATTTCACAGTAAATATTTTAATGTTTATCCAGCCTTAACCGCGAGCATTTCGCAATTTCGTAAACAGACCACACCCGCATCGCCAACATTACGCCCAATAAGCAATTTCGTAGCACTTATGTTTTTCATATAATTAATGGTTCAATTTTATGATGAAACGCTTTCTGTCTGTTATCTAAGGACATGTTTCTTTGAAGCTCTTAGGTGATATCGCAAGCCACCTCCTATCAGAATAAAAAGCATAAGTAAAGGATTACAAGATGAAATAACTATCGAATACTAACGGTTGCTTCCTCGTTCATAATACTTTCAGCATAGATGTAAAATAATTTGCCACCATCTGTTTTTCCATCTGATTACAATGTTGGCAGAGCAAGAATGAATAGGTTTTTGTTAAGCTAACATTGCACCACTTACCATCAGGTCAGACCTATAGTAATATTTGTGCAGTACCTCAGAGTATTTAATAGCATAGCGAGAATCCTAAAATAAGAACACAATTCTTCTAGTTGAACCCTTTATAGATATAAAGTTTTACGTGGTAGAAAATAAGATTTGTCCCAGACATTTTTTTTCCTTTTACAAGTTTTCTATCGTTTTCCAGTCCAAAAATGTTGTCAATAAATTTATTTAGTCTATTACTTAGTAAAATTAAGGATTTTGATTAATCTCATTCGTAATACTTAAATAAATCAATTAAAATTAATAGAATCTTCATCTGACATCTTACAGCAAAAACGTAGTCGATTAATCGAAATTTTGCATTATCGTGGTAAGGTTAAATACATCTTGAAAAGGTCACAAATACTTATCTTCAGCCTTATCTTCGGTATATTTTTGCCAAATTATCCCTAGACTTAGAATTATTGGCTTTTAGAATTATGGGTTGCACAAGGAAAAATTACTATGAATATATAACCAAGTACCCCTTTAAAATATTTAATTTATTTGTGTTTGTCTAATCTACACCGAATTTGCTTCACGGAACGTACACAGAGGCCATTGCTAAATAGCAATAAATCGATTCCGAACATATTACCCGTTTTTCTTCTCTGCTCCCTCAAAATATAATCCATCATTCGCTAAACATAGTTCTTTCCCATAGATTGCCTCATATATCCTATTGAATTTCTCTTTATCTT
>JAVANC010000026.1:10480705-10591041 GCA_033319125.1 Parnassius glacialis | reverse complement strand
CACTTACCATCAGGTGAACTGTGTGTTCTACTCTATACTATAAAAAAATGTATTTAAATTACATCAAACGATATTTTCCGGGACAACCGACAACTGACATTCGCCAGTACCAAAATAAAAAAAAGAATTAATTAATTAACCTTATTTTCCATGTCATTCAAATTAAATATGTATTTAAATTACAACAAACGATATTTTCCTTATTAATTGGAATGTGCGTTGTTCACTTTGCTGTTATGCCACACGTTTAAATTGAAGTGAATATAAGTTGCGAATATACATTCATTATTTATCACTTCTCTATTAATACGGAAGCAATTTTGGAAGACATGTTAAGACGTTAGTCGCCGCCTATCTATATTGAATCGCTGTAGTGTAGTGATGTTGAACAAGCTTTGTCAATAATGGTGTTACATTATAATAAATATCTTATCTAAATTATTTAAGCCAAAAAAAAACTTATACTGAATGATATACTGATATATTATATGTCAAAATCCTTATTTTTCTGCCGACTTCCAAAAGGAGACGGTACTCAATTCAAATGTATTTTTTTTTGTGCTTAGAGTATACAACTAACCAACATATATTATTAAGTATAAACAATATTTGTAACATCATCGTCATTGTTACAGCCCATCAGTCAACTGCTGACCTTAGGCCTTTTAAATTGCCACAAAACAATCCTGAGCATCTGTGATAAAACTTTATAAACAAATATATTCAAGTTTTATGAAAACGTAAAAAGTGTTTTTAGTAAAGTAAAGTAAAGTTGCAGCCTATTTACGTCCCACTGCTGAGCACAGGCCTCCTCTCATTTCTGGCAGGGTTTAAGGGCAATTAAATATTCGCCGCGCTGCCCCAATACGTGTTGGCGAACTTCACATGCTTTCTAAATATTTTTTTCTCATTTCTCAGACATGCATGTTTCCTCACGATGTTTTTCTTCACAGCCGAGAACGTGGTTAATCAGCATTTAAAATTGCAATTAACAATTTCATTGGTACCGGCGTAGATCGAACCCGGGTTGCTCGAGTACTATGAAGCTTACAGCGAGCGCTAACCATCTGAGCTGCCACGGCTCTTAAAAAGTGTTTTTTAAACTTTTATTATACAGCCATATATCAATCACATTTTTAGTTACCAGTAAAATACACGGAAGTACGGCAAGTATATCAGCAAACGCGTGTATTAAATTCCGCGAGAAAACTGACCCTGTGATCAAAGTACTGAGCATTGTTAATGTTTTGTACCGAATACGAGTAATTTTGTTGTTTAGCGAACATAAACTGTCACCAGTGTCATCGCCGCACTCAAAGATCTCCTCTACTACTACTATATAAACACTGAGTGCAACCGGTTTGTGGATGAATATACAGTAATTTTGTCAAAATGCCTGAAGTTCTGTGAGTTTGCCTTAATTAGTGTAGTTGTTTTTACCGTTAAAATTAAATTGAAAAAAAAAATTCATTCGTTTACGATATACGCATATTATGAGTACCAAGGCACGCGTTAGATTAAAATCTCAAGTATGACACATAACTAAGTAAGTATACGGAAAGTAAATTTATATCTAAATACAAAATTTCAACCAAATCGCTAATTCCGTTTGTGAGAAAATTATATAGCTAGAATTGCAAGCTCAAGCCCCCTAGAGAACAAGTATTTGTACGGCTTACAAACAATAGCTCGGGTCTGGATGTTTATCCATACCTTATTTATGTATATAAAACGTGTCCATTTATCTGGATAAATTCATAGTGGACGAAACGTAAAGATGAAAAGAAAAGAATTTTCAGGAGGCTTTTCAGCTTTTTGTTGCTCCTACTTTCCCATACGGTACGTAGACATGATGTGGTAAATAGAATAAATCTTATCGCCTACGAAATCTTTTTTATATAAGTGCCTCAAACCTAGCAGTTGATATTTTATAATCTAGATTAACTTATTGCGGAATATTAAATAATAAAATATACACAAGCGGAATATTTGTCAAAGTTACCACGATTGCCAATCGAGTAAATCCACAGTTATTCCACAGTTTTTTTTCTTCTGTTTGTCATTTGGAAGTCGTTGTTGCGCATCTCCTAGTTGTCCATCCCACTATTCCCACAGGACTATATAGGCTAGTGGATATTCTTACAACGGCACTACACACTACGAATGTACATTTTTCCAGTTTTAAAGTACGTCTCATTATATAACGTAACATAAATCATGTTTAATAAATTTGGTTTCGAAAATGGCACTTCTTCATGGAATTGGTTACCATTAAATAATTTCCGGAATGATAAGACTTAGTTACCTTCATGAGAAGTGTTGCAGGTCACACGCGGTAGAAGTAAAACCTTTAAATGAAATGAGATATAAAACAAATCATTTCACAGCAAACGATTTATTTAATTTGATAAAAGATGAAGATAAAAGTTTAATTTTAGATGCTAGATGGCCTAAACTTGACTAAATTTACATAAAAGATATGAAAATTATAAATTGTTAAGAAAGTTTTGGATGTGATAATTTTATTCAATATAATAAATTTATTTATTTTATAATAAATTTGTAATATTGTATTTTTTATTTTTAACAGCTAAACTTTATATTAACCATTTTCAAAGCACCGCACACAGATACCGAGATAATAGGAAACACTTTATACTGAACTAACTATTCAACGCGGTATGACACCGCGCTTACAGCTGGTTTCTGTTGGTTCTGATCGGCTGGCTAGGTAGGTTCGTGCGCCTAGTCGAAAAATTATTTTAATTTTTCCTTATCTCCAAATAACACGCCACAAACAGCAATGTTTATCTTCATAAAATTGTCTTGATGATGAAGTAACTTTCACTCGTAAGGATTAATATGCCATGCCTATTGTGGCTTATGTATAAGAAAAATGGTATCGCGTACTCTTTTTAGATGGAGAAATGATATGTTATTGTAGAACATAATATTTACGTATCACTAACCATTAAAATTAAGCAGTTCGTGAGAGCTGAGAAAAAACAGGAGTTGTTTTAATTGGACATTACCAGAATTATTGTGACCTAACCACAATATTAAAGGCCATATTAATGAAAAACAGGTGCTGTATAGTACCCAAAATTTAAGTAAGTAAAAACTAGTTATATTGTTAATTAATAGTGCGCGGCGGTTTACCGCGTTGTGGCGGTGTGAGAATATCTACTACCCTATAATATCATCCCGTGGGTGTCGTACGAGACGACATAGGAAGGAAATCAGGAGATCGGCAGCATCAGCATCATTATCCGATTTTTGAACCATTTGACAATTTGGTTTATTTAATTACAACAATAATTAATTAAATTAAATACAATTTATAATAGAATAAACAGAGTCAAAGGGCATGACATATTTTTAAAATATCAGTTTTGACAACTCAGTAACGAGTAACTCAACAACAAATCAGTAACGAGGGAACTTGCCTAAGAGTTATATCCACTCAACATTGTCCTCAATATATTGATTAGTAGGCTTTTTACAAAATTTCTTTAGCAAGGTTTTTTTTTAATTTTGTATCTGTTTGTTATATTTATTCATACATTATCTACCCTTCCCGGCTTCGTCTGGATGGGATCTATTAATGTGGCGTTATTTTAAGCTTAAGTTTATCGTCACAGAGCATTTATTTAATCTTATGAATTTTTTAATTCAAAAGAAATCTCCAAGTGTTTCGGATGAAATATAACAAAGATCACTCCTGATATATCTATTTGTTGAATTTACATTATAATTAGTTCAGCCACTCTTATAGTTAGCCGGTGTAGTGTTACACCGGTGGAGGGGGGGGGGGGGTGCTACATGACACAGCACACGGTCAGATCAACACAATTTTTAAAAATTGTTCCTAAAGATGGATGCCATCAAAAACATAACTTGTAAAAAAAGTCAAGTCTTGCAACTCAGTTCTTCTATCGTAAAAAGTTGTGAGAACCATGTAATACTAAGTCGGTTAATTTATTCAGTCCCTAATTAAGGTCATTCTGTCTTAAATTATTACGTAATAAGCTAACCTATCAAAATCTTATAGTGAACATATCAATGTCAAAAATCTTTTATGTTTTAAATAAATAAATTGACTTAGCAATCGCAGTAAACAATCTAATTTAATATAATATGTATTACTTGAGAGATACATTGTGTTTTCATGCGATGGCCAAGTCAATCTATTTATTTAAAACATAAAAGATTTTTGATATTGATATGGTCATGACCTCATGTGCTAATTGGCATATTCTTGAAAAGTCCAATATTGAATGTGGGTCATGATGTTTTCTAAGCCAATTATCCAACAAAATAGGAATTTGATCATACAAAGTCATTTATACTCTCCGCGTAAATTCAACTAAATTTCATATCTGAATTCATATCATATCATATCTTGGCACATATTTTATGCCTCTTTTAACATACAATGGATTCGTTAAATTATGCATGTGTGTATTTCCCAGTGCTTTTAAATTATTAAAATGAATCAACATATTTTTATTTCATCCATTTGCAAAGCATGTTTAAATCGTAAAATAATAATTATTATTATTCAGTATCATTTTCAATGTCAAACTGAAGTCAAAATATCGTATAGAGAAAATTTTGATAACATCAAAATAAAAATACAAGACGGATTTTTTTAAAAATTTAAGTGGCAAACGAATCAACAGCCCACTTGACGCTAATTGACCTATACAGCTTAGTATTTAAACCCTGACAAAGGCAAACATAAAAATCTACAACTTATTACCTATATCCTGTTATCATGCTAAATAAAAGATAGGAAAAATATTCCCTATGCCATAAAAAAGAATAATAGAGCTATATCGTAGCTAAACCACGTATTTGGAGGCACGGGGCAAAACACCGCCAATTTCTTGACTTTCGGGCTGCTGAGATTTTCTGATAGAAAAACCCAATAATTGATTTTTATCCCTGGGTCTGCTAAGTAAGCCGTTGGTACTAGCGCTTGATCTCAGGCTGTGTCAAACCACCTGTCTCATCGAACTGGACTGAGAGCGAAGGGATAGAGAGTGAGCTTGTGCTTGCGCACACACGTGTGATCTATACAATCTTGTCCTTAGCACATAGCTAGTCTCCGTTATGACTGATCGCCGTGATTGTATTCTGTCTGGAGAAGGACAAATTGAATCAAACCCGTGATCCTCGTCAATCTTCCAAACTTTTAAGCCTCTGTGCTATCAAACCTTCAAATTTTAATGCAATATTTAGTCATTTAATTTCATGGGATTTTTTTATTAGGGAAATGTACCAAATTAAAAAAATGAATAAGGGTGACAATTGACACAGCCCACATGATGATAAGTGGATGGTGCAGCCCATAAACATCTATATTCTCAGGCTTAGATGGGATGACTTTGGGCTATGTTGCTAACTCTGGTTTTACTGCGGATATCCTCATTTCTAAGTTTTACGCAGAGAAACCCCGAAAATAGCACTCTGTATATCTCGCTGAGTGATCTTGAGCTTCCTCATACATCACGAGGATCACGTTTCAGTTCCATAGGTCATCATTGGCAATACGTAGAAGAATACAAAAACTGTCGAGCCACACTCTTAATCTCACGGCTGTTAGACGGAAAATGAAGCTGCAGTCTTCAGCAGATTTGGCAGCGTACAGGCAATTTTAGAGTGAGATTGACAGGTTCTACGGGCAGCTGTACACATAATTTTTCACATAGTTTTCTCCCTCGCACGACCTCCTTGTGGAATCAATTACCACCAGCGAATTTTCCGGACCGATACGCCTTAGGAACCTTCAAGAAAAGATCTTACACCTTTCTAAAACATCGGCAACGCATCTGCAATTCCCCTGGTGTTGCGGTTGTTCATGGGCGGCGGTAGTCATTTACCATCAGGTGAGCCGCATGCTCGTTTGCCCCCTATTCTATAAAAAAAATCATCGTTGGAGTCACGTGCTAGTGTTAGTAACGATTCAAGAGCAAGTCTTATCCGACACTATTCCGATGATATTCCGAACGTCAGTCTGAGCGGGATTAGAATGGCTCTCCAGCACCTTAAAAACAGCATGGCCCCAGGCGAGGATGGAATTACAGCGGAGATTCTGAAATTCCAAAAACCGGTACTTAAAGTCCTTCACAAGCTCTTTAATTCTGTCATCCATGGTGGCACTATACTGGAGGCGTGGAGCAGAAGTACGGTGATTTTGTTCTTCAAAAAAAGGCCACAATGCTCTATTGAAGAACTACAGACCAATTACCCTTCTCAGGCGCGTCCACTTGCTATTTTCAAGAGTCATTACAAATCTTCTCGCACGCTGATTTTACGACTTACAGCCTCCCGAACAAGCCGGTTTCCGAAAAGGCTTTAGTATTAAAAACACATGCATACTCTTTGGAAAATTGTATAGAAGTCCGAGGAGTACGAATTTGCCACTATGTCTAGCGTATGTGCACTATGAGAAAGCCATTGATTCCATCGAAATTTGGGCGGTGCTGGAGTCCCTTCAGCGGTGCCGAGTTGACTGTCGGTATTTCGAAGTGCTGAAGTGTTTGCACAGTAGGGCTTCAATGGCTTTCTGAGTTCAGAACCAGAGTACGAAACGTGTTCAACTGCAGAGAGGTGTAAGACAGAGTGTCGTTATTTCCCCGAAAGTCTTCTTCGCTGCATTGGAAGACATTTTGAAGCTACTGGACTGGAAAGGATACGAAATTAACATCAATGGCGAGTACATCACTCACCTTCTATTTGCTGACGATATAGTCCTTATGGTAGAATCGCTGTAGGACCTTAGCACTATGCTCAATGACTTCAATAGTGTCTCCAAATATATTGGTCTTAAGATGAACATAGAAAAAACAAAAATCATGTGTAACGTCCATGTCACACCTATGCCGGTAATTTTTGGGGATACTAAGCTCGAAGTTGTTGACGAGTATGTTTATCTGGGATAAATAATCCGACTAGGAATGTTCAACTTTTACCGAGAGGTCAATCGACGGATTCAATTCGGCTGGGCAGCGTTCGGGAAATTACAGCATATCTTGTCGTCAGTCAGGTATACCTCAAAACTTAAAAACTCGACTGTACAACCCATGCGTAGCATCAGTGAGTATCAGTAGACCATATTTATTCTAATAATCTTATTCATCATTACATTTAGCATAAAGCTGATGTATTTATAATCACACTACCAGTAGTGGTACCAACATTATGGCACTCCTTTCCAAATGTACTGTATTTCTGATTCATCATATTTCTGATTGAAAATACTTGTTTGGTAAAGTATATATAACGCTCTACTTATTCTAATTGATTAAGCTATTGTATAATCTGCCTCCACAATCTTTCACATAAAATATGTGCTAAGACTAAAACATACTATTGATCTCTACACATTATGGCTTTTTATTAGAAAGGATCTAAAATCTAAGAAAGACTGTTGTAATAGGCGTTAGAGGGTTTACTTGTGGTTTGGAGGTTTACCTACTTCATCCCTTCATTTTTGGTTTTAGAATGAGTGTGACAAAATTTATGTCAGATGTTTGTTTTATGAAATTTAATTTTCGTTGAATGGTGGTGTAAGGAAATCCATTACTCCCCTTTGGTTCTTTGGCTGTTACAAAAAGCAGCTAAATATCTCTGTAAGGCAGAAATAAAACAACCCGGTCGGCGAGTCGCCTTTTACTACCTATCAACTGTGAAGCTTACAGAAAATTGTACTTTTAATAAAAAGTGAACTGAAAGTTTCAAAGAATTACAAAGAATAAAATAATATTCGCATAATAGCTTCAGAATTTGGGGCTAAGCCACAGTGTATAGAATTATTGAAGCCCGGTCTTTAAAGGTGATTTGGTGAAAATTGTTTTATTAACTAGCTGTGCGCCGCGACTTCGCCCGCGTGTAATTGAGGGTTTTAATTATATTGCTCAGAACCCTAATTCTTTTTCTCAAATATAAGTAGCCTAAGTTACTCCTTAGAATATCGGCTATCTGCCAGTGAAAGTCCAGTCAAAATCGGTCCAGCCATTTCGGAGATTAGCCGGGACAAATAGACAAATTTTAACAGTGGTAGAGCCACGCGGCAGCTTTTTGCCGTCGCACGGATGGGCCGGCTCGAACCGGGGTGGTACCACGACCTCACAGAATACCAGCGTGAAGTAGAGGTTTACCTCTGCGTTTCGCTTGGTGAGTGCAGGTGGCCGGAGGCCCTTTTTACTGGAAATGAGGCATTCCATCTTAGTCCTCACGGGTGACAAACGCATCTACATTTTGATTTGTAATAGAGGATAGATGTAGATGTCTATGGACCGCAGCAACCACTTACCATCAGGTGGACTGTGTGCTCGTTTGTCACCCTTATCATATTAAAAAAAAACAGACAGACAGACCGACAGACAGACAAAAATTTTAAAAATTGTGTTTTTGTTTATAAGTTCCGTATATATATTAATATGCATTGAATGAAAAGCTGTTATTTTAACATTACAAACAGAAACTTCAATTTTATTTATTTGTACAGATTAAGTTTCTTTTAAGTCGAATTAACATTTTGTTATTTCTGATTTTGAAACCCTTTTCAGTAGATTATAGAAAACATAAAAAATCGCCTGTTTTGACATATTTAGGAATGCAATTTTTGATTGTTTATGAGACGTTCGAATTGTTACCCATAATTAAATTAAAAATTTCATCAAAAATCAAAAATTCAAACTAAAATAATTTAAAATCCGTTCAAGATTGAAGAACATATTATTGCTTAACATAAATACAAAAAAGAAAGAACAGTCGAATTGAGAACCTCATTTAAATGCTAAACGCCTTCTGGCAGTCGACTTTTACGGGCTAATGAACAAGAAATATAGGTAGACGTTACAATTTAAGGTCATAACCCATCCTTTCACGGCTTGGTTTAATTTTTGTAATGTAAAATATTAATGTCCCTAGGCTTCAAGCAGCAGCCTTTAAACCAGAAGCCAAAAACCAGCAGAAATAAATGTAAATGGATTCTTTACTAGAGGAAATGAAATACTTCTGGAACACACAAGAATTTGATCGATGTGGATATTTATGGCAATACGTTTGTCAGAGGCTAATATTGTGTATTGGACTTAATTGTAAACGGGACATTTATAAATTGATGTCTTTCTTTGGCAACGTTTGTTATTTTTTGAAATGATAATTTCAATATAAAATTCAGAAAAATGTTTATTTTATAAATTACGAAAAATTTGTTTCAGAAATTTAAATATACTTTTTGTGAGTTACTTAACATGAAAGATGTTTGGTATTTCACAAAACTATGTATGTTGTGATGCGTATATATTTAAATGGTTGTTATTCCAAGTGACAGTAATCTATTGTTAAGGGTACGGAGTGGCATTAAAAGTTGGAACCTTGAATCTCTTATTTGATTATTTTCGCTAACCACTCCTACTATCTCTACTACATTTGGCTGTCTCGTTAGTTTAATAGTCGTAAACACAATTTCTTTTCATTGGGTTTGAATTTATTTGAACCCACTCTGATGGACTTATTGACAGAAAAGCTACTGCCACCTAGTAGTTTGTCTTTACATATTTGTTTTCATATTTTTACAGTTTACATATTTCGGAAAGCTTCTGAAAATCCAGTTACTTACAATAAATCTTTACAATAGAATGTAGAATATTTCTGCTTAACTTTGTTGAAACACGGTGAGAATGCTGTCTTTTGTTTATCTTCAAGATTCTACTTTGAAAAATACAGATTACCTCTACAACAGAGGGAGACAATAATATAAATAATAAACATATACTTGAACTCTTTCAATACAATCTGCGAATATCAGTAATTATCAATATGTTATATAACATTATACTACTCAAATAACTTAAACATTTTGTCAATTAAGTTAATCAGAGGCGAAAGCATTTATAGTTTAAATATTACTGTATTCGCCATTAAGGTGATTTATTAAGGGAAAATTCAAAATGACATGCTTTCAATGTTGCAAATTACTATTTGTTCTGATATATAAACAGACAGAGTACTCGCTTTAAGTTCACCGGCAACCTAAGTACACACACACATTATGGCAATAGTTAATTGCCTTTTGAATTACTGATAAAGGAAAGCATTAATACGTAAAAGAATTCTAAAGTTTATCATAAGCGCACTTCTGAACAAAGGCCTCACAGGTAGATTGGCTCTTAGGGGATGTTTACCGTGGTTGATCACTTGGCAGGCGGGATTGCAACTGCAGTTTTTTTATTTCGAGTTCTTATGAGGATTTCTCTTTGCCGCCATTTACAAACTTGGACAAACTTACAAACAGAACTTAAACAGAAAATCGGCAGCGGTATCTTTCTGATAACAACTAAAAATAATATTTTTAGTTGTTAGTTTAGTTGTGACAGGCCTGTTGGTCTAGTGGTTAGTGACCCTGACTGCTATGCCGGAGGTCGTGGGTTCGATTCCCACCCAGGACAAATGTTTGTGTGATGAGCACGATCATTTGTTCTGTGTCTGGGTGTAATTTATCTATAATATTTATGTATTTAGAAATATATAAGTATGTTTATCAGTTGTCTAGTACCCATAACACAAGCTCTGCTTAGCTTGGGACTAGATGGCGTTGTGTGATAGTTGTGGAATATTATATTATTATTATTATTTTTGCCAAGCGTAGCAGTTATGGAAAATATCAATTCTTTGAGGCAATCTATAGGGAAGCCTAAAATGATCAGCAGGGAACTTTTAGGCTGTAATGATAATGGTGATAATAAAATGTATTAGACTGTCCATCTGAAAGAAATATCCGCAAACACTCTGTTTTATTACTACTCTTTAACCCGTGCTTTGTGGCATTCTTTGGGGGAGGCCTATGTTCAGCAGTGGACTTGTGAAGGGCTGTAATGATGATGATGAACTCGATTACTATACAGAACAAAATATAAAAGTGGCATAAAACAATTCATAATTTAGTGCCGTGTTTAAAAGAATCCTTGTTTTATTATACTACTGTAAGCTTTAATATACTCTATTCATTCGAGAATTTATTCAATTTATTTAGATTATATATTATTAGAGATATTATTAGATATTATTATACATAGATATTTATTGATATTATTTGAAATTCCATGTTTATTCCTTAAACGATATTCATATCAATATCCAGTTTTTGCAGCTGAATATTTTATTACTTTAAATAAAACTAGTTTTATTAAATTTATTTCATATTTGAAATATTTTTTTTAATTGATATTGTGCAGATTTCAAATATTGAAAAAAAAATTCAACTGTTAAAAACTACGTGTTCACTGAAACAATTTTTTTTTCGCAGTGAAAAGTGAATTTTCGTTTGAAAAAACAATAAATAAATCAATTACATTTCAAATAAAAGGGAAATCTTTTTTAAATTTTGATTACCCAATTATTATATTTTATCTTGACCTCGTCTTAAATTTGATTTTAATAATTTAAAATTTAAAATTTTGTACAACTTACTTCAATATAAATTATTAATATTAATTCAAAAATTGTAGGTCAAACCTTGATCAAATTTTTATGCGAACACATTAGAAGCACCAGCTTTCAAATAAAAAAGTATCATCGAAATTGGTTCACTCAGAAAAAAGGTATGAGGTAACACACATAAAAAATAAGAGAAAAAAAAACATACAGTTGAATTGAGTGCCGCTTCCTTTTTGAAGTCGGTAGAAAAGTATTTGAGTCAAAAGTAATGGATGAGGACTTTAAAAATGCACGCCGTATTATATTCTGAGACGATATCCTGGATCCTCGTAAAGGAGCGGATTTCAAATAAAATGACCATAGGAAAACTGCGCTGTCCACTTACTTTTTCAATAGTTTATTCATAAGGGAATCAAGTTTTATGTTTTTGTCGGTAACAATATAGATAGGAAACATATAAAGATTATTTTGAAATTAAAAAAAAAACTAAATAAACCTGCAAAATATTGCCATAAAGTAAACATTTATGTTGACGAAACCATTAATTTCAACATGTCATTTCAACCTTGCCAACAAAAAGATCTGATTTAGACAATTTTTTGTTAAAAAAGTTCATATCTTTTACAGTTAAATTGATAACTTTATTCAAGAGCACAAAATTAATGCATGTTTTAGAGTTTTCTAAAATAAATAAAATAGATAATTCACTTTAATTGTTGTCCTCAAAAACAAGGTTGGCGGAATTTTCCTTTTCGTAACGCATGTAACAGGTACTACAAATTGATTATATATTAAATTTGTAGATTTTTCGCACATCTGGTAACATTTTCAAAGTAAACGTCAAACAAAGTTTGAACGCCTATCTGCCAATTTGCCGTAACTCGTTACGAAACGCGGTGGTAACTGTGTGTGATAAAATTTTGTTCCATTACAAACTCATATTTTCTCAGGTAAGAAGGTTGCTACGTTTTGCTTTTTCCTTAATTTTCTCTCAAAACAGTATAATGTTGATAGTTTGTAACATAAATGCCTTATATTCATTATTTTTTAACTTTAAAATGATTGATTTCAATTTCAAGCCCGCTTTTCGTAACATCAATTACGTAACGTTACATATTAGCGGAACTAATTTTGTCACGTAACGGAATTATAAGGGCATGTCTAGCTTTGAATTAGAGTAGGTAGTTTGTCTGAATATGTCTGCAGCTACAAAATATGTTGTTTTTTTTCATCTTTCAGATACTTTTAAAAGTTATCTTTTCAAAACCTACCTACAAAACAGAATGCCTCTCACTGGGGCCGAACGGGCAAAACGATTCCGAAAAAATATAAAAAAGAAAAAGAAAACTATGAAGTTTACAAGAAAAAAGTATTAGTACGAGTAAAAAAATGTCAAAAAAGAATAAATGAGCTCAGCGAAGAAGAAAAACAGAAAAAAGAAGACAGTGACGAAATCAAAACAGCAAAAAAAGAAAAGAAAGTATCTTTTGAAGAAAGAAAATAAGAAAGTGAGACTTCTGAATTAAGAAACATTAAAAGTTGTAATCGTTTTAGGAAGATAATATTTTTTCACGATAGATGATGCGATGCAATCAAAAAAAAAAGGAAGAAAGATTTTACTTATTAGTAGGACGATTTTTGAAGTATATTAATGAATCTTTTGAAATTTTAATTTTATACTAAAACGTTACCCTTAAAATATTATTAATAATGTTTTGTTTTTTTTTTAATATATTTAATACGCTGAAATATTTTTAGTTTTGATGACTCAAAAATATTTCAGTGTGAATTATTTTTACAGACTTGAATATTTTTTTAATTTTATAAGTCACTAATCTTAAGAACATTTTTAAATAACGATAAGTATTTTAATGAAGACTGTATTGTATACAAAAACTTTTAAAATTATAATAATTAAGTATTATTTAGAACTTATAGAAAAATGGTGTACTTATGGAAAAACCCTAAGCAGTTCCTTTTCGTAATACATTATTCCGTTAACGTAACTGTCCCACAGTTTTTAGTTTTAATTTTTACGTTTATCTTACAAATATTGTTGATTTGAGTGCTTTTGAAAGTTTTATAGTGTTTATTTATTTATTTTTTTATTTCGTTAACAGAGTTTGATATTTAACGTGTTTCAAATATTGTGGTAAATGGTTTTTTTTTTCAAAATATCTAAAAAATTACGTAATGGAGGTTTACGCAGTAGATTATCTAAATTTCTACGAATAATTTTGTAATAAGCTTAGTTTTTAAAATGATTTTTCTTTGATTTCATTCAAACAATAAAATTTATATGAATAATAATAGTTTTATTTTATTTAAACAGTAATTAAAAAATTTACGAAACTGAATAAATACTGGAGTATGCGGTCCCTTAAATTGGATTTTTATGAATATTATTATAACATTCTTAATATTTTTTTCATTGTCTGACAATTTATTAAATTTACCACCGAAATATCCACATTTAAATCCATTACGATTTATGAAAAATATTAGGTTCCGCTTACGTAACGCGTCATTTTATTTGAAATCCACTCAAAGTCAAAACCCTTGAAGGCCTTCATTGTAAGTTGGGAAGCATCCTTCGGTCAATCCTTTTCAAAGTTTACCGCTGCTTCCCAAGACTTCTATACTACAACCTTTATAAATATCTCAAAAAGAGACTTAAGAAGCAATTATATCATTTTTGAATAGCTCTGCTGGCCGTATTGACGGAATTACGCCTCATCATCTTAAATATCTTTTAAACGCTGTTGCCGCCAACGCCGACGTAGTACTTTTTAATGACATTACAAAATTATGATATTATGTATGTGATATATGAATATAATATATACAAGTTTCTCGTTAACAACGTTGTAAAGATCGGGAGTGTGTCGACGAGGGTTGCATACCTTAACATACATAACATACTCATAATCACCAAACGGTATTCGCTGAAGGTCATACAGGTTTACGCACCAAACTCGGCACACCCCGATGAGGAGGTGGAGGAAATGTATGAGGATATCTCTAGAGCCATGCATTCCTCCAAAACCCAATATACGGTGTTAATGGGAGACTTCAATGCAAAACTAGGCACAAGAGAGAACGGTGAGATGAAAGAAAGGAAATATAGAATAGAGCAACGTAACCCAAGGGGCCAGCAGCTGGCCGACTTCATGGAGAAAGGGGGACTCTTTATGATGAACTCTTTCTTCCAGAAGCGGCCCCACAGGAAGTGGACCTGGTCGAGCCCCGACGGTTCGACAAAAAATGAGATTGACTTCATTATGACGACCAGACGACAACTGATTAGTGATGTCTCCGTGATCGCATGGGTGAAAACTGGTAGCTATCACCGAATGGTTAGAGGCACACCAAACCTAAACGTTAAGTTGGAGAGGTTTCGTCTAATGAAGTCAACGCTCCGTCCCCCTCGTGCTCTGTTCAAAAAGCCCGAAACCTTTTAGCTCGAGTTACAAAACCGTTTTCAGTGCCTAGAAGAATGCAATGAAGTGGACGAAATGAAAGACAAGCTCGTGGAAACTGTCCATGCGGTCGGAGCTAAGATCTGCAAAACCCGCCGCAAAAGAACACAAAAACTCTCCGATCACACTCTTAATCTCATGGTTGTTAGACGGGAGATGAAGCTACATTCTTCAACAGACTTGACAGCATACAGACATCTGAACAGACAGATCTCCAAATGCATGCGGCGGGACTTACGCAACTTCAATATAGCTCGTATTGAAGAAGCGATCAAGCGGAACCAAGGATCCAAAGTGTTTGCTAGAGATCTGTCTGCCAGAAAGAGCCAACTGTCAAAGCTGAAGACAGTGTGTGACAGCATCGTTTCCGGGGCACCTGAGATTTTGAGTGAGATTGAGAGGTTCTATGGGCAGCTGTACACGTCATCGTTGGAGCCACACGCAAGTGTGAGTAACGATCCAAGAGCGAGTCTCATCCGACACTATTCCGAAGATATCCCGGACGTCAGTCTTAGCGAGACAAGAATGGTTCTCCAGCACCTTAAAAATGGTAGGGCCCCAGGCGAGGATGGAATTACAGCGGAGCTTCTGAAAGCGGGTGGAAGACCGGTACTTGAAGTCCTTTCGAAGCTGTTTAATTCCGTCCTCCATGGTGGCATTACACCGGAGGCGTGGAGCAGATGTGCGGGGGTCTTGTTCTTCAATAAAGGTGACAACGCTCTCTTAAAGAACTACAGGCCGATTTCCCTTCTGAGCCGCGTCTACGTGCTGTTTTCGAGAGTCATTACGAATCGTCTCGCGCGCAGACTTGACGACTTCCAGCCTCCCTAACAAGACGGTTTCCGAAAGGGCTTTAGCACCATTGACCACATACATACCCTTCGGCAAATTGTACAGAAGTCCGAAGAGTACAATTTGCCACTATGTCTGGCGTATGTGGCCTAGGAGAAAGCCTTTGATTCCGTTGAAATTTGGGCGGTTCTGCAGTCCCTTCAGCGGTGCCGAGTTGACTGTCGGTATATCGAAGTGCTGAAGTGATTGTACAATAGAGCTACGAAGGCTATCCGAGTACAGAACCAGAGTACGACAACTATCCAATTGCAGAGAGGTGTAAGACAGGGTGACGTCTTATCCCCGAAACTCTTTACCGCTGCATTGGTAGACGTTTTCAAGCTTCTGGACTGGAAACGATACGGTATAAACATCAATGGCGAGTACATTCCTCACCTTCGATTTGCCGACGATATAGTCCTTATGGCAGAATCACTGGAGGATCTAAGCACTGTGCTCAATGACCTCAATAGTGTCTCCCAACGTGTCTTAAGATGAACATGGACAAAACAAAGATTATGTTTAATGTCCATGTCACGCCTATGCCGGTAGTTGTTGGGAGCACTAAGCTCGAAGTTCTTGAGGAGTATGTTTACCTGGGACAAATAGTCCGACTAGGTAAGTCCAACTTCGACCGAGAGGTCAATCGACGGATTCAACTCGGCTGCGCAGCGTTTGGGAAACTACGACACATCTTCTCGTCAGGCATACCTCAAAACCTTAAAACGAAATTGTACAACCAGTGCGTGTTTCCAGTGATGACATACGGAACTGAGACGTGGTCCTTCACTGCTGGCCAGATGAGGAAGCTCAAGGTCGCTCAGTGAGCTATGGAGAGGGCTATGCTCGGAGTTTCTCTGCGTGATAAACTCAGAAATGAGGATATCCGCAGTAGAACTAGAGTAACCGACATAGCCCAACGGATTAGTAAGCTGAAGTGGCAGTGGGCCGGCCATATAGCTCGAAGAACCGACAACCGATGGCGAAGAAAGGTTCTCGAGTGGCAGCCTCGTACCGGTAGGCGAAGTGTAGGGCGACCCCCCACGGGATGGACTGACGACCTGGTAAGACATGCAGGAAGTCGATGGATGCAGGTGGCTCAGGACCGTGCTTTGTGGCATTCCTTGGCGGAGGCCTATGTTCAGCAGTGGACTTATGAAAAGCTGTAATGATGATGATGATATGAATATTATTGATGACATTTTAACATCAGTAATATCGAAGAAATTTGCAATTATTGAATGGAAGACATATCGGAGCATGAACACTCATTAACTTTAGAAGAGCAATTTTGTGAAGATTATTAAATCAAAACGACTAACAAATTTTTAGATGATGTATATAAAGTAGCTTTACCCATGAAGAAAGGCTTTGAAAGACAATTAAGTCACTCGAAACTAAAGGCAATTAGAACTAAAGCTAGAAAACGAGCAATTATGTGAAAATACAACATGTCATGAATGAGTATATTGCAATGAACCGTATAAAACCGGCAGTGGAGAATAAATCTCTAGAATGTTAGTTACCACATCACGGGGTCTGAAAATTTGACTCTAATACTACAAAATTACGAGATGTTTTTAATACATCGAAATAATCATCGACTGGCTTTAGCTTGAATTACTTAATGGAATGCGGACCTAAACGGCAACGTGATATATTGCAATTATTAATAAGTTGGCGTGCTTACAAATACATATATACAGCAGCTTGCGAAATGATGTATCGTATGGTCAAGGTACGAGAGGATGACCAGAAACTCCAGAAGATAATATGGCGGAACGAACAAGGCGCTATGCAAGAATTTCAATTATGCACCGTTACATATGATATGAAAACTGAACCTTAGTTGGCTCTTAGAACGATGCAGTAGTTAGTTAGTGATGACGCTGACGTTTACCTTATAGCAGCTGAGATCTAGATGAAGAGATTCTATGTTGATGATTTGATATCTATACATATATCAAATCATCAACATAGAATATATTCTTCAAGCAACAAGATCGAGGAAGCAAAGCAAGCACGACGCTAATTAATTAATATATTACGAAGAGGCGGCTTTAACTTGAGAAAATGGTCCAGCAATGAACTCAGACTCCTCGAAGATTTACCTGAAGACCATTTAATGTCTCTACTGTTAACATTAACAACATCTTATCTTATAAGGGGCTGCATTGGTATCCATTCCCTGATATTTTTACATTTGACAATAAGATTGAGAACACGCAAAAGCCCGACACAAAACGATCCATGCTGTCAAACATATCGAAGTTTTCGAACCGCTTGGTTCGTTATCTCCGAGTATAATAAAGGAGGGGGACGGAATGGGACCAATTTTTGTCACCAGATATTAAACATGAGTGGAGTAAACTTTTTTTATAGAATTAGGGTGACAAACGAGCACACAGTCCGTCTGATGGTAAGTAGTTGCTGTGGCCCATAGACATCTAAATATATCCTCGATTACGAATCAAAATGCAGATGCGTTGTCACCCATGAGGACTAAGATAGAATGCCTCGTTTCCAGTAAAAAGGGTTTCTGGTTCTCTACACTCGCCATACGAAACACAGCAGCGTTAAGCTACCATTTACGCCGGTATTCTGTGAGAGCGTGGTCCTTCCCCAGTCGAGCCGAACCATTCGTGCTACAAGTATAGCAGTAATATAGCTGCAGCATGGTTCTAACATGTATAAACTAAAAGTAAAAGAAGAATCAATGAACATAAGTAAAATTAAAATTTCGAGATGGGTCGGCAATACTCAATCTTCAGTACAGCTATACTGCTTCGCAGATGCCTCAGAAAAGGCTTATGCGGCCGTAGTTTACATCAAAACCTAAAATAAGCATAAGGACACTACGCCACGCGAGGATTTTCACCATCTCAACTATTATCGTATCCTCTATGGTGGGTTGGACCCTCGTGGCTCAAGGGGAACAAAGAGTATCCTTCAGAAAAATTTGACGCTCCGGAAATCAAACTGAAGACCAAAACTCGGATATGTGCTGCAGAGCCTAATTATTACCCGTTTATCCGTGAGCTTCTCCATATAGTTGCTTAGTTACACAGGCGACCCGCATCCTATGTCGACTATAACGTTTCATAACAATACATCGCGAGCAAAAAAACAATAACAATTTCAATCCAAGTTATATCATAGTGAATGAAAATCATTATGCTACTGTTTAGGCCAAAAATGGTCACGTTAGGACGGCACCCAATTACGTTCGACTTTGCCAATCGTTTCGTGAAAACCGCCTCGGATTTGGTGGGATAGGGTTTAAGTTCCTGGACAAGAGGCCTTTATGGGGTTTTACGGTTTAAAGAACTTCGTGAAGGTAATTGTGTATATTATATAGTGATAGCTAGATGAAGTGCGTGTTTCTTCGTCACGTAGATATGTGAATTGTGCGATAGCTAACTCGTGCGAGAGTGCGGAATAGTGTACGCGCGTCGAGGAGATATACGATCTAGGATTCGAGCCGCGCATTCCTTGTTTGAGAGCTTCTCCCGGTTAGTGGTCAGGATATCGTTATAATTTGTGATAAGTGAATCCAGGACATTGAATATCGAATTTTGTGCTACTGTCCTTGCCGTGTCGGGTATCACGTGTTCGATTCTGAAATGAGTGTGGAATTAGGCGAATTGAATTTAGTTAAATGTACAATGAAGCTAAGAGACTGAATTAGTGACAGTGAGGAAAGAAGTGGTCCGGCGATGGAGCAGTCTGGAGCGATGCAGCATTTTGGAGCAGCCTGGAACTCGGCCGCTGCTGGTTGCCTACGCCTGCCCAGGCCTCACACATTCACACCTCACTGTACACGATTCACCAAACACCATTACACACACTCACGGCCTGCCCAAGCCTTGGAGCGAAGTTAGCTAGCTAGCTAGCTAGCAAGGTATTCTATCTTTGTAGGGGCAGCCGTAGACCGTAATAGCTACTAAATTAATAATAAAAACAATTCAGCCAGATAACTTTGCACAAGAAATAGAACAATTAAAGAAAAACGGCAACGTTTCAGGAAAAGCGCAATTATAAGTTTAAACGCATTTCTTGACATAGATGGCATTTTGAGAATGATGGGAAGATTGCAACATTCTACATTACCTACAACGAGCAAACAGCAGATTGAACTTCCCTATTATTCATTGTTGACGGACCTGCTTATACTGGACACGTATCACACTACTTTACATGGTGGAGTTAAACTGACTTTGGCACACATAAGTAACAAATACCGGATTATAAGTGGACAGCGAGCAATGAAGATGATTATACGCCGCTGCACCACAAGTGTTCGACTCAGTACACAAAAGCGAACACAGATCATGGGTGATTTGCCTACCACTCGATTGATACCATCTCGCTCCTTTACACACACGGGGTGGACTTTACGGGAGATGTTGAAATGAAAGCAAATAAGGGTAGAGACATTAAGACCACAAAAGGTTTTATAGCTGTCTGTTTATGCCTTAATATAAAATCCATTCATCTGGAATTCGTATCGGACCTCACTGCATCAGCGTTTTTAGCTGCATTTAAATGTATGTGCGCTCGACGCGCTACGCCTTTACACATTTACAATGACAACAATACAAACTTAGTGGGTTCGTCGCGTGTAAAGTACAATATGTGTAAAGGGAATATATTTTTTTTAATAAAAATACTAGTAATGCTATTAAACATTACTAATATTCCCTTTAAACACTTCTGGTAAGTTTAAAATGCTTGTGTTAGAAGTGGTTCACGACAGTAGTCGAATAGTGGATTCGAACCAACTAACTTTCGAGTTCGCGGTCCGCACCCTGCCATTAGGCTACTGACGCTTATCTTATTAATATAAGCTAGCAATTCAAACATTAAACACAGATTTACTCGAGAACGTTAGCCAGGTGGGAATTACTTGGCATTTTAACGTGGCTGCGTGGACAAGTGCGGGCAGCATATGGGAAGCCGCTGTTAAAAGTATAAAGCACCATCTGAAGCGCGCAGTTGGCCATCAGAAGCTAACCTTTGAAGTATATCCAACGCTGTTTGCGCAAATAGAGGTTTACCATAATTCAAGGCTTTTATCTGCTTTAACTGAAAACCAAGAAGACATAAATTACCTTTCACCCAGCCACTTTCTTGTCGACGGTCCTATTCTATCTGAAGCATTATCTGATAACAATATTGAAAACGTAAAAAGAAGGTGACTGCTAACTGAGCAGATATACAAAGAATTTTGGAAGCGGTGGTCTGCAGAATAATTGCATACGTTACAAACATGAAGAAGTTGGCATACACATTAAAAGAATATAAAACTGACAGCATAGTGGCGATGAAAGAAGATAATTTACCTCTTTCTAACTGGGCCTTAGCAAACTTCATCGCTGTACACCCGGCAAGGACGGGTATCTTTTTTCACCTGATGGTAAGTGACTACCGCCGCCCATGAACAACCGCAAAACCAGGGGAAGTGCAGATGTGTTGCAGACGTTTTAGAAAGGTGTTAGCTCTTTTCTTGAAGGTTCCAAAGTCGTATCGGTACGGAAAATTCGCTGGTGGTAATTGATTCCACAAGGAAGTCTTGCGAGGGAGAAAACTTCTTCTAAATCGCACAGTGGTGGACCGCCAATCATTCAGATGGTATGGATGGTAACGCGAGTTTTGTCGCGATGTGCGATAGTGAAATTGAGCAGCTGGAATTAGTCCGAACAATTCCTCAGAGCACTCCCCGTGATAGATGCGATAAAATACGCAAAGAGATGCAACATCTCTACGCAGTGTAAGTGTATCGAGCCGATCAGAAAGAACTCGGTCGTCGACGATTTGAACCGCTCTGCGCTGGATGCGGTCAAGTGGAAGGAGCTGGCACTTAGGTGCCCCGGCCCAGAGATGAGAACAGTATTCCATGTGGGGCCGAACTTGCGCTTTGTTAAGTTGCAAGCGATGTGCCGGCATGAAATACTGTCTCGCTCTGCTGAGCACGCCAAGCTTTTTAGAGGCCAATTTAGCCTTCCTTTCCAAGTGACCACGAAACTGCACACTATTCGATATGTCGACGCCAAGGATTCCGATACTGGCTGAGGCAGCAAAGCGAGTGCCTTGAAACTGAGGACATACGACAAAGGGGTTCTTTTTAGCGGTAAACGCACAAACTTGTGTCTTCTTGGGATTGAACTGGACTAAATTTAGTCGGCCCCAATCCGAGACTTTATTAAGCAAAGACTCGACTTCAGACACAAGTTTGTCCCGGTACTCGGCGACATTTTCCCGAGAAATATTGGCACGGCCGGTATATAAGGCATCACTAGTGCTGTCGTCTGCGTAGCAATGAATGCTACCAGTTAACAACATATCATTGATATGCAGGAGAAAAATACACATCAGTTACACTGAAAACTAAACACGGAGTCCTGAAACGGCCTATCACGAGGTTGAGTACTTTGTCAGTACTCTCAGACCAAGAGGACAATCGGTCGCGAGCGGACAGTGATCCCGGTGCTACTGGGCATAAGTCAAAACGCAGAAGAAGTATGCCAAATAATTTAATTTGTTTGCTCTTACTTATCATCGAAATTATACCGCCGTCGATGCAGCAAACTTACAAAATAACTCAGAATCGACTTTAGCACTATATTTTGATCGAGCAGTCGATTCGCAACGTATAGAGAGACACTGGACCATAATTGTATACGTCAACATTCTGGAAAAACATTCAAAATGTGGAAAGATATTTAGACCATTTAAACAGCATCTGTTATGAAGAAAGTACATGCACTGCCACACTGGCTCAGTTCAGATACGCGTTGGACAAGATAGAACATTACAATAATATGTTGAAATTTGCACAATGTTCCAGAACAAGAAAAGATTTGATTAATGGTGTGGGAAGATTGAGCAATTACTTATTTGGAATTTTGGATGACCAATTCGCTGAAAAACACTCTAAAGACACAAAATACAACAAAATTTTAATGCAATGAATTAAAAAGACGTCAAACACTTTTTCTTTATAATTACACATGTTTTATTTTATAATAAATTTAGTAACATTAGCAAGGCGTTTTAATTAACAGTGTTTTATTTTGCATCCTACAATCTCAGTATTTGAACGGTACTCCTAAACAGCATTTAATCTTGTATTGCATTCCGTTACATATTTGCATAATTACGCATACAAGTTGTAATAACATTTTTTATTAAATTGTTATTTTATTCCTTCAATAGGTATCATTGAAAAGGTTTAATAACGTTTTTAGATCTGGGGGCACGGCAGTGCCCCCGCCAAGTCGAGCAAAAAAGCGGCACGGCCGTACCATCCTTTTCTCGAAGCAGTTCAGGCCATTTTAGGAACACTATAACTTAGTTGTAGATAAAACTAGAAGCCTGAATTTTCAGTTACCAAGTAGGCATTATATAAACTCGGTATATTTCAAATCTCATTAAATTTGAACTAGTTGTGTAAGAATTATAACTAGTCAAAGTTTCTTAATTTTGTCACTCACTGACTGACCAATCATCAAAACTCTAAGGCACTTCTAGAAGACATAGAAGCTTCAAATTTGGAATTTAATTATTGTTTAGTATCCCCGCGGTATCGTGCAAAGAACGCTCGCTGCGTTTTCCCGCTGAATGGCTATACTTAGCCTTTGAGCGAGAAAAGAACCAGCCCTCTTATTACCACCAAAATTAAAAATCTGAGTTGCTAAAAATACCAAACTGAAATTTTTAAACAAATATTTTTTTTCCAAGGTTAATGAAGAATTTCTTTAAAATTAATCTATAGAGAATATCAAAAACAATAATAGAGAATATAAAAAAAAGTCGGCAAATTTCTACTAGATCGTTTAATGATTATGGATTTGTGTTTAATTGTTATGGCCTAGTAGAATTTCTAAATGTTACTGTTACATGAATTTTTAATAAATTTTATTATTCTGTAAATACTATTTTATTTATAAAACGAAGTAAGTACCGCCTCTTTAATTGACCAATAATAATTTTTAGTTACTTTTGTATTCGTAGCAACATATTTCAATTTGTGAATGTTTAACAACGTAGGCAAACAGGTCAACTCATTTTAAAGGCAACCAATAATAGAACGAAAGCTTTCGTCCGCGTGGAAGTCGGTCATACCGCAACATTAAACAATAGATAATAACATGCTTAGTATGATATATGTACATATATTTATAATTTTGAATCTAATTTTGGATTTGTTAATCGAAAAATTTACAAAGAATCGTGTATTTTGGGAATACAAAACATTTTTTCATTACATTTAAATTACATTTATATATTACTAGCTGTGCCCCGCGGTTTTACCCGCGTATATCACGCGTCTGTGCCGCGCGACATTACATGACACCTCGCTCATTTAGTTCAATCATTTTAGCTAAAAAATTTGCAAAATTGCGACGCGTATTCTCTCTGACTTGCAAGACGATTTTCAGTTTCTGATGAAAATTCTCCAATACGACGTATTTTTAATGCCCTTGCTTGGGAACTATTTCTGGAAAGTTTAGATCTTGATCTTTTGGGCATTTTTCGTTATTTAATCATCAACAGGTAAAACAAAATGATAAAAAAATTAAAAGTGCCGTTGGACTATATTATTTGCTCTACTGTTAAACAGGAATTACCTGTTTAAAAATGTAACTGAAAAATTATAAGAACTACTAAGTTACTAAGCTGTTTGGATAGTTAAATGAACAATATTTATTTATCAGTTAGTACCTACTGAATATAACATAAAAAATAGGTTTAGTTCTGAAAATAACTTTTGTTTGGTTTTAAAAATAACTTTTTAGTTAGGTTCAAATACCTACTAAATGAAATAAAAGCGAATTCAAAATATTAAAATTATTGAATTCCGCACACAACCGCTTCGTAGGGGGCTGACTGCGCGAGTGGACCGTGCGGCAATTTATTTTTGACATGACCCCCCCCCCCCCCCCCCGCATCCCAGAGACATCTGCATCGCATGGTGCTGGCAGTGTAAGGATTTTTCGGCGTTACTATTGAATATTTTAACATGGAGAAGTAGTTATTGTGAGATAACTGTAATAGATAGACATATTATGGTATCATCTTAGAATAATAACACCTAGAAGTCGAGTCCGCGTCCGTAATGTGAGGCAACTCAAACTAAGCCAGTATGGCTTAGTTCAATACTCGGCCCGTTAGTGCTCAAAGTCGTGTCGTGTTGACAACACCTCCCGAAATTTTAATTAAAAATGACGTTTTATGAAGTGAACGGATGTCAGTACATCAGAGAAACACAAGAAACATAGTAACATTACATTTCACGAGTAAGTAATGCTTTTGAACTTATATTTTTACGTAAAACGTTCATCAAAAATAAATATGAATTTTTAAAAACTGACATATAACATTATATGGAAATGTTGCCTAAGTGAAAAAAAAAATTCTCCCACCTTTTTTTAATTAAAACTAAAACACGTCAATAGGAATGAGGGCATCTACGACTTTTTCTGCTACCAGGGTGGCACCACCTTACAGTGAGGTATAATGCAAAAAATTAAAAAATCAAACCTCTGACGCATTGTGTTGTGTAACAATATAATATTTTAGATAATGATAAACTATTATTTAAAACTAATTCGTCAATTAACTGACACTATGTTACAAAAAACTTTACCTCAGTCACAACTACCGACATCTGGTGAGTAGAAGATTATTAGCCCTCATTAAATAGAGTGCGTAACGCCACTTGACAATTTATTACTACGAGGGCTGCCAACATTGAAAAAATGCAACGCATTGTTTTTATTTATCGACGGCTCCGTGGCGCAGTGGCTTAGCAATGAGTTGTTGCGCTGGAGGCCGCGGGTTCGAATCCCGCACGGAACAAGTATTTGTATGCTTTACAAATCATTGTTCCGGGTCTGGATGTTTGTCCTCGTGCAATTTATGTTTGTAAGCAGCCTCCACGATACAGGAGAAAATCCTAGTGTGGGGGTAACGTTTTTAAAAAAATATTAAAAAATATGGATGATGAATTTTAAGGGAACTTTTAATATGGTCTGATAATAAATGCATGTTTGGTTTTCGTTTTATATTTCTTTCTGATCCGATCATTGCGGCTTGTGAGACAGAAAACATCAGACACAATCTAAATGAAAGCAGTTGGAAGCCCACTAAAAAAAAATTTGTTTTTTACATTTTTTATAGGATACGGTGACATACGAAAACACGGTCCACTTGATGGTAAGTGTATGCTGTGATCCATATACATCTACAACTATCCTCAATAAAGAGATGCGTTGTCATCCGTGAGGACTTTGTAAAACCTACCAAGATTAAATTTTTCTTGTGTTTTTCGTATTTTAGCTTACATTATGCATGCAGTGAGGTGCGGTACACCATTATTCGACGATTATTAAAAAAAAATTAAAAACAAACTGAATAATAGATACTGAATACGGTCAATCGTTCGTCGAACAGTCGTGTGTCAGGCATCGGGCGGGTGTATATCGAACTTGCATTAGTCATATAATTATAACGTCTCTATACAGTTACAAAGAAAAATATGATGCAATCACATTTATATGGTTCATAAAAGTATCTCACTTTGCTAGATAGGCAAATATCATATTCAAAATATTTTGAATTTAGCGGGCTACACTTCGATAATAGAATTCAAACAAACTTATTTTCACATTTGTGTGAGTCATATGTTACGTTGTAACTATTAGTCCAATATAGTTTTGACTTTCCTACTTTTCGGGAAAATTTAATGTATTGGCCACATTATTTCTTCACTTGCGTGTGTTTCGTCTAGCGTAAACACAAGTTGATAACGCACACATAGATTTTGTTCTTGCCCCACTTTTGAACGTCCGCTTTGTAGGGAACTATCGTTCTAGGTGTTATTATTCTAAGGGTATTGTGTATGGACTTTTTTGTAGATATTGATGTCCTCTATAAAACTATAGCACATCACTTTGCTCTATTATCAATAGTTTCCGCAGCGTACGCGATATAAGGATTTTTTTGGTATTTTTTTCACACCTTGGGTTACATTAACGAAGTTTTCATACGGATCCCTAACTTTTTTGAAAACATTCTAGCACCTATGTTCATCAGAAAAAATGTTTAATTTTAACAGTGGTAGAGCTAAGCGGCAGCTTTTGCTGTCGCACGGATGTTTCAGCTCGAACCGGGGTGGTATCACGACCTCACAGAATACCGGCGTGAAGTAGAGGTTTACCTCTGCGTTCTGCTTGGTGAGTGCAGGTGGCCGGAGGCCCAATTCCCCCCCCCCCCCCCCATCAACATGGTAGTAGAATTGAACAGAAGACTACCCTAGGAGGGTACCAGCACCCTTGGAGAATCCCTCGCTGAGCATCCACGACCAAACCACTCCACTCCTGGACGTGGGTTCTCAGGCTGCCCCGCGTATTCTGGGGGGGGGGGGGGGCAAAATTCCGCTCGCGACTAATACTGCTCGAGGCAAGCTGAGCAATAAGACCAAGGCGACCCCTTTCACGCTATCCGTGAATTTTTGCAATATCAGGGAACTTCATTCCAACCTTAACGCTGTCCATTACCATCTAGAGACGGCGAAGCCGGCCTTGCTCTTTTTAACCAAAACTCAGGTGTCCTCTCCGGCCGATACTTCATATCTCTCTTACCCTCGGTACAAATTTGAACACTCCTTTGTGCCCCGGGCTGGAGTTTGCGTATACGTCAGGGAGGACATCTGTTTTCGACGCCTCGGCAGTCTTGAAGGTACGGACCTGTCCATCCTATGGCTGCGCGTAGACAGCGACGACCATCCCCGCGTCTACAAGTGCCTCTATAGGTCCCATAGCGGTAATGCCGACACAGACCGACTCATCGACCACGTCCAAATGGCTGCAGACTTCGTGCTACAACAGGTCCCATCCGCAGAGATCGTGATACTCGGTGATTTTAACGCCCACCACGCTGAATGGCTTGGTTCTCGTTTAACCGATCATGCGGGTAGATCTGTCTATGACTTTGCTTTGGCATAATATGGTCTAACACAACTGGTTACTTCGCCTACGCGGATCCCAGATGTGGAGGATCATGTACCTTCCCTGTTGGACCTTCTGCTGACCTCTCATTCGGACGGATATCAGGTCTCCGTCGATGCCCCACTGGGCTCTTCGGACCATTGTCTGATCCGGAGTACGGTGCCACTCACGCTCCCATCGCAGTTGCGATCTGCAGCTTGCCGCCGTGTTTGGCACTATACGTCGGCCGATTGGGACGGGATGCGGTCTTTTTTTGCATCCTACCCTTGGGGGCGGGTTTGCTTCTCGCCGGAAGATCCCAGCGTTGTTGCCGATTCTGTTGCTGATGTGGTACTTCAGGGTATGGAACTTTTTATTCCATCTTCTGTGGTGCCCATCGGAGGCAGATCCCAGCCATGGTTTGGTCGCTCCTGTAAACTAGCATCACGCTATAAGCAGGAGTGCTACCAGGCCTGGGCTGACGCATCAACGTCCCGGGTTGTAAACACCAGTGCTCTTAAAAAGAAGTACAATTCCGCCTCCAGTTCCTTCAAAAGTGTCATTGCCAAGGCAAAGTCAGAGCACATCGGCAGAATTGGCGAGAAACTAGTTCGCCTCCCTTCGGGTACACGTGCATTCTGGTCTCTCGCCAAGGCTGTCCAAGGGAACTTCTGTCAGCCATCTCTGCCATCTCTGCACAGGGTGAACGACTCACTGGCCCATGACGCAAAGGAGAAAGCCGATCTGCTAGGCTCTCTTTTTGCTTCCAACTCGACTCTAGATGACGGGGAGAATACACCGCCGAACATCCCGCGGTGTGAGTGCTCCATGCGGGAAGTGCTGTTTACACAGCGCTTGGTGCGTAAAGCACTCCTCTCCCTGGACGTCAACAAGTCGAGTGGGCCTTATGGAGTCCCACCTATTGTGCTGAAGACGTGTGCTCCGGAGTTGGCACCGGTTTTAACGCGTCTTTTTCGGTACTCCTACTCCCTAGGCGTAGTCCCGGACTCATGGAAGACAACTTTGGTGAACCCGATCCCTCAAAAAGGCGACCGCTCAGATCCGTCCAACTATAGGCCTATCGCCATCACCTCCTTGTTCTCCAAAGTAATGTAAACGATAATTAACAGCCAGCTCATGCGGTACCTTGAGGATCACCAGCTGATTAGTGATCGCCAGTACGGTTTCCGTCGAGGTCGCTCAGCTGGTGATCTTCTGGTCTACCTGACCCATAGATGGGCGGAGGCAGTGGAGTCCAAGGGAGAAGCGTTGGCCGTTAGTTTGGACATAGCGAAGGCTTTCGATCGGGTTTGGCATAAAGCGCTTCTTTCGAAGCTGCCTTCCTATGGGCTTCCCGAGAAATTGTGCAATTGGATCACCAGCTTTCTTGCAGATCGGAGCATCAAGGTCGTAGTAGACGGTGCATGCTCCGATTACAAGCCCATTAACGCATGTGTTCCACAAGGCTGCGTGCTATCACCAACGCTGTTTCTTCTGCATATCAATGATATATTGCAAACCAGTAACATTCATTGCTATGCGGAAGACAGCACTGATGATGCTTTATACACCAGCCGTGCCAATATTTCTCGGGAAAACGTCGCCGAGTACCGGAATAAACTTGTGTCTAAAGTCGAGATTTTTTTGAACAAAGCCTCAGACTGGGGGCGACTAAATCTAGTCCAGTTCAATCCCCAGAAGACACAAGTTTGCGCGTTTACCGCTAAAAAGATTCCCTTTGTCGTATCTCCTCAGTTTCAAAGCACTCCCCTTGTTGCCTCAGCCAGTATCGGAATCCTCGGTGTCGACATATCGAGTGACGTGCAGTTTCGTGGTCACTTGGAAGAGAAGGCCAAATTGGCCTCTAAAAAGCTTGGCGTGCTCAGCAGAGCGGGACAGTATTTCATGCGGGCACACCGCTTGCAACTTTACAAGGCGCAGGTTCGGCCTCACATGGAATACTGTTCCCATCTCTGGGCAGGGGCCCCCCAGTGCCAGCTCCTTCCACTTGACCGCATTCAGCGCAGAGAGGTTCGAATCGTCGACGACCGAGTTCTTTCCGATCGGCTTGACTCACTGGCACTGCGTAGAGAGGTTGCATCTCTTTGCGTATTTTATCGCATCTACCACGGGGAGTGCTCTGAGGAATTGTTCGGACTAATTCCAGCCGCTCAATTTCACCATCGCACATCGCGACAGAACTTGCGATACCATCCATATCATCTAGATGATTGGCGGTCCACTACTGTGCGATTCAGAAGAAGTTTTCTCCCTCGCACAACTTCCTTGTGGAATCAATTACCACCAGCGATTTTTCCGGACCGACACGACTTAGGGACCTTCAACAAAAGAGCCTACTCCTTTTTAAAAGGCCGGCAACGCATCTGCGATTCCCCTGGTGTTGCAGTTGTTCATGGGCGGCGGTAGTCACTTACCATCAGGTGAGCCGCATACTCGTTTGCACCCTCTCCTATAAAAAAAATGTAGGATTCTAATGATGAAATAATTTTTTAAATTGGTCTAGTACTTTCGGAGCCTATTCAATTCAAACAAACAAACAAACAAATCTTTCCTCAATATAATATTAGTGTAGATATATTAATAATAATAATACTTTAGTATTAGTAATGTAAAGTAATAGTCCATGCGGTCGGAGCTAAGTTCTGCAAGACCCACCGCAGAAGAACACAATTGGGATTCTAGTAGTGATAATACGACGTAACCGCTTGTATGTGTGCTTCCGGTGACACCGGTTCTCGTACAAAATACAATGGTTGACAGCCATCCTATTGTGTATTATAGTATTCTATGGTCTCATCATCATTATCATTACAGCCCTTCACAAGTCCACTGCTGAACATAGGCCTCCCCCAAGGAATGCCACAAAGCACGGTCCTGAGCCACCTGCATCCATCGACTTCCTGCATGTCTTACCAGGTCGTCACTCCATCTTGTGGGGGGACGCCCTACACTTCGCCTACCGGTACGAGGCTGCCACTCGAGAACCTTTCTTCCCCATCGGTTGTCGGTTCTTCGAGCTATATGGCCGGCCCACTGCCACTTCAGCTTACTAATCCGTTGGGCTATGTCGGTTACTCTGGTTCTACTGCGGATATCCTTATTCCTAAGTTTATCACGCAGAGAAACTCCGAGCATAGCCCTCTCCATAGCTCGCTGAGCGACCTTGAGCTTCCTCATACGGCCAGCAGTGAAGGACCACGTCTCAGTTCCGTAAGTCATCACTGGCAACACGCACTGGTTGTACAATTTTGTTTTAAGGTTTTGAGGTATTTCTGACGAGAAGATGTGTCGTAGCTTCCCGAACGCTGCCCAGCCGAGTTGAATCCGTCGATTGACCTCTCGGTCGAAGTTGGACTTACCTAGTCGGACTATTTGTCCCAGGTAAACATACTCGTCAACAACTTCGAGCTTAGTGCTCCCAACAACTACCGGCATAGGTGTGACATGGACATTAAACATAATCTTTGTTTTGTCCATGTTCATCTTAAGACCTATCCGTTGGGAGACACTATTGAGGTCATTGAGCATAGTGCTTAGCTCCTCCAGCGATTCTGCCATGAGGACTATATCGTCGGCAAATCGAAGGTGAGTGATGTACTCGCCATTGATGTTAATTCCGTATCCTTTCCAGTCCAGAAGCTTGAAAACGTCTTCCAATGCAGCGGTGAAGAGTTTCGGGGATATAACGTCACCCTGTCTTACACCTCTCTGCAATTGGATAGGTTTTGTACTCTGGTTCTGTACTCGGACTTCTATGGTCTGCTGTATAATATAATACATGCGGTTGACGCGTGTTTTAAAGTACATATTTCACTAATTTTAAGTGCCATTTTCGAAAAATATTATATCTATAATGGTGAATTACTGTTATTGTTATATGAGTAACTAAGTAAAATTGAATTCAAATGACGGCCATATTTATGTTTCCCTCGTATTTTTTTGATAAATCCAAATCCAAATGCGAATACACTACATAATTAAATTTCATAGCCGAAAACTGAAAAGATCTATAAAAATAAAGTGTCACAAAAATATTTCGCAACACTTGTAAATGTTTAATGTTATAATTGTTAAATGTTAATTCATCGAAAAATATAATTTTTTATTAAAAAAAATATTTTTAATAAAATTTAATGTATTTCGATGAATGTTTTTAACTTTAAATTACATAATGTAAATAAATAATAATGAGTATAATAATATCTAAAATTATTTTACTCCCAATTTCATGATAACCCTTAGCATACATACTGCCCACGTACATACTTTTTTTTCTATGTTGCGTTTGACAAAAATCAAAAATGATATACGTGGTAATAATTTATTTTAATGATTTGTTATGGGGGTAAGAAAAAAGATTGTGAAAATTTTTAAGTTTTCATAAAAGTAAAATTTGTCCAAGTATTCGTTGACCTGTATTTTAAAATCTTTAATAATCTGATTTTAAGCGGTGGTTGTAGCGTCACAGATCGTAAGGACTTAAACATAGGAAATGTCTTTTTACTCTTGCATTAAAAATACATACAGATTCCAGTTGCATTCAGGGAAGACGTAGCAATAACAAAAACTTGCATCACGTCGCGTTTTTCGATGGTGCAATTTTGATAATAGAGCTATGTGCATCTTTTGCGAAAACTCTCAGAAATGTAACTGAAATCAACACAGACTGCAAACTCATCGCCTGTTGTTGAGTATATTGGTTGTTTAGCCTCAAAAAATGAAAAATCAATATCAAAGCACAAATGTGTTTACACACTATTTTCATTAAATTAAGTTCTGCGCTAATGTTTATTTTCTGAAAAAAAAAGAAGACATATTATTAAACGATTTAAAGTAGTGTATATTATCTATAATATTACATAGCGCTTAAATAACTTAAACATTAAATCACTAGTTGGTAAATTTATCTTCCAACAACACACTTATTTATCACTTTCAGACACAAAACGTTCCTTGAGACCAGATGAATATTAATAGTATTAAGTGTTACTTAAGCAATAGTTTCATCATTAATCTATATATATTGATATTATGTACATAAATTCAAAAAGTACACTAGCATTTACATTTAGATTACACATTTAAACTACTTAACCAGTGGTTACCACATGGTACACGGGTTTGCGATGAGGCTCCACGAGTTATAACTTTTTAATTTTCCTGGGTAACTTGCTAAAATCTATTCTTATAGGGATAGACAAAAATAAAGCAAAAGATATCTCGGATAAATAACCCTCACACTCTTTAAAAGAACTTTATATATTCGAAGTTTCCATTTACGGTAACGAGCTCGTAGATGTGGAGGAATGTTAGCGAAAGTCATGTATGCATTTAGATACTAATTTAGTATTCCATACTCGGATATCTTATAAGGATTTGCGAAGATTCAAAGTATTTCACATTTTATTTTGGCTTTTATATTTCCACGCTCTTATTATGTTATGCAAATATGTAAGTGAATATTACATTAAATTCGCGATTTCGTATACACCATTCGACTACTACTTATAGTTACTAATTAATTTGTAGAATCATGATACAGCTCTTGTATATTTCTTTATATAGCTGGTATTTTACGCTGTTATTCTGTAAAATCGGGGTCCTTCCCCGGTCGAGCTGATCTATTCGTGCTACAAACATAATATAGCTGCAGCGTACCACGTAATAACGATATATCAAATAAAGTTCTGCTACTATTCTCTTTTACTGATGCGCGTAAAAAAAATCTTAGGAAACGGTATATATGGCATGTGTCACGTGTGGATTGTGGGATATATATGTATAGGTATATATGTATATCTTGGTATAGGCCAATGTTCAACTGTGGACTTATAATGGGTTGTGATAATGGTGATGATGATATATCTAAAACAAAGGTTCCTTACACTTGTTTTGTAATTAACTTATACCAATGAAATGAAAAACCTCGTTTATTATTTGAAGGAGAAAGTTGCGAACTATTTGCTATTTAATTATTTTACCCAAACATGTAAGTGATTTCCGGTATTGAATATTGACGGCGCCACGAGTTTTTACATATTGACTACGTTTCGTTATGAGATTCAATAATCGTAGCTAATCGTTTGTAATGTTACTTTATATATCTCGACCGAGTGGGGAAAATTTTGGGCGTCTTCAATGTAAGAATAAATCGAGGGTTTACTGCAAAAACCTGCTAAGTTCAGCGAAGATAGTTTTGAGTTAAAGAGTTTTAAAAGTTTACACTTAATTTAATAACTAGAATGTTAGTAGGTCCCACATACATTAGTAGTCATATGTTAGAATATATATTAAAAATTATATTTTTGTGTAGTTTGAATAAATACGTGTGATAGAAATCTTGCATTAAGGGATTTTTTAGGTAAAGTCGTGCAGTTAATCGGTTTTATATGTCAATTGCTAAAACGCAGTTTTACCGAGATTTTTGATGTTTTCTATGGTTTATGATTAATGGTGGGTAAGTTGCAAATAAGTAACTGCATTTTATGTAATCATATAATCATTAATCAATCAATTTAAAGCGTAAGCTATATAAGAAAAAAGTTAGTTGGTTTTACCTGTAAATGTTTTATAACTGTGTGGTGTAAAAACATAAAAGTTAAATTCACAATATTATTTTTCTTGGCTTATAAAACTTATAATAGAATCAGTTTGAAAGTGAAGAAAAAGAGTGTGGAGTGTAACTTCTATCAATTGTATTTTCATTAATTTCAGCAAGTACCTTAATTATTAAGTAATCACTCTTCTTCTCCACTTTCAGTTTCTTTTTCTGGTTCCAGCAATCTTTTTTACATTTTTAACATTTAAATTTTCGCTGTCGTTCTTTCCTACAGAGATTTAAAATATTTTTTCTTCGGCCACGTTTATTTTAAGCGGTATAATTAATGATTTACAGGTGATAAATCATCTTCAGTCAGTTGCTTCTTCTTTCGCGTTGAATAGCTATGATTATGCGCACCATCTAATTGGGAAGTTGATGGATCATCTCCAATGTGTATTACGTTAAAGTTTTTGCTCATGTCATAGTTGAAAACACTAGTAGGGGGGGGGGGGGGGGCACTAATGTTTTCCGAGATATATGGCTGGCCCATTGCCACTTCATCTTACTAATTCGTTGGACTATGTCGGTTACTCTGGTTCTTCTGCAGATTTCTTCATTTCTGAGTTTAACAGAAAGAGAAACTCCAAGCACAGTCATCTCCATAGCTCGCTGAGCAACCTTGAGCTTCATCATTATATGACCAGCAGTGAAGGACCACGTCTCAGATCCACAAGTCATCACTGGCAACACGCTCTTGTTTTTTTTTTCAAATTTTGAGGTATACCTCAAAATAGGTTGAATTCGTCGATTGATCTCTCGGCCGACGTTGGACTTACCTAGTCAGACTATTTGTCCCAGGTAAACATTCTCGTCAACAACTTCGAGCTTAGTGCTCCCAACAACTACCGGCATAGGTGTGACATGGACATTACATATTATGATCTTGGTTTTGTCCATGTTCATTTAAAGACCTATCCGTTGGAAGGCACTATTGAATCGCTGGAGGTTTTAAGCACTGTAGGTCCTCCAGCGACTCTGCCGTGAAGTGATGAAGGTGAGTGATGTACTCGCCATCGATGTTAACAACTAGGAATAACAAGGAACTCGTAACACTTTAATTCTTTTACATGATATGTATTTGTAATTTTCTTACTATCAGTTTTTATACCTTGTCTATATCTAGCACGTTTGAAAATAAAAATCCAATCCACCATAAAATAAACAGAGGTATTTTTTGGTGATTCTGACTGCTCAGCTTCCATTTGCCTGTGCCCAGATTTTAAATACTTTTGTTTTATGAATTTAAGGTGATCAATTTTTTGGACAGCCCAAAAAAGCAAATCAACCACAAATTGGTTTCAGTTTTGGCCGCCACAAGTTAATGTTACAGAAATAAGTCTTAAAATAAGCTTATTTCTGTAACATTATCACGGAAACAATTTAAAAGGTAGTGTAATAGTATAGTTCCATTTTCGGAGCCACCTTTCCTTCCCTTTACTGTCACACAATTATCTAGAATAATAAAGCAGACCTACGCCGCAGGCAGGTATTTGGAGCACTGCTTGCAAATCAAAGGTTACTGTGCTTGCTCATTTGTGTTTGAACTAACTTTATCCTTTTCTTTTTCTCAATTGCAAATTTTTTTCTTTTTTGGTGAGCTGAGTAGGTATCTTCAAGTTCTCTTTTCTTCTCTGTTTGTACTTGGGCATAATTAGTACAAATTAAGCTAGGAGAGCTAGGCACAAAAAAAGCTCAGAATTATTCTCTTTTGAAAATATTTTCCCGTAAGTTGTTTCAGAAGCTGGCTCAGAACCACAACGAAAAACATTCATCTTTGTACAATAAATGCATCCTTCGAATGTTAGGTTTTTATCTAAATACCTGCGTTGGGTGTATTTTCTACTGTAGTGGGCTTCCATTCAAGAAAATGATTCGAAGTGTTTTTTTATTCTTTGGATAATGTCAGATTTCGTTTTATTAACTATTATGATGTAATAATTTTTTGCATTTTTTGTTTGGATAAACGAGCTAGAATCGTTTAGTCAGTTTTACATGTTAACGATCCGAGACAAATCTAATATTTTAGTACAAGTATTTGCAGTTAAACTTATATAGAAGAATTTTGCAGTAAAGTTTTAATGGCAAGATAACAAAGTTATTATATCATATGCGTTTATGTACTTTTAGTATTTTTTACTGAAAGTATGTCAAAACATTTTGCATAACCTATCAAAAACAAAAAGGTGTTAAGAATGCTTAAAACATTTTTCAGGTTAACATTATGAGGAAATTTATTAATAAAGAAGTTTATGTTATTTTAGCTATTAAGTTTAAGCCGTTTAGTTTAATTTAACTGGTTTCACCATGAAATAAATTCTAAACGGCTTGACATATCACTTAGCCGGTTTTGCCAGCATATAGAGTCGAAAAAAATTAGTATCTTTATGTATTTATCTTATTTTTTTTTAAATTTCACTTAGCAAGTTTTTGCAGTAAACCCTCGAAGTAGGCTTTTGTTACAATAAGACAGCGCGATTTACCGTCTAAGGCTGCATCAACTCTAACCACCAGGTTTGATTGTGGTCAAGCAATAAATAAAATAATAAGTTAAAAAAAACAAAATAGTCTTCATTAATAACAACTTTTGTTACCTGCATGTCTGAGAAATATATGGAGCATTTTAAGAGTAGCGTTGGTCCCCTTGATACTTAATTCTCACAGGAATGAGAAGAGGTCTGTTTCCAGAAGTGGGACATATATGGCCTGTAATTTTAATTTATTTTAAGTAGACAATATACCATATAAAAAGGATGAAATATCAAAAATAATATGATAACTATCCGTTAATGAGAATGTAAAATTGGTTGAAAATATGATTACGTTTACCAATATAGTAGGTAATAACTTCGTTTAAAAATCACTCTGAATCCAGTATCCGGAAGTTAAGGATAATTTAATAAGGAACAGACATTTTTCCTTCAAGACCGACACTCACCGAGCCTTGTTCAACAAATTGATAAGACTTACGATGCCCCAAGAAGTAAGATATCGCAATCTAATTTACACCAAATTTCCCCATTTTGTAGTTTCGAGTAACTTTTCCAAAGGAAATGCATGACTACCACAACAAATGCAACACTTAAGATGCTATCTACGAGGATTTTTTCCAATAAGTTACGATTAGCATTATTATTTTATTTTTATGATGATTATGATTAGGACAAAAAAGTATTATTTCATCTTCTTCGTCGGCCCGTAAAGTTGTGCCCGGCAAGAGCAGTGGCTGCTCCCGTTGTAGAGAAGTTTTGCCTTAATCGTCGAGTACAAGACATCTCGCAACTGACGCTGCTTTCCCGCGGCGGTCTTGATATTTTTCTCCTGGTATGCTTATACCAACTCTATACATAAGTACCCTGCCATGTATTTGAAGCTATAAAAATTTCTGGAATCTAGTATTATTTTATACGTGTTAGAACGATGCTGCAGCTATATTATGGCTGTAACACTAATGTGTCGGCTCGACCGGGAAAGGACCACGCTCTCAGAGAATACCAGCAGGAAATAGCAGGTTAATGCTGCTGTGTTTTTTTGTTGAGTGTAGAGAACCGGAGATCCTTTTGAGCGGCAACATGACATCTCAGTCCTCAGGTGCGACAACTCCTCTGCATCTTGATTCTTAATCGAGGATAGTGTAAATACCTGTGGCCACAGCATCCACTTACCGTCAGGTAAGTATAAGCTCGTTTATCACCATAATGCTACATAAAAATCTCATACTTGCCTCTTAAGGATCCTCGGAACGAAATGAGCCAACACACGCTTAAAAATAGGTATAATTAAAACACGTTACTTAAAATCATTATCATCATCATTACAGCCCTTCACAAGTCCACTGCTGAACATAGGCCTCCCCCAAAGAATGCCACAAAGCACGGTCCTGAGCCACCTGCATCCATCGACTTCCTGCATGTCTTACCAGGTCGTCACTCCATCTCGTGGGAGGACGCCCTACACTTCGCCTACCGGTACGAGGCTGCCACTCGAGAACCTTTCTTCCCCATCGGTTGTCGGTTCTTCGAGCTATATGGCCGGCCCACTGCCACTTCAGCTTACTAATCCGTTGGGCTATGTCGGTCACTCTGGTTCTGCTGCGGATATCCTCATTTCTGAGTTTATCACGCAGAGAAACTCCGAGCATAGCCCACTCCATAACTCGCTGAGCGACCTTGAGCTTCCTCATCCGGCCAGCAGTGAAGGACCATGTCTCAGTTCCGTATGTCATCACTGGCAACACGCACAATTTGTACAATTTCGTTTTAAGGTTTTGAGGTATGTCTGACGAGAAGATGTGTCGTAGCTTCTCGAACGCTGCCCAGCCGAGTTGAATCCGTCGATTGACCTCTCGGTCGAAGTTGGACTTACCTAGTCGGACTATTTGTCCCAGGTAAACATACTCGTCAACAACTTCGAGCTTAGTGCTCCCAACAACTACCGGCATAGGTGTGACATGGACATTAAACATAATCTTTGTTTTGTCCATGTTCATCTTAAGACTTATCCGTTGGGAGACACTATTGAGGTCATTGAGCATAGTGCTTAGTTCCTCCAGCGATTCTGCCATAAGGAATATATCGTCGGCAAATCTAAGGTGAGTGATATACTCGCCAGTGATGTTAATACCGTATCCTTTCCAGTCCAGAAGCTTAAAAACGTCTTCCAATGCATCGGTGAAGAGTTTTGGGGATATAACGTCACCCTGTCTTACACCTCTCTGCAATTGGATAGGTTTCGTACTCTGGTTCTGTACTCAGATAGCCATCGTAGCTCTACTGTACAAACACTTCAGCACTTCGATATACCGGCAGTCAACTTGGCATCGCTGAAGGGACTGCAGCACCGCCCAAATTTCGACGGAATCAAAGGCTTTCTCATAGTCCATATACGCCAGACATAGTGGCAAATTGTACTCTTCGGACTTCTGTACAATTTGCCGTAGGGTATGTATGTGGTCTATGGTGTTAAAGCCCTTTCGGAAACCGGCTTGTTCGGGAGGCTGGAAGTCGTCAAGTCTGCGCGCGAGACGATTCGTAATGACTCTCGAAAACAGCAAGTAGACGCGGCTCAGAAGGGAAATCGGACTGTAGTTCTTCAAGAGAGCGTTGTCACCTTTCTTGAAGAACAAGACCACCGCACTTCTGCTCCACGCCTCCGGTGTAATGCCACCATGGAGGACGGAACTAAAGAGCTTCTGAAGGACTTCAAGTACCGGTCTTCCACCCGCTTTCAGAAGCTCCGCTGTAATTCCATCCTCGCCTGGGGCCTTGCGTTTTTAAGGTGCTGGAGAGCCATTCTAATCTCGCTCAGACTGACGTCCGGGATATCTTCGGAATAGTGTCGAATAAGACTCGCTCTTGGATCGTTACTGACACTTGCGTGTGGCTCCAACGATGACGTGTATAGCTGCCCATAGAAGCTCTCAATCTCACTCAAAATCTCAGGTGCCCCGGAAACGATGCTGCCACATTCAGTCTTTAGCTTTGACAGTTAGCTCTTTCTGGCAGACAGATCTCTGGCAAAGACTTTGGAGCCTTGGTTCCGCTCGATCGCTTCTTCAATACGAGCTGTATTGAAGTTGCGTAAATCCCGCCGCATGCATTTGGAGATCGGCTGTTCAGTTGCCTGTATGCTGTCAAATCTGTTGAAGAATGTAGCCTCATCTCCCGTCTAACAGCCATGGGATTAAGAGTGTGATCGGAGAGTTTTTGTGTTCTTCTGCGGCGGGTCTTGCAGAACTTAGCTCCGACCGCGATGGACAGTTTCCACGAGCTGGTCATTCACATCGTCCACTTCATTGCAGTCTTCTAGGCACTGAAAACGGTTTTGTAACTCGAGCTGAAAGGTTTCGGGACTTTGGATTAGAGCACGAGGGGGCGGAGCGTTGATTTCATCAGACGAGACCTCTCCAACTTAACATTTAGGTTCAGTGTGCCTCTAACCATTCGGTGATCGCTGCCGGTTTTCACCCTCGCGATCACTGAGACATCACTGAACAGTTGTCGTCTGGTCGTCATAATGAAGTCAATCTCATTTTTTGTCGAACCGCAGGGGCTCGTTCAGGTCCACTTCCTGTGGGGCCGCTTCTTGAAGAAAGAGTTCATCATAAAGAGTCCCTCTTTCTCCATGAAGGCGGCCAGCTGCTGACCCCTTGGGTTCCGTTGCCCTATTCCAAATTTCCCTACTTTCAGCTCACCGTTCTCTCTTGTGCCTAGTTTTTCATTGAAATCTCCCATTAACACCGTATATTGGGTTTTGGAGGAATGCATGGCTCTAGAGACATCCTCATACATTTCCTCCACCTCCTCATCGGGGTGTGCCGAGGTTGGTGCGTAAACCTGTATGACCTTCAGCGAATACCGTTTGGTGATTCTGAGTATAAGGTACGCAACCCTCGTCGACACACTCCCGATCTTTACAACGTTGTTATCGAGAGACTTGTGAACGATAAATCCGACACCTCCTTGGGACAGATGGTCGCCCTCCCGGTGATAGAGCAAGTTGCCGGATTCGAGGATTACCGTGTCCTCCCCCTCTCTTCGAACTTCGGATAATCCTATAATATGCCAGCGCAACTTGTCTATCTCTTCTTCCAGCTCCACGATCTTCTCGTCAGTTCTCAGGGTGCGTGCGTTGTACGTTGCCAGGTCGAGTCGTCGTAGGTGGCAACCGAACCTCCACCGGAGATTCTTAGCACACCCTGCCCCGCCGTTACCATGGTCGCCACCGTAGTCAGGAATAGCGGGGCCGCCGGGGACTTGGGGCCGTCTGTGTGTTGTTTTGATCATTGGGGGGTTTTTGCCATAGTTGCTACGCTTGGCGAGCGGGTTGGCACCCCACAGTTTTTTTATTGTAATTTTGGCTATTATCAGGAAGATGCTGCTGCCCATCTCCCGCCTGTTTCCCTTTGTCGCCTTTTACGACACCCACGGGAGGATATGGGGTAGTGGATATTATTGACCGCCACTACACGGCATTTTATAAATATAATATATTAACTATTTTTTAAATATATTTTTATAGACAAATAAATAGTTTATCGTATAATCCCATATAATTATTACATTTTTGCCATATTGCGAAACGTCTGTTTATGCCTTTGATAAAAAAAACCTCTTGCTTTTTAAAACTACAAAAAGTTAAATAGTTTCCTATTCTCTTTGATTTTATATAGATTTTAAAGCCTTAAAAAAGATGGAATTTTAAAAATAGAATTTTCCATTCAAATTAAACCATTTTTTACGTTTCATTGAAGTAAAACTTATTTAATAACATAATTCAGAACAAAAAAGATAATTGTCATACTATATATTCACTGTCTCGTTTGCCTAGTGATCGTAAGCAAGACTGCTGACACTGCGATCCCGGGTTCAAATCTCGGGTCGACACAGCAACTACGAATTTCTGGAAGCAAGCAGTCAATTATAGTTATTAATAGTAGCCCGGAGTAAAGAAGCTGGTGGTGTTCACTGCAGCTGGTCCTGCGTCTAAGCTCTTTCCAGTCGTGGAGGTTTACCCCCTATCGGACTATGACAGTGAAGGAATAAAGTTCACAAGTGCTTCCGAACACAGTCGTACTCGTATATTATGATCTTGTCTTGCGCAGATAGCTAGCGTCCATTGTGACTAGCCACCGTGACCAGAATTGGGTCTAGAGGACATTATTATTATAGAGAAAAGTATGTTTAAATCAGTTTGAATTCCCAAAAAACTATGGAGGCGTACACTGTTTCCGAAACCTCGGCCGGCGAGAAGTGAGAACTTTTAATTAAAAAAAACCAAGGATCACCAAAAAACCAAGGAGCGGGGTCCTGCCCCGGTCGAGCTGACCCATTCGTGCCACAACCATAATATTGATGCAACGTGCCACGTAATAACGATATGCCCAATATAGTTCTGCTATTATTTTCTTTTACTCATGCGCGTAAAAAAATCTGAGAAAATGGTATGTATGCCTGCATCACTTATGGATTGTGGGGTATTTATCCATAATATGTATCCTGGTATAGGCCATGTTCAACTGTGTTGACTTATGATGGACTGTGATAATGATGATTATGATATATATAGAACAAAGTTTTCTTACACTTTTTTTGTAATTTACTAATACCGATGAAATGTAATATGTATCTAGTTTAATTTTTAAGGAGAAAGGTGCGAACTATTTCCTATTTAACTATTTTACTCAAACATGTAAATGATTTCCGGTATTGAATATTGAACATTGCCATGAGTTATCCATATTGACTATATTTCGTTATAAGATTAATGCACGCAAGCGGCGAGAATTCTCGGGAAAACATTTGTAACCTAATCGTAGCTAGGCGTTTGTGACATTACTTTATATTTCTCGAATGAGTGGGGCAAATTTTTTTCATCTTCTAATACGGGCATGTCTGAGGAATATATGGAGTATTTTAGGAGCAGCGTAGCGGACCAATTGATCCTAAACTCCCACAGGAATGAGAAGAGATCTGTTCCCACACGTTGGACGCATATGGGCTGTAACTTTAATTTATTTTAAATGCACTATATTACATATAAAAAGCGATGAAATATCAAAATTAATATGATAACAATCCGAATGTAAAATTTGTTGAAAATATTACAACATTGACCGATATAATATATTATAACTTCATATAAAAATCTCGCTGAATCCACCATCCGAAAGTTAAGGATAATTTAATAAGAAACGGACATGTTTTCCTCAAGACCAGCTGTATGGGCAAGCTATCATACATTGAACTTTATTTTGTGCTCACGTTGCGTCCTTCTTTCGGGACGCATTTTTAATTAGTAATATTTTTTTATATTTAATTTTAAATAAGTACGTCAAAAACAGTCCTACTAAACACTAACAATTCAAGGAAAGATTTTCGGCAACAACCTTTTAACTACTTATTTTTTTAATAAAACTTTTTAAATTTTGGTGATCTTTCCTTTCGACGTGATCATCAACTAACTGAAACTATACTTCTTGTAGGTGTATGGCCCTGCAAACCATACATTTTATGGTCTTTCGAGTAAAAATTCAAAAGTAAAGTGTAACAATGTGTGTCCAGTGATAAATCTGCAGTAGCGAATCGGTTAACTAGCCTCCCAGAAGGGGGAATCACCAGAACAATTGAGAGTGCGCACACATCGCAGAGTTATCCTATCACGTACTACATAACAACTAAGACGAACCAACACCAAGCTCTACATCTGCCTCCGTAAACTAAGTGCCAGAACACCAAGCTACGAACTTCGCATTCTCTTTTTCAAATTTTTTACTACGATTAATACTACTATATAACTACTTCAACTGCACCGTCACGCTACAACTTCAACAACAGTGTTTTAACATCATCAAAACTATCTGCACCTTGTAAACCTTTTAAAACTTTGGTAATCTTTTGCTTTCGACGTATTTATTTTAAAACTATTGCTGTTAATAAAACGGCAGACATATGGGGGATTTTCGTTAAAGTTATTTTATGTAAAATATATACAATAGCACGTTATCTAGCCCCTATATTTAATACAAGTATCGAATCTGATGTGTTTCCTGATTTAATGAAACGTGACGAAGTAAAGTCATACCATTATTTAAATCGGTAATACATTAGACCCCGCCAATTTTTGAATTTATTTCTTTTTCTTTTCTTTCTACTTTCAATTTCTTTGCTACCAACGTTAAGTAAAATATTTGAAAAAATATTGTTAGATCAGATATAATATATCAGATAGATGAGTATCTTTAATATTAATAAATTGCTACATAAAAATTAATTCGGGTCGCTCAAGAAATAACGCTGGAGTCGAGCTTATTAAACATAGTTTTTGTGCATGGGAGAATAGGGTATTACACATATTTTCAAAAAGTGTTTTAAATGAATCCTAGAGTGATAATGAACCATTTAAATTTTTATTTAATTTTTTTTAAACCGAATAGTGACATAAAAAACACGTTTAATCTATCATTTTCAATTTTCGCGTGAAAACGCTAGCCGCCATACTGTTCAACTCGTGACGTCACTGTCGTAGAATTTTGACAATTTTGCAAAGGAATAATATACTTTTGAATGTTTAATAATCATTTGTATCATTGTTGTGTTATGCCTAATTGCAAAAATACGAGCACAAGAACGCCGGGGAAGTTATGGATTAAAGTGCCATTTGATTTAAATATGAGAAATACTTGGTTAAAACTGGCAAGAAGAGACCCGAATGCATTGTCTACAAAATCTAAACTATACTTCTGTGAAGATCACTTTGATTTAATTATAACTTATATTTAACTATCGATTAAACAAAACAAAACATCATGACATGATAGGTACCTATTGCAAGTCAAATTTTTGTAATAGATTAGATTATCAAGTTTTGTAATAGATTAGGTTTATCGCTCGTCTGTCCCGCCCTTTGTGGGCCATTTTGATAGCCCTTGCAAGTGCAATGCAGTGTTTTACTTAATTCCTGTTTTCTTCTATTATATGGGACTAAAAACATGGTTTGTACTCAGACCAAATAAAAAAGTGATTTTTTATTTCTTCTGAGAGTGTACAAAAAAATATAACAAAAAGTTTTGCTCACCTAAGCTTATATTATAATATCTATAACATTAGTGCTAAAAGCGAAGTAAAAAACTCGCTTTTACGAATCCGTCGAATAAAAGTCAACAATCGTAATAATAACTTGAAAAATTTCGAAATTAGCTAGTTAGTACACAGCACGTAACTTAGTTCTTTGACCTAGTGACGTCACGACGCTATCTAATATGGCGGACATTGTTTTGCAGATTTAAGGCACAGGTAAAAAATATTCATTAAATTGAAATATAAAATTTATAATGCATTTTTATAAATAGAATCAATATTTCTCGTTTACTTTTCACACAATCTATCATAAATATTTATTCTTGGTTTTTTTTTTACATTGTGTAAAATACCCTATTCAGAGAATACTTTGTATATAATGTGATCTTTCCAAGGCCTTCGACTGTGTTTACCATGAGACATTAATTACTTTAGTCTCAAGAACACAGGGTTCAAACTTATTGTTTCATATTATTAAGTAACAAAATTCAAAAGTTATTATTAATGTTAAAAGTTCTTCCGGGTCAACTGTACTAATGGGTGTCCCTCAGGGCTCGATTCTCGGATCATTCCTATTTAAAGTGTATGTTAATGATTTACCTTCCCTTGTTGGGGATAATCATGATATAGTATAATTTGCTGATTATACTTCCTTGATTATTAAACTTAAACATCAGTCATTTAAATGTGAAGAAGTGAATAATGATATATAGAAATTAGTGCATTAGTTTAACATTGATAATCTTTATTTAAACGTTAATAAAACCAAATGTATTAAATTTACAACATCGTATATTAAAAATCTGAATTCTAATGTGTTTGTAACTGGGGAAGAAATCAGCCCTGTTGAATCCACTGTTTTTCTTGGCAAGCTTAAGCTTAAGCTTCAGTGGGGTGCCCATACATCAATAATAGCAAGCAGACTAACCACCCTATGCTGTTAAAAAACTAGAGGTCTTACTAGTGTCGAGACTATAATGTCTATAATGTCTAATGAATATAATGTTTTATGAGATTTTGCTATGGGGAAATGCGGCTGATTCAGAAACTATTTTTGTTTTATAGAAGTGGTGGGAAGTGGCCGCAGAGCGTGCCATGAGTCTACCGCTCACCTCAAAGGAATGGGGTCCCACGTTGCGCAGCTTTCGGCCGCAGCCTAGAGAGCCTCCTCAGATTCTCCCTTCAGCTACCACCCGAATGAGGTCGACACATATGCTCCACCACCCAATACAGTGGCAGATATAGCCAATGAGCAGTTATAAGATATTAGTAATAATTTGCCATCAGAAAGGGTTTGTGTCACTGACGTTGAGTATATGCATTTTTCAATCATGTTTGTCTAACCCACCAACAAGTTGCCTTCAATTTTTCAAAGGTGGGAACTTTGTAGAGATATTATATTATGTTGTTATATAAAACATCATGGAGGTCAGACAGTCTGCAGCCCCGCAATGAAGGGGTCAAACCAAGACGCAGGGAGCGCCATTGAGAATAGCGACCCGCCAAACAACCATCGCAGAGACGACTATCGTTGGGTTTACACCATCCCAAGGTCCTCCATACAGTCCTAGCAGACATCACCACCCGCATACCTCCATCGACCAAAACCACAAGATGCGTCGAATCAGGTGTAGCACACCCGCAGATCCATCACAAGACGCAATACTACAAGTAGCAGTAAGCATCAATGCAACTATCATACGGATAGCGCCCCCTCACAACACACCCACAATCATGTGGGTGTGTTGTGTGTGTATATTTTTACATATTACTCTTTTGGTTGTCCCTTTTTACGTAAGTTTACATATTACTACTGTGTACTGTGTACTAGTACTGTGGCAGTTTAGGAATATCCACTAATCCATATCTTCCAGTGGGTGTCGTAAGAGGCGACAGAGGGAAACAAACCAGGAGACGGGCAGCAACTAGAAAATTAAAACTCTGCAGTTATCAATGTGGGTTAACAAACGCAGTTTTTTCAAGCACAAAAACAATGGAAAATATCTCCCTTATGAGGAAATCTGTGGGGAGACCTATTTTCAAAACAACTTTAATAGGTTGTAACGGTAAAAAGTGAAAACTGACGTCAAAGAACTAAAAATAACCGGCCAAGTGTGAGTCAGACTTGTACTCATGAAGGGTTTCGTGCTATCGTAATACACGTTTCTAGTAGGGGAGCCCCTTTTAAATTTTAATTTATTAAAATTTTTATTATTTGTTGTTATAGCGGCAACAGAAATGCACATTCTGTGAAAGTATCAAACTATTACACAGAGATACAGCCCGCTGTCAAACAGACGGACAGACAGTGGAGGTTTAATAATATGGTCCCGTTGGTTACTCTTTCGATTTGGGACCCTAAAAAAGAATGAAATAATTTAACATTCTGAAGTCGGTGTTAAGACATAGTTGAGAGAATCATTAAACCCAGACCAGAACGTGAAATTATTTTATTCTTTTCTAGTTCTTTAAAGTCGACTTTTACCTTTTATTAAGGGTTATTCCTTTTAACCTTTGAGTGAGCTAAGGGATATTACAATTTCAATGTTATCTGAATAGTTTATCTTTAAAACATTGCATTTAAAAAATTTATGTAGTACCACCCCTGATGTATTTATTAAAAAAAAAAACATTAAAAATATTTCTCAGTTGACGAAAATATTGTAGAACAATATGAATATATATAATATGATAAAAAGGGTAGAATTGTAAACTTAATCCTTTTTTGAAAGTCGGTTAATTATAGCACTAAGCAGAGGCCAAACTATACTCTGCTTTAATTGCACTTCATGACTAGAGATGACCGTTTTTAAAAAAAACACGTAAAGTTATAAAGGTATACAGTAATAAAGGTATATGTATTAATAAAGGCCTTGTTTGCTTTCTTTAAATTATCTTGACTAAAATAGCTTTTATGTATTAATGTAATGGAATTTTGATTTCTTCCACTTCCAGACGTCTGAATATTTTGAAATTTGCAGAAGTATTAAAAACCGACGATAATACAAATAATTCATGACTCTAATCTAGTATTCACTTTGAAGTATGACGCCTCTACTGTGGCGCAGTGGCTTAGCAATTAGTTACGGCACTAGAGGCCGGGGTGTTCGAATTCCGAACGGAACAAGTACTTGTTTGGCCTAAATTGTTTCGGATGTGGATATTTATACTTGTGCAATATTTGTATGTAAATTACCTCCACGACATAGGAGAAAATCCTAGTTTTTTTTTAAAAGAATAATTTTAATATCATCACAACTAACGATCAATATGTATTATGTTAGTTTTTTAACTCTTATTTTTATTATTAATCTGTGAGCCTATGCATTGTAGTTTACTAACAATGTATGCCTATTAGCATAGCAGTTGTAGCACACAATAAAGCGGTTGTAGTTTCTTGAATCTTACAAGAGCAATAATTGTAGTGATTTATGGCTATTTAACACGCTTGTGCCTTGTTTTATTCATAAGGTAGGTTTAGGTAAACTATAGTTTACACGGTAATTCCATTTTTTTCTTATATATGCTTTTCATTTAACCCATTAGAAATATTTACTTAAATATTAACTTGCACCTATACCCATGAATCAGACGGGTTTTTCAGATTTTATTGAGTTTATTTTATCGTTTTTAGTGAATCTCGATGTATCGAATGCTTTGTAGTACTCATGGTCAATAAAAGCAGAAGAACTTTATGACGTTATATTTGACCCAGGCCACTTTGATAGACTTAAAGCATACACAAATGAAACATGGCTACGTTCCAATGCTTCGTAAGACTTCTATGCGAACATGTCTTGGATCGCCTCGCCGTTAATTTGCAACAAATCCTCATTACCAGAATGATTTCTAAGGCTACTGAAATTAAGAAAAACATTACTCAATAGACAGTGCTTGGAATGAGTGCACGTATGTGTGACACACAATATATACCTGGTATTTCCCATAAAATTATTTCACGATATGCAGAAGGTAAATGGGATGATATATTTTCTGCTGGTGCTATGATATTGTTATAAATTTAGTTATGAGAGAAAGTGCGACACTTACATCAATGTGTCGATATCTGGTGGATTAGAACTCTCTTCTTAAAAAGGCTTCTTTAATTAAACGTAAAATCGTAAAAATAGAATATAATTATTAGACTTGAAACACTTTATATTAGCACAAAATAATTTAAAAGCAACCTGTACAACTATTCATACTGTAAATTATACGGCCGTCTAAGGATAAGGTGGTCTACCATTTCAGAATTAAGGGGCGATTCGCAAGGCTAAGTGTAATAATACACATAACCCTCTAATTTATATCCCTATAATTATATTATGATTTAATATATAAGTTTATAAAGACCATTTTATTTCATCCTTATCCCTTACAAAATAAATTACTGATACATTTTGTTATACAACCTCAGGGAAGACAACGTATCTATTGATGTTAATTTCATTTTGTGAACGTGATAACTGGAACGCAATAAGGTATTGAGCTTAGAGTATAGTTACAGAAGTCTGGAAATTTAAAAAATTTATAAAAGGTTTTAAAAAGTTACTTCGCAAACATCCGCTGTATAAAATAAAATGATGTCTTACCCAGTTTGAAGAGCAACTCCCGCCCTCCCTCAATTGCGTGCACTATCCCCGTGACCACTAATCCCAGAATCACTACTTCCAACACCACTACACTAGGAAAGACACATTACTGACGACAATACGGCACGTGTTTCGCCTCTAAGTCACTTAACGGTCAGCGACCGTAGAGTCTACATCACCTGCGGTGCCTCGTGTAGAGGCGAAACACGTGCAATATAATCTTTTCGTTTGCAGATGGCTAGTCTCAATTGAAACAAGCCGATATTCAATTTGGTCTGGAAGATATTATTTATCTATTTTTAATACAGTAGTAAATTATGTAATGATATATACGTTTAAAAGATCTCACAATACGCTGAAATACAATTTTGTTATATCAAAGAAAGTTCGTTTATTTATAACTTTCGTAAAAAAATTAGTACTTAAATCCTTTGAGCTCCATTACCGGAGCTTTGAACAGGTAAGCACGTTACTAAGTACTTAAGTAGATAATTTACTAAGTTATTCTCTTTTTTACTATAGCTACTTATGAATTCGTTCAGAGTGAAATAGAATTTTTTTTTATATGATGACGTTATACCGAACGATTTAAACCACTGCAACAATTTCCGAAAAATCACCTGCGCAGAATTATTACTATAACAGTCTTGCAAGTTACTACCAAACATTTCAGAAACATTTGGTAAAGCGTTTTAGTATTAATTTATTTGTTTGCACTTCGTTGCACAAAAATGTACAAAAGCAGACTTAACGCCTGCTATGGACGTAGTAAAACCCATGCATTATTATGATTGTAGCACGAATACCAACATTAAATTGCTACTGCTATGCTTCGTATAGTGAGTGTAGAGAAAAGAAGGCCTTTTTTACTAAAAATTAGGTATTTAATATTGTTCATCATTGATGACAACGCATCTGAATTTTGATTCTTAATCGAGGGTAGATGTAGATGTCTATAGTCCACATTATTCACTTACTATCAGGTGGACTGTGTACTCTTTACCGTTCGATATAAAAAATCTGACAAGAAACTAATCGTTAGTACAGACAACAGACACAAAAATGTGCAGACGTGATAGAGATTCCTTTCTGCCTAGCAATTTGTCTGAGTATAAACAACCCCTCTTACCTATTTCAGCCACCAAGTAGCGGCGCCCGGTCTCAAGAGTAGCGAGTATAATCACAGGCTGTAAGGCGTTTTATCTTAGCACACTGAGGGTCACAGCGCATCTGTAAATCATTTTATGATAAAATCAATCTAACCTAAGCTAAATACAGAATTTTCTCAGGTTAATGACAAAATTAAATAATGACTTTGTCTTCTTGCAGTTATTATCCAAAAGCTTCGGTTTTCAAACAAAAACCTGATTTGACCATAAACCTGCAAAACTATGCATTAATCATTTGAATATCATAGTAATCATTCGAAAAGAATATAAAACCGTAAAAGCTCATAGGCTAAGCGCAAATGCAGTAAATTACACGGATCGCGAGTGAGCAAATGAAATACAATTTTAAGTGCTAATTTACAGCGGTGAATGCATACACCATGAAGAAACGTACTAGTTTGAGGAATAAAAATATTTCCTGCAAAATCCGCTAACAGAACCCACTCTGAAATGAGGAGAGACCTATGCTCAACAGTGGAACGTATATTAGGCACACTGCCAATGCCTTAAAATGATTTCAAACAATTTTTGACATATTATATAATAAGCACGTATTCGTATTCTTGTCACGTGTTGCTCTAACCTTCAAAACAAGAGTAAACAAAAATTGCTTGTTGGCAGTGATTCAAGCACTACTCTCCCTGGATATCCACAAGTCGAATGGGTCTGACTGAATCCCACAATTGTGCTTAGGATGAATGCTCCAGATTTGACACCTGCCATAACGCGTCTTTTCCGGTACACCTACTCTCTAGGCATAGTCCCCAAACCATAGAAGTTGGCTTTCGTCCACGCAATCCCAAAAAAAAAAGGCAACCACTCAGATCCGTCTAACTACATGCCTACCGCCATGACCTCCTTATTCTTGAATATAATGGAATCCATTATAAACTGCCAGCTCATGCGGTACCTGGAGGAACACCAGCTGATTAGTGACCGCCAATACGGTTTTCGTTGGGATCGATCAGCGGGGATATTGCCAACCTTGCTTAGATCGTCGCGGGGAGGATTTATTCTTCTACGTTTCCAAACCAACCATGCATTCCGTTTATGATTTTTAAGTCACAACATCTTCTTACAAATTACACCTTTCTTTTAAAACACTATTTTTTACCCAGATTTTCAGACTTACTTCTAGTGTTCTTTAATTTGCTTTTCTTATTAATTATACTCTCAAGCTTCTTACGTAACACCTATTTTACTACTACACATTAAGATAGGGCCTAACACAGCGTTGTAAATTAAGTGCCTATTTTACTTATTCTGAGTTATTAATTAGAGTTAAAAGCCCACTTTGTGTCTTGCCGCTACAACATAGTTAATAGGTCAAGTACACCTACAGCCGAATTTAAACTTTGATGGCTACAGGTGCATTGTCAGTTCTTTAGGACTAACTTGGCATGATTGAACTTATATTTGTCTCGCTCACTCCTTCACGTTGATAAGGTAGCAAAATATTTTTCAAGATTGTTAATTTTCTTTTCAAATATTATAGCGTTGTTAATATTGAATGTGGAATGACGAAACGAACAGATTATATTGCTCGTTCGCGAAATGTTTGCTTCAGCTGGGATTTAATTTGACAACCCGATTTACTTCACGTGGCAGTGACACGCGCAGTTCAATATGGCTGCAGCACGAATGGATCGGCTCGACCTGTGATGGAACACGCTCACATAGACTACCAGCGTAAAGTAGCAGCATATTGCTTCCGTGTACTGTTCGAAAAGTATCTAGAACTGCCTTTCCTTTTCACATGTAACATTTTAATTCCCAGGGATAACAACATAATAACAAAATTTTGATTAATAGAGGATAGATTAAGGTGTCTGTGGACTGTAGTATATGTAGTTTTATATGTCTATGCCCTGTAGTATGCCTGTAGTATATGCCCTTTTATTTGCCCCCAATAACTTCACAAGGTAGTCGTCAACTATTCGATCTATGTACGAGTAACATAGGCCAAGGAAGGACTGCGGCGTATGTTATTGAATTAAAAATATTAATAAGTATATTTTAAAAATATAAAATAAATAGTTGTTATTAAGTTTTCTTAATTAACAGAAAATAGTCGCTGGAATCCAAATCTATATTATTATTGTTTTCTTTAATTAATAAATTTATTTACTAATATAGTAACAATTGTTGAACAACTTTGATTAAATTTATTATAATATTATGTACTTATATATAAAATTAAAATAATTACTAAAATATATTATTAAAAAGTAGTCCCTTTAGGCAAGATTCCGGATACTGGCAGCGTTCCCCCTTTGAATAGCTAGACTAATTCTTTGTCCGTGGTAGCTGCCAGCTCTTCGGTCACCTGTGATGTCGACTAACCTTTTTGCTATTTCCTTAAAAAGTCTTATAGCGCTAGGACCCCACAGATCAAGGGTCTCGACACGGAATGGGAAAAAATCATATTCGGAGCCTAGACCCCAGAATTTAAATGCTTTAGCTTTTTCAGCCGCTTCACAAGCCGCACCAGCTCTGTTATTGGTTCCATGTAGATGGGAAGGGGCCAGCGTGTCTGAACAGGTTGCATCCCATACCAACATCCGGCCCATCTTCCATGGAATCAAACTCATACCGTCCGGTCTCTTGCCATAGTCTCTTGCAATTCCTGACGGCTCAAGTAGACTTAGCACGTTGACGGTGGCAAGGGACCGGCGTATGATATCGTTAAGTGCGGCATGTCTCAAAAAGCGTCCTGCACTTTTTTGGCATGACAGTTCGTGATGTCCTAGCTTGTCGACATCACTGCCACAGGGACATTTATGAGGAGCGCAGACCGGAACCCCAAGCCCCAAGCATTTCTTCAGCCTGACACGCTCCGGATCGCAACCTGTCTGCAGGTTGCGATCCGAAGCGTGTCAGGCTCAAGAAATGTTCCTGTATTTGACGAAGGGTACGCTTGAAGCCAGTAGCCGGCCTCATGCGTAACCACGGCCAAAAGCCTAGCACGCACCGAACCTGTACTACAGCTCAAAAGACTGTCATAAGTTAATTTGCAGTTTATGTCGTCCCAGCTTCTCTGTGAATTTAGAATAACTGGAAAATTTTGACCTGGGCATGCAAATAAGAAAGCGTTTCTAGCTTTTTCCAAGTCAGCAATCTCAAAGTTTGAAGGGGATGCCCTTAAAATTTTACTTATGAAATTTGCTGAACTATGGACAAAAGATAGGAAGGCTGGTAAAGAGATACTGGAAACTGTAAATTCCTAAACCACCATAACTGATGGGTAGGGTTGCTTAGGTCCAAGATTGCTCGTTCAGCTGCATATTAAGAATCGATTCTAAGCTAATTTTGATTAAGTCGTCTACTTGTGTCAAAAGAACTGGGTGACTCCAAAAGGAGCAGCAACAGAGCACACGTAAATTTTGGGACGAAAAGACAGAATTTTAAGATGCAAAGTGCATAACGTGAACTGATTTCAAGGAGACGGTCAGCAAAATTATGAAATTTAGTCATTGAATTATTAATATATTCCGAAATAGATTCATCAAAAATTGGAGAACCGAAAAGGTAAAGGGAATTTCTGTTTACTATTTTAATATTTGGAGCCAAAATATTTCATTTTTGTTTTATGTCATTTAAATTTAAGTCGCAGTTATTTATAAAAAGTTCGCATTTGCTAAAATTAAGCTCCAAACCAAAGGCTTCAAATTTATTTTTGATTAATAAAAGGTCCGAAAACACAATATACACATCACCTCCTAGGGTTCCGTCGTCGAAATACCAAACGTTGAATTTAGAATTTAAAATTTTGATTATCGGATTTATAGCCAAACTGAAAATTGCAGGCCCAAGGAGATCACCCTGTTGACAATCTACTTTCGAGGACAGTTCATAAGAACGATATAACAATTTTGTTGGGTCAGCGTAACTGAGAAGAAGATAATTGCGTATTTTCGGTATATTTTGTTTTATTTCCGTTAGCAGAGTATCCCTATTTACCTAATTGAATGCATTTTTGACATCAATTTTGAGCAAGCTGTTCGTAAATTAGGAAAGAGCGTAGGGCATGGACGGTTACCTCACACCCTCCTTTTACACCGAATCCTAACTGTACAGGTTCAAATTCCGAATTTAACTTTTGTAAAATATGTCGAACAGCAATTTTGGAGGCCAGACGTCGTAGTGTTGATCCAAAAGCATCCATTTTGGTGAGGGCAATGAGGTTCACGCCGAAAAGAATGGGAACATTCTCTGCATTGAAATTACCGGAATACATAAAGTTGATTAATTTAGTGATCGAATTAACAAGTTGCTCGCCTGCATCACCCACAGAATGCGATGTTAAGTCTTTCAAATGATGGAGTGAGATTCTAACCAGACCTGCAGTCGAACCTGGTTTGAAAGATAAAATGGCATCCGTAACATCTTTGTTTTGAATTTGAAGGCATGCTTGTCCTGCTTTTGGTCGGTCGAGAAAATATGGATTTACTAGAGCTGGAGAATGTTTTGTCCGTAAGGCCTGAAGGGTGTTAGGGGTATCTGGTGATAGCACGTCATTGGAGAACAAAAGGCGACGGCACCTTTGAGATCTCTGTCACAGATTTTGTTTTCAATGAGTTTGTTGCGATTACGAGGGGCATCATGTTTGATTAGAGGTGCGGGAGAAGGCGAGGAGCTTACAGCACTGTTATTCTTAATATTTTGTGTGAAGGATAAATTCGGTTCATCAGTTTTTATTATATGTAGTGTAGTGTATGAAAATAAAAAAAGGTTCTGCCAGTCTTGAGTACAATTGCTTATGTAACATTTCCGGATTAATTTAACAAATGTGTAGCAACGGTTATTCGAGCTCCACGAGGGATTCTTTTAACTATGGGTATACTATTTTTCAAAAGTCTAAGATATGTGTGGAAAGGAGTTGGATCGTTGGCTACATAAATAGGCGCACTCGCAATAATCGGATGCATATCTAAATGTGAACTGTTTTGGCTAATACATTTCCTGTGTGTTTTTGTAGTGTGTATGTTGAGGCCTTTCAAAGATTTGAATGACTTGTTGCATTGTGTACATGTATGGTTCGCGTTCTACGTCCCATCATAAGATTGGGTCACGGACTGCATTCACCACAGTTAAATACATTCACAAAAATAACTTAAAACAAATTTAAAAACACAATAAAGTAACTTAAAATGTACACTGAAAATATAAAAAAATCAAAGTCAAAACATGACGGCTGCTTGTTTTGGTAACAAGACGCATGCGTCGTTCGTCGGCGTCACAGGATGGTCTTGTAAATGGACGCTGCAGTGGAAGCAGCCTAGCAACGTATGTCGTCGCTAGGACAACCGATGGCCGCCTTAGCAACCTTGTCTTGAAATTATCACACGCGGATTAGAAGTTTTTAAAGACTGAATGGGCACTGTAGTTGGAACAACAAAAAAAATTCCCATGCGTACATGTGAAACATATCTTAATAAATTTTTATATGCAAGTTTGAGCCATCAGGAAATTAAACTGGCTTAAGAATAAATATTTTAAGTGACCTGAGACTGCTTGTCACTTTTGTTATTACGGTGTTATTTATCTTATCAATTCTGACTGATTTTCACACAATATATACACTGGTATTTACTGAAATAACATTTCCACCGCTCTATAGTATCTAATTTTATATGGAACACACTGATTTACTGTATTTAGATCACTATTTGTTAATTTTAATAAATTTATAATGGAGCTCGATGTTAACCATGACAATGACATGACAATTTCATTCAACTTAGTACACTGTTTCTTTCTTGACCACAAAACTACTTAAAAACACGTTTTTAAGTAAAACATAAAATGTCGCATCCTTAGGAGTATTCGTAGGTAGGTGATCTATTTAGAAAATCCCTTCAAAATCTCAAAAAATGGTAGACATGAGCTTTGAACCCATTTTTAAATAAAACCCTGATGGGGATCTTATACCTTAAAACGTCCCCTTGTATAGTGGCGGTGTAAGAATATCTACTACAATATAACATTTCGTGGGTGTCGTAATAGGTGACAGAGGAAAATAAATCAGGAGGTAGGTAGCGGCGCCTTCCTAATAACGACTCAAAATAAAATAAAAACTGCGGTTTGCGGCGTGGCAACTATGGTAAATATCCTCCTCTATGAAGCAATATGTGGGGAGGCCTATGCTCAACAGCGGACATTAATAGGCTGTAACGGTAACGGTAACACGTTCACTATTGTGGAAGATCCCTCGTAGATGTATACTTACATAAACGGTGAATGCATTTCCTTAGAAAAAATTACTCGAAACTACAAAGTACGGGCAAAATTGGTGTAAATTAGATGGTGACGCTTAACTTCTTGGGGCATCTTAAATCTTATCAATTTTTTGAGCAAGGCTCGATGATCGTCGGTATTGAAGGAAATATGTCCGTTTCTTATTAAATTGTCCTTAACTTTCAGATGCTGGATTCACCATCATTTCCAGATGAAGCTATCACCCATTATATCGGTAAATATTATTCGTTTTTAATAGTTTATATTCCCATATCGGGATTTAAATAATATAGTCTTTGATATTGCGCCTACTTTTATGTGGCATATGTATTATATTATTAAAATAAAATAAAGCCCATATACGATTAAATGTTAGGTTGCCGTACAAGCCGGCTCTCAGTTTTGAGAGAGTTATAGATCAATTGATGCCTTACGCTGCTCTTCAAATGTTCCCCCATATATTACACAATGCTGAGCATTACTCTACCGTTTAATAAGAATATTCTCATGACAATGAGATATCTTTCAGAAAGAATGAACGTTCACTTTTCCTGGAATCATGTTTACTTACAACTTGCATAATAAACGTAAATGGGAATAACATGTTTTCAAAGTAATCGGTGATAGGTTATTAAAAAAGTAACTAAATATTTTTATAAGGCAATATGGATTCTGCTTACTTGGGACTCGAACATGTTTGCATTATTTGTGGAAGACTTATATAGTCTCCCACAAATAATGTGCATGAATTTTAAGTTTTTTTTTTTTTTTTTTAGTATAGGATGACAAACGAGCACACAGTCCACCTGATTGTAAGTGGTTGCTGTGGTCCATAGACACCTACATCTATATTCGTTTGCGAATCAAAATGCAGATGCGTTGTCACCCGTGAGGACTAAGATGGAATGACTCTTTTCCAGTAAAAAGGGTCTCCGGTTCTCTACACTCACAGCAGTGATAAGCAGCTATTTCTCGTTGGTATTCTGTGGGAGCGTGGTCCTTCCCCGATCGAGCCGACCCATTCGTGCTACAACTATACTACTAGTATAACTGCAGCAAGGGTCTACCACGTAAAAAATTAAACAACAAGTAAATGAAGATTCGCACAACAAATAAAATTTAAGCTTGTTTGAAAATTTGAAAATTTCTCACTACTCGCTTATTACATTATGTGAGCGTAATGTTTTGACTTCGTAGTTTTATCATTTCATACAGGGTATTTTTAAGGAAAAAATTTTGTAAGTTTGAAATATTTAATATTTTTTTTAGGGGGAATGTTATGTAGGGACACAGTAGTTACATACAATTTGCTGATTTGGCATTTTACAATTTCGTGTCCGGAGTGCGCTCGACTGCGAACACCAGTCGTTCCCCGTCACAGCCCACGCTAGGCCGCTACCAAGTAGGAAATATATTTTATCGCCCGTAACATAAATCATAACCTGTAAATTGTAATTTCTGAATACAACATCAGTGAATTTGGAGATTTTAATTATTAAACCCGATAGGCACCTTCGGCACCTTCTATGAGTCATTGCGAGATTATCAGGCATAAGTAACTAGTACATTATTAGCCAACAACATCGCACATTCCCACACATATCACGTACAAATCTTTAACTAAGTTGAGTATAGTTTCATACACATCTCAGTTGGTTAACAAATCCTTCTGAGTAATGAATATTGAATTTGAATAATATGTGATAGTGCTCACATCCAATACTAAAATGTACGGACATAAAGAAGAAATTCGGCAACTGGCACGATGTGTTGAACTTTATATGGACGCGAATGAAAAATAAATTAATTAGACTTTTTGTTGCCGTAAAAAAGCACCGCCTCTCAACTTCTTGTTGTATTAGAGGTTGGCTTCAATCCATAAACAGTAACAAATATTGCTGGGGCCTTTTTCTACCGACTTCAAAAAGGAGCCGGTACTCAATTCGACTGTATGTTTTATAATGTGTGTTATCTCATAACTTCTTTCTGGGTGAACCGATTTCGACATTTTTTTTATTTAAAAGCTGCTGCTCTACATGTGGTCCCATATAAATTTTATCAAGGTGTGACCAATAGTCTTAGAGTTATTCTTAATAAATTTTATTGAAGTCGGTGGTACAAAATTATTAATTTTAAATTATAGAGACATTAAAATATTTTTTCGGTTCTGAATGTTAAAAAATGAAAGGCACAGTTTTGATAAAGCCTATATTATGAAAATATAATTATAATATTAAAATATAATTGTTAATGAATTAGTACAAAATCCTTACGACATCTTTTAGATGACATGTCATTATCTTTAGTTGCTTGGCCAAGGTTTCATAATTATATATGTTACTCAAACCCTGTAATTATATTGCACCTATTTCTTTTCATTATTTATTAAGAATATAACATCATTGTCCTTGTAGAAATTACAATATCAAAGATACCCGCAGAGTTTCCTCTCCGAACAGAGAAACCCCATTTGAAAATGGTAGTAGATTACAAAACATGATTAAGTATGACCAATGAGTTTTACCTTACCTATAAAATAAAAAGTGTTATAATTTAATGTAATTATTACCCTTCAAACCAAAAAAATGGCAGTGGATGCTCCGTGATTTGGTGGCAAATTATGTAATAATATAATATATAAAAAAAATCAATTAAAAAAGTTAAAGCAAGAAGTCATTGTAATGCACGAAGGTGTGCAGTTCGCTACCAATAAGCTGCCAACAACTAAATCATATCATGAAAAGTTCTAGTTTATTAGCAACTACGATAATCAAGTACAAAGTTCACTTGATGATAAGTGGATTGTATGGCTCATAATATAAGGCAGACAAGATAAGATAAATTAGCACCCCTTTTGAACTAAGGTGCATTTCATCGTTACCATTAAAAAGTACTCAGTTTCTTGTTATTCACCATACGAAATGGACTAACCATTTCCAGTAGTGCCGCTACGGAAAACGTAATAATAAATTCGAATCTAATTAAAAATGTTTTCTATAAAAACTTAAAATAGCAGAGAAGCTATCCTATTTGTCGGGCCAATTTAAGAAATATTAACAAGTCCATTTCTTGTTGTCTATGTTTCATAAATTACTTTCAGTTGTATTTTGTACACTGACCTAAATTATAAAGTAAGTAATCGAAATGAACTACGATAACAACTCAGTTTCACAAAGCTATTATATACAATGTTCCAGGGTAGATTTTCATTATAACATTTCGTATTTTTCTGAGCAGGCAACCTGCAAATTCAAGTAATTAAAGCGGTAATAACTTAGAAACGAACAATATAACTTTGTACTAACTAGTTTCAACAAATCGAAAGTACTTGCAGAGAAATGTTTGTGGAATTGTAAAAAAAAATCTATAAAATGGTTTTTAAAAGATATGAAAGGTTTAACACGTTTCCTGGCTGAACAAAGAATATTTTAAAGTGGTTGTACTTGTGGAAGTGTGTTGGTAATTCACGGTTCTTTCTTCAATTTGCGGCAAGTTCGCCTCCATATTTTTGGACCCTATGGCCTCCGCATGGACTCGAAAGAGGGAGTACCTTTCAAATCTAGAAATGTAAGGAATCTTGTGTTTAGGAAGCGCCTTTGTAAGAGAAACAGGGAGAGTTGTTATATAATCTCAAGGGCCGCCTGTTGGCATTCGGCGCTGTATCCGTAAGCTCTCCCATGACGAATTTTAAGCTAGTGTTAAATAGCATCACGTTTAACTCATTTTAATGACCATTAAACCTTTCAAGTTGTAAATTCAATCTCAAAGAACGTATTAATTACATAATCAATTGAAGAACCTTGTACATACATATCATAACTATCTATTGTTTAAGAAATTACTACGGAGCTTGGTAACCGTTCCAATCTCAGTAGGGGAGAGTTAGTTGCTGGAAGCAATACGCTCGAAGTTGTCGATAATTATGTTTATCTAGGGAAAATTATAGGTAAATCCAACTTCGACCAGTGCGTGTTGTCAGTGATGACATATGGATCTAGGACGTGGCCATTCACGACTGGACGTATGAGGAAGCTCAAGGTCACACAGCGAGCTGTGGAGATGGCTATGCTCGAAGTTTTCCACGTAGGAAATGAAGATATCTGCTATAGTACCAGAGTAACCGACAAAGCGCTACAGGTCAGTAAACTGAAATACCAATTGGTCGGCCATATAGCTCGAATAACCGACAACTGATATGCAATAAAGGTTCTCGAGTGGTGTTCTCGTAACGGTAGATGGTGATACGACCTGTTAAGATATGCAAGATTGATGTAATATCCACTAACTTATATCTTCCCGTAGGTGTCGTTCGAGGTGATAGAGGGAAACAAACCAGGAGACGGGCAGCAACTAGAAAATAATAAACTGCAGTTGTCAATGTGGGTTAACAAACGCAGTTTTTTCAAGCGCATTAACAATGGAAAATATCCTCGTTATGAGGCAATCAAGGGGGAGACCTATTTTCAAAGCAATTTGAATAGGTTGTAACAGTAAAAAGTAAAAACTGACGACAAAAAATTAAAAAGAACAAGCCAAGTGCGAGTCGGACTCGTACTCTAGTAGGGGAGCCCCTAATAACTTTTAATTTATTAAAATTTTTATGATTTGTTTTTATAGCGGTAACAGAAATACACATTCTGTGAAAATTTCAACCTATTGCTGCTGACAAACAGACGGACGGACAGCGGAGGTTTAGTAAAAGCATCCCGGTGGTTACCCTTTACGCTTGGGACCCTAAAAAGAATGAAATAATTTAACATTCTGTAGTCGGTGTTAAGAGGATTGTGAAGCTGTAAATTTTCATACAAAAAGCGATAACGTTTTCCCCCCGTAAATATAGTCCAATTTCAATAATTTTTGGAAACGATGTAGAAATGACAAAAAACTTGGCTCGTACGTTTTTATTTTAGAGAAATATTGTATACAATATAAGTTTTTAGCATCTAAATATCTATATTTTTGACTTAAAAACTTCCTCCAGCGTTTTTATTTTTTTTTAATTAAACTAAACTGATTACTAAAAAATAAAACGTACAGGCCTAGATTAAAGTGTACTGAATCGAATAAGACCAAAATTGTCTTATTTTGTAAAGTTTTAGGGGGGTAAAATCGTTATCGCCGGAAACAATATTTCAAAAAGAAAATGTAGGCAATTGCCTTCAAAACTTTCAACTCTCTCTATCGCACGATACGGGTCGGGGGGCAGGGGCATATTGTAGTGATGTTAGGGGTGGTGGGGTGTGAATACCAGTATTTTACGATTATGTTGTAAAAATAAAAGTTATATTTGTAAAATGAGCCTTGGTAGCTCAGATGGTTAGCGCTCGCTATAAGTTTCACAGTAGGTACGCAAGAAACCTGGGTTCAATCCCCGACGGCACCAATGAAGTTTGCAATTTTAAGTGCTGATTTACCACGTGCTCGGCGGTGAAGGAAAACATCGAGAGGAAACCTGCATGTCTGACAAATTAAAAAGAAATATATTTCGAAGACATGTGAAGTTCGCCAACACGCATTGGGGCAGCGCGACGGACCTTTCCTTGCCCTAAAACCCTCTCAGAAATGAGAGGAGGCCTGTGCCCAGCTGTGGGACATGTATATAGGCTGTAACTTTTAGAGGTGTTATCGATATTATTATCGCCTAGGGAAGAGAAAATAATATCGATAACCTAGAAAGATGAAAAGTTAATGTCTGTGATTATTCAGTGTTTATCGATTATTTAGTTATTAATTTAGTCTTTATTGAATAAGGACATTAAATTAAAAATATTTCGGGTTTAAAATAAAGTGGGTAGGCAAATAAATAAAAATAAACAACTTGAAGAAATGATTATTGTTTATTATTACATATTACTTAATTACACTCTTTCTCGAACTGCCATTTCTCTAGGAACTCGAGAGTCAATCATATCTGGTAATAAACATTAAAAATGAAATGAGTAAAGTCTTGGCTGCATTTTTGTTGCCCAAAAATGATCATGGTTTATTAAATTAAGTACGAAAACATGAAAAAGTTGTGTCCATACTCCAAAAAACAAAATTGCCTACCAGTGATATGTAATTATCCCTGGACCTGATAATAGTAATCATGGTTTCTTTTTTCTTTTTGTCCTTCTCGTATCAAACGAAATTTGATCTGTTTTTAGTTATGGCCTCCAAATGTAGCATATTAGAATCAGAAATAAGACATTTTCATTTAGAGAATCATGTCCAATAAACCCATCGGGAGTTGGCGACAGTCGAAGACGTGTGATGTAATATATATATATATATATATATATATATATATATATATATTTACATGACTTATTATTGTTGTATTCTTTTTGATTCTCTTTGTCAGATTCGATTCCTTCGCCAACTGAAGTACATCGTCCTTGCACATTACTGTCTGGTAATTATTTGTCTATCTCGGAGTCACTGAAAAAATAAATAGAAGCATAATAGTTTAAATTATATTTTACGGCTAACTAACGCGGGCGAAGTCGTGGGTGAAAAGCTAGTTTACCTATATAATTCGGTTCATCGTTTAAATTTCTGTGAGAGCGTAGTCGTTCCCCGGTCGAGCCGACCCACTCGTGCTACAACTATACTACTAATATAGCTGCAGCATGGCTATACCACGTATAGAAATTTTACTAATAAAATCTTTGTATCTCGAAAATTTTAGCATTTTCCTTGGAATCATCGGAAATCCACAGTAACAGTGATACGAACAACTTCTTCTAACGGACTAATATTATTACTGGACAATTGGTAAAATTAAAAATGTTGTACAACCGATTTCAATAAAACTCAATTACAACATAATATATGTAATGGTTGAAATGATTTCCATAAAATTTGTATGAGACCAACTGTGAACAAGAAAAGAATAGGTAAGTATTCAAATTCGGTCCGGAGAAATCGGTGAACAAATAACAACATATAAAAATAAAACAAATATACATACAGCCGAATATAGAACCTCCTCCGTTTTTGTAGTCAAATCAACATCAGCTATCCCATACTTTTATATTTTGTGGAATACATTTCGGTCTATCTCCTACCAGTCAACCAATGTACATACAATAGTATGTAAGGTGGTAAGGTACGCGATCGAAGTAAGTATAATTTATTATAAGTAAGTAAGTAATTAAGTACGCCTACTTACCTGTTGCCCGTCCTTTCGATTTACGAAGCAAATTGCATATTTTTAGTTTTGTCTCTAATCTTTCTTTTCTATTCTAAAATGTATAAAATTATTTTAGTTGATTGAATGTAATACACATCTCATAATCACTCACATAGTATATAGGTAGATACTTACATAAAAAAATAACAGCCCACTTCTGTAAGTTATATGTAGTAAGTCCCCACGTCTACATAGACTATGCAATATACTAAAATTGCAAAGTAACACAAACAAATTCATTATGTGACTTGTCGTAAATGTACGCAAATATAGGCTATGAATGAATGAACGCTCCTCCTGCTGGTATCGCAGTGTGCGTAAGAATTAGTGTAATATGTTGTATTTGTGTTCTTCACGCCCGGAGCCCTTCGGGAGGCAGACCGTGCGTTATGAAACAGATAGCATTTTTTAAAATACCTACTCGCGTCGCGTATCGGCACTTCACAATCCTCTTAAGACAAGGCGTAGAGAAGCATTAAAACCCCAACCAGAACGTGAACAGTTATAGGTGAAAGTTATAAAAGTATAAAGTAATAAAGTTATATATAATAATAAAGATCTTGTTTCTTTTCTTTTTACACGCTATAAATTAGCTTGACCTCAATGTATCTATGTACGTACATATGTATGTATGTAACGGAATTTTGTTTTCTTTCACTTCCAGACGTCTGAATATTCTAAAATTTTGCAGACTTATTAAAAACCGATTACAATACAAAAAAATCATGATATGATCTAGTATTTACTTTGAGGTATGACGGCTCTGTGGCGCAGTGGCTTGGCAATTAATTACGCCACTGATCGAGGGTTCGAATTCCAAACGTACCAGTATTTGTTTGGCCTACAAATAATTGTTCCGTGTGTGGATGTCTATCCTTCTGCAATATATGTATGTAAATTACATCCACGAAATAGGAGAAAATCCTTATATGGGAGTTACGTTTTTTTTTAAAAGAAGAATTTTAATATCATCACAAGTAACCATCAATATGTATTATGTTAGTTTTTTTTAACTCTATTTTTATTATTAGTCTGTGAGCCTATGCATTGTAGTTTACTAACAATATATGCCTATTAGCATAGCCGTTGTAGCACAAAATGAAGCGGTTGTAGTTTCTTGAACCTTACAAGAGCAATAATTGTAGTGATTTATGGCTATTTAACACGCTTGTGCCTTGTTTTATTCATAAGGTAGGTTTAGGTAAATTATAGTTTACACGGTAATTCCATTTTTTTCTTATATATGCTTCTCAACTAACCGATTAGAAATATGTACTTAAATATTAACTTGCACCTATACCCATGAATCAAACGGGTTTTTCAGATTTTATTGAGTTTATTTTATCGTTTTTAGTGAATCTCGATGTATCGAATGCTTTGTAGCACTCATGGTCAGTAAAAGCAGAAGAACTTAATAACGTTATATTTGACCCGGGCTGCCTTGATAGACTTATTGTCATACACAAATGAAACATGGCTACGTTCCAATGCCCCGTAAGACTTCTATGCAAACATGTCTTGTGTCGCCTCGCCATTAATTTACAACAAATCCTCATTACCAGAATGATTCCTGAAGCTACTGAAATTAATGCAAAACATTGTTCAATAGGCAGAGTTCTTGGAATGTGTGCACGTGTGTGGAACACACAAAATATACCTGGCATTTCCCATAAAATTATTTCACGATATGCAGAAGGTAAATGGGATGATAAATTTTCTGCTATGATATTGTTATAAAATTAGTTATGAGAGAAAGTGCGACACTTACATTAATGTGTCGATATCTGGTGGATTACAACTCTCTTCTTAAAAAGGCTCCTTTAATTAAACGCAAAAACGTCAAAATAGATTATAATTAATAGACTTGAAACACTTTTTATTAGCACAAAATAATTAAAAAGCAACCCGTACAACTATTCATACTGTAAATTATACGGCCGTCTAAGGAGGTCGTCCGTTTCAGAATTTAGGGGCGATTCACAAGGCTAAGTGTAATAATAAACATAACCCTGTAATTTATATCCCTATAAATATATTATGATTTAATGTATGACTTTGTAAATCCTTATTATGTAAATCTTATTTCATCCTTATCCCTTACAAAATAAATTACTGATATATTTTATCATACAACCTCGGGGAGGACAACGTATCTATTGATGTTAATTTAAAGTTGTGTTATTACTTACGGTGTGTGGCCTTCCTAAATTTTAATTTTGTGTATAACGTGATAACTTGAACGCAATAATGTATTGAGCTTAGAGTATAGTCAGAGAAATCTGGAAAATTAAACAATTTATAAAAGATTTTAAAAAGTTACTTCGCAAATATCCGCTGTATAAAATAAAATGATGTCTCTTACCCATTGTGAAGTACAAGTCCCGCCCTCCCTCAATTGCGTGCACTATCCCTGTCACCACTAATCCCAGCACCAATACTCCCAACACCACTACACTAGGAAAGTAACACCACTGACGACAATACGACACGTGTTTCGCCTCTACACGAGGCATTCTCAGGTGATGTAGACTCTACGGTGGCTGACCGTTAAGTGACTTAGAGGCGAAACACGTGTCGTATTGTCGTCAGTGATGTGTCTTTCCTAGTGTAGTGGTGTTCGGAGTAGTGGTGCTGGGATTAGTGGTGACGGGGATAGTGCACGCAATTGAGGAAGGGTGGGAGTTACTGGGTAAGACACATCATTTAATTTTATAGAGCGGATATTTGCGAAGTAACTTTTTAAAACCTTTTATATAATGTATTTCCGCAAAGTAACGCCTGATTTTGTTAATTATATTTAAACAATTGACAACAATGGACCTGTCATGATGTATTATTCTGGTAAATAGTTTTGTTCAGCTTTGCCTATGAAAATATATGCCAAGTAATAGATAATTATTTCTTTTATTAATGAATATTTTATTTTATTCTTTAATGGGTTGTCGATCTACTGGTCGTAAACGTGGCTGATTATCATTAGGTCTCAACTTCAAATCTCGAGTCGGACTAAAATCAGTTATAGAGTTTTACTCTAAACATTCTGAGGAGCGGCCCGAAGTCAGCAAGCTGTCAGTGTTTCAGCCCCTTGCCCCAGAAAACACGTAAAGATGTCGGTCCTGCTCTTGATCTCCGGTCGTGTTCGATTGCCGTCCCAATGGGCTATGAGATTGAGGGTATAGAGAATGCACCTGTGCTTGCGCCCACACTCATGCACAATAATCTTTTCGTACGCAGATGGCTAGTCTCCATTGAAACAAGCCGATATTCAATTCGGTCTTGAAGATATATCATTTATCTATTTTTAATACAGTAGTAAATCATGTAATGGTATATAAGTTTAAAAGAGCTCGAAATACGCTGATATACAATTTTATTTTATCAGAGAAAGTTCGTTTATTAATGACTTTCTTAAAAAAATTAGTACTTAAATCCTTTGAGCTCCATTACCGGAGCTTTGAACAGGTAAGCACGTAATTAAGTACTTAAGTAGAAAATTTACTAAGTTATTCTCGTTTTTACTATAGCTTATTATGAATTCGTTCAGAGTGACATAGAAATTTTTTATATCATGACGTCATACCGAACGACTTAAACCACTGCAACAATTTTCGAAAAATCACCTGCGCAGAATTATTACTCTAACAATTTTGCGAGTTTCTACCAAACATTTCAGAAACATTTGGTAAAGAGTTGTAGCATTTATTTATTTATTTGTACTTCATTGCACAAAATGAACAAAGGCGGACTTAACGCCTGCAATCGACGAAGTAAAACCCATGCTTTATTATGATTGTAGCACGAATACCAACGTAAAATTAAGCTTAATGATGCTATGCTTCGTATGGTGAGTGGAGAGAACTGAAGGCCTTTTTTATTAGAAATTAAGTATTCCATCTTGTTCATCAGGAATGACAACGAATCTGAATTTTTATTCTTAATCGAGGATATATTTAGATGTCTACAGTTCACATCTATCACTTACTATCAGGTGGACTGTATGCTCGTTTGTCACCCTTACTCAATATAAAAAAAATCTGACAAGAAACTAATCGTTAGTACAGACAACAAACACAAAAATATGCAGACGTGATAGAGATCCCTTTCTGCCTACAAGTTTGTCTGAGTAGAAACCACCCACCTTACCTAATTCTGTCACCACGTAGCGGCAACCGGTCTCAAGTGTAGCGAGTATAATCACAGGCTGTAAAGCATTTAACTTAGCCCACAAAGGATCACAGCGCATCTGTAGATTGTTTTATGATAAAATGTAGGTTCATTTTTCTCATCATGCACTTAACCTTAATACAGGATTTTCTCAGGATAATGATAATATTAAATAATAGCTTTTTGGTAATAACTGGAAGAAGGAAAAGTGAAGAAAAACTTACAGTTTGAGGAATAAAAATACTTCCTGCAAAGTCCGCTAACAGAACTCACTCAGAAATGAGGGGAGACCTGTGTCCACAAGTGGAACGTATATAGGCACACTGCCAATGTCTTAAAATGATTTCATACAATTTTTTATTATTATTATATAAAAAGCACGTATACTTATTCTTGTCACGTATATCTCTTACTTTCAATACAAGAATATACAACAACTAGTTGTTGCCAGTGATTCAAGCACTACTCTCCCCGGACATGCACATGTCGAATGGGCCTGACGGAATCCCCCAATTGTGCTGAAGATGAATGCTCCAGAGTTGGCACCAGTTCTAATGCGTCTTTTCAGGTACACCTACGCTCTAGGCGTAGTCCTTACACCACAGAAGTCGGCTTTCGTCCACGCAATCCCCAAAAATAGGCGACCACTCAGATCCGTCTAACTACATGCCTATCGCCATGACCTCTTTATTCTCCAATATATTGGAGTCCATTATAAACTGCCAGTTCATGCGGTACCTGGAGGATTACCAGCTGATTAGTGACCGCCAATACGGTTTTCGTGGGGATCGATCAATGGGTATACTGCCAACCTTTCTTAAATCGTCGCAGGGAGGATCCTTCTACGTTTCCAAACCAACCATGCATTCCGTTTATGACTTTTAAGTCACAACATCTTCTTGCAAATTACACCTTTCTTTTAAAACACTATTTCTCATCCTGATATTCAGAGTTACTTCTAGTATACTCTTTAATCCGCATTTCTTATTAATTATACTCTCATAAAGGAAGTGTACGCCGCGCTGCCCCAATGCGTGTTGGCGGACTTTACATGTTTGTCATGTGTGACTTTACATTCGAAATATTTTTTTTTATCTCTGACAGGCAGGTTTCTTCACAATGTAACCCTTCACTGCCGAATACTTATATATGTAAATATTATAATATGGAGTAAAATAAAACATCTTCGTGTTCGTATTCTTTAAAAAATTCGTTTAAAAACTAGAATTTTCTCCTGTATAGTAAATAGATTTTACATACATAAACTTCACAAGCACTATAATTGAGACCCGGAATAATTATTTATTGGCAATACAAACACTTGTTCCGTACGAAAAGATACAATCCGAATCCGCCGCTCCCAGCTCCTTCCATGAGCACTCATGAGCGCAAAAGTATAAGAAAATGTCTAATACTACTTTTCAGTGACAATTTATGACTTTCATTATTCCACCTTCTGTCGAGTAAGTTAGCACGATAAACATCGAATAAAAGTCTTATTCTCATTCTCATTTGTTATCAACACATATGTATGCATCAAAATTCTATTTACCCAAGAATATTTAATGCACTTTTCTTTGCCCCAAAGAATTTTACAAGGTAGTCGTCAACTATTCGATACATGTACGAGTAACATAGGCAATTTGTAACAAATACGACGGATATTAAACTATAGAAAAATAAAGGCCAAAGAATGACTGCGGCGTATGGTATTAAATTAAAAATATTAATAAGTATATTTTAAAGATATAAAATAAATAGTTGTTGTTAATTTTCTTAATTAACAGAAAATAGTCGCTGGAAGCCAAATCTACGAGTATATAATTGTTAACTTACTACATTGTTTCTCTCTTTGCCACAAAACTACTCGAAAACATGCTATTTAAGTTAAACATAGAATGTCGCATCCTTAGGAGTATACTTATGGGGGTGATATATTTAGAAAATCCCTTCAAAATCTCAAAACATGGTAGACATGAGCTTTGAAACCAATTTTTAATTAAAACCCTGATGGGCAATAAAAATACCTTTAAACGTCGTCCCCTCTTGTAGTGGCGGTGTAAGAATATCTACTACAATATATCACCTCGTGGGTATCGTAATAGGTGACAGAGAAAATAAATCAGGAGGTGGGTAGCGGCGTCTTCCTAATAACGATTCAAAATAAAAACAAACTGCGGTTATCAACCTGCTTGCGAAGCGTGGCAACTATGGCAAATATTCTCCTCTATGAAGCGATCTGTGGGGGATGCCTTTGTTCAACAACGGACTTTAACATGCTGTAATAGTAACGGTTTAATATTTCCTATTGTAAAGACTCCCGGTAGATATATGTATACTAACATAAACGGTGAATGTATTTCATTAGAAAAATTTACTCGTAACTCGTAAGGGAAAATCGGTGTAAATTAGATTGTGACGCTTAACTTCTTGGGGCATCTTAAATCTTATCAATTTGTTGAGCAAGCCTCGGTGATCGTCGGTATTGAAGGAAAAACGTCCCTTTCTTATTAAATTGTCCTTAACTTTCAGATTCTGTATTCAGCATTATTTCCAGACGAAGCTATCACCCACTATATCGGTAAATATTATTCGTTTTTAATAGTTTACATTCCCATATCGGAATTTAAATAATATAGTCTTTCATAATGCATAATCTTTCAATTTAAGAAAGGGGTCGTAAATGTTGCTATTGAGGTATGCGGGGTAGCTAAAAGAAGGAAAGGAAGAAAGAATGATAACGCGTGGATGGATAAAGATGTACAAAGGGTTGTGCAAGAAAAGAAGAAAGCGTGGTTGGATTGGTTAGCAAAAAAAGCTAACCAAAAAGTTCAAAAGGCAACGGATGACGAGATAAAGGAAGCAAGAACGAAGTATAAAAGATTGAAAACAGCAGCGAAAGAAATGACTAGATATAAAAAGTGTCTAGAAAGAAAGAAAAACGAAAGGATGATTTCAATAGGAGGCTCACTGAAGATTTCCAGTCAAACATTAAGTTTTTCTGGAAAACCATCAAAACAGCCAGAGGAAAAACTTCTACCTCGGAGCTGAGTACGATCAGGAGTCAAGATGAAAGCATTATAAAAGGAGAAGAATGTGTGTTAAAGAGATGGAAAGAGTATTTTGAAAGTTTGTTTGAAAGAGAGGAAGTGCAGGTACAGCATCTGCCACCTTCCACGGAAACCAATATAAATGTTGATGAAAATGAGATAAGCATGGATGAAATAGTGAAAGCGTTGAAAAGTATGAGATTAGGTAAGGCTGCAGGGTATGACAGGATTACCGTCGAGATGCTAAGGGCTGGACAGGGCCTGGTGGCTAGTCAGCTGTACCGCCTTTTCAATCTGTGCTGGCGAAATGGGCAAGTACCGGGAGACTGGTGCAAAGCCGTAATCGTGCCATTGTATAAGGGAATAGGGTCACGGCAGGACTGCATAAATTACCGTGGTATAAGCCTTCTTAGCGTTGTCGGTAAATTGTATGCGAAAGTGTTGATTGAAAGGGTTGTGAATGAAACAGACGAGAAAGTATGGGGTGCACAAGCGGGATTTAGAAAGGGAATGGGATGTACGGATCAGGTATTTTCCTTGCGGTGCATAGCCGAAAAGTGTTTGGCTAAAAACAAGAAAGTCTACTGCGCCTTCTTAGATCTAGAAAAGGCCTATGATAGAGTGGTGAGGAATGAATTGTGGTCAGCACTGTCCATGAACGGTGTGGGCAGTATCCTCATACGAGCATTGCAATTTCTTTATAGGGATTCTAGTGCTTGTGTAAGGATAAACGGGGCATACACTGAATGGTTTAATATCGAAAAAGGTGTTAGACAGGGATGTGTAGCGTCACCGTGGCTGTTTAATCTGTTCATGGACAATTGTTTGACATATTTAAAAGAGAATGAAAGTGGGTTGAGAATGAATGAGTTACTCGTCAAATGTTTTCTCTATGCTGATGACCAAGTATTACTTGCGTCTTCGGCCGAGGAGTTGCAGGAGATGGTAACTGCTATGAGTGGAGCTTTTGTTAGAAAGGGAATGAAGATGAATGTAAGGAAGACGAAAGTGATGGTGTTTGAAAAAGATGAGGCAGTGACAGACTGCAATATCGTGATTGAAGATGAACAAATTGAACAGGTGAAAGAGTTTGTGTATCTGGGGTCAAAGTTTACAAGAGATGGAAAGTGTGAGAGTGATATCGAAAGAAGAGTGAATGCAAGAAACATGGTGAATGGAGCTTTGCACTCCTTTATGAGCAGTCGGAAGGTGTCTAACAAGGCTCGTTTGGCTGTGTATGAGGGGGTGTTGGTTCCGACACTCATGTACGGAAGTGAAAGTTGGGTATGGCAGAAGAAACATGAAAGCAGAATAAATGCAGTTGAGATGAGAGCATTAAGAAGTATGATAGGAGTTAAACTGAGTGACAGGATAAGAAATAGTGAGATAAGGAAACGTTGTGGTCTGAAAGAAGATGTAGTGACAAAAATTGAGAAAGGTATGCTGAGATGGTTTGGTCATGTCGAGAGAATGAATGAAGAACGATTGACGAAAAAAGTGTATAAGGCGAGTGTGAATGAAAGTGTTGAAAGGGGTAGACCTAGGCGGACATTTGTAGACCAAATCAGGGACGTCTTGAAAAAAGGCCAGGTCATGAGTACCCTTAACCGTAGAGCATGTATGAAGGGAATAATGAAAGTGGACGAAGCGAAACAAGTATGTAAGGAGCGTAGCAAGTGGAAAGAAGTGGTCTCTGCCTACCCCTACGGGAAAGAGGCGTGATTATATGTATGTGTATGTATAATGCACCTACTTTTATGTGTTATATATATTATATATTTAAAATAAAATAAAGCCCATATACGATTAAATGTTAGATTGCCGTACAAGCCGGCTCTCATTTTTGAGAGAGTTATAGATCAATTGATACCTTACGCTGCTTTTCAAATACTCCCCCATATATTACACAAGGCTAAACATTACTCTTAGATTTAATAAGTATATTCTCATAACAATGATCTTTCAGAAAGAATGAACGTTCACTTTTCCTGGAATCATGTTTACTTACAACTTGCATAATAAACGTGGGAATAACATGTTTTCAAAGTAATCGGTGATAGGTTATTAAAAAAGTAACTAAATATTTTTATAAGGCAATATGGATTCTGCTTACTTGGGACTCGAACATGTTTGCATTATTTGTGGAAGACTTATATAGTCTCCCACAAATAATGTGCATGTTTTTTAATTTTTTTTTAAGGATAGGGTGACAAACGAGCACACAGGCCACCTGATTGTAAGTGGTTACTGTGGCACATAGACACCTACATCTATATTCGTTTGCGAATCAAAACGCAGATGCGTTGTCACCCGTGAGGACTAAGATGGAATGACTCTGTTCCAGTAAAAAGGGTCTCCGGTTCTCTACACTCACCATACGAAACACAGCAGTGTTAAGCAGCTATTTCTCGTTGGTATTCTGTGAGAGCGTGGTCCTTCCCCGGTCGAACCGACCCATTCGTGCTACAACTATACTACTAGTATAACTGCAGCATGGCTCTACCACGAAAAAAAAATTCAACAACAAGTAAATGAAGATTTGTACAACAAATAAAACTTAAGCTTGTTTGATGACCGCCTGGCTTTTAATTGAAAATTTCTCACTACTCGCTTATTACATTATGTGAGCGTAATGTTTTGACTTAAGTAGTTTTATCATTTGATACAGGGTATTTTTAAAGAAACAATTTTGTAAGTTTGAAATATTTAATATTTTTTTTAGGTGAGATGTTATGTAGGGATACAGTAGTTACATACAATTTGCTGATTTGACATTTTACACTTGTGTCCGGAGTGCGCTCGACTGCGAACACCAGTCGTTCCCCGTCACAGCCCACGCTAGGCCGCTACCAATTATAGGAAATAAATTGTTTCGCCCGTAACATATATGTTAACCTGTAAATTGTAATTTCTGAATACAACATCAGTGAATTTGGAGATTTTAATTATTAAACCCGATAGACACCTTCGGCACCTTCTGTGAATCATTGCGAGATTATCAGGCATAAGTAACTAGTATATTATTAGCCAACAACATCGCACATTCCCACACATATCACGTACAAAACTTTAACTCAGTTGAGTATAGTTTCATACACAGCTCAGTAGATTAAGTTAATCAGGATTAGTTAATCCTGCTGAGTAATGGATATTGAATTTGAATAACATGTGATAGTGCTCACATCCAACACTAAAATGTACGGACATAAAGAAGAAATTCGGCAACTGGCACGATGTGTTGAACTTTATATGGACGCGAATGAAAAACAAGTTAATTAGAATTTTGTTGGCGTAAAAAGCAACGCCTCTTAATTTTTGTTCTACGAGAGGTTGGCTTCAATCCATTAACAGTGACAAATATTGCTGAGGGCTTTTTTCTTCTTCAAAAAGGAGCCGGTACTCAATTCGACTGTATGTTTTTTTACGTGTTATCTCATAACTTCTTACTGGGTGAACCGACTTCGAAATTTTTTTTATTTGAAAGCAGGTGCTCCACATGTGGTCCCATATAAATTTGATCAAGGTGTGACCAATAGCTTTAGAGTTATTCTTAAAAAGTTTTATTGAAGTCGTTTGTACAAAATTTTTAATTTTAAATTATATAGACATTAAAATATTTTTTCGGTTCTGAATATTAAAAATGAAAGGCACAGGTTTGATAAAGCCTATATTGTGAAAATATAATTATATAATATTAAAATATAATTGTTAATGAATTTGTACAAAATCCTTACGACATCTTTTAGATGACATGTCATTATCCTTAGTTGCTTGGCCAAGGTTTCATAATTATATATATTACTCAAACCCTGTAATTATACTGGACGTATTTCTTTTCATTTTTATTAAGAATATTACATCATTGTCCTTGTAAAAATGACAATATAGAAGATACCCGCAGAGTTTCCTCTCCGAACAGAGAAACCCCATTTGAAAATGGTAGTAGATTACAAAACATGATTAAGTATGACCAATGAGTTTTACCTTACCTATAAAATAAAAAGTGTTATAATTTCATGTAATTATTACCCTTCAAACCAAAAAAAATGGCAGTGGATGCTCCGTGATTTGGTGGCAAATTATGTAATAATATAATATATAAAAAAAAAAAACAATTAAAAAGTTAATGCAAGAAGTCATTGTAATGCACGAAGGTGTGCAGTTCGCTACCAATAAGCTGCCAACAACTAAATCATATCATGAAAAGTTCTGGTTTATTAGCAACCACGATAATCAAGCACAAAGTTCACTTGATGATAAGTGGATTGTATGGCTCATAATATAAGGCAGACAAAATAAGATAAATAAGGACCCCTTTTGAACTGAGGTGCATTTCTTCGTTACCATTAAAAAAGTACTCAGTTTCTTGTTATTCACCATACGAAATGGACTAACCATTTCCAGTAGTGCCGCTTCGGAAAACGTACTAATAAATTCGAATCTAATTAAAAATGTTTTCTATAAAAACTTAAAATAGCAGAGAAGCTATCCTATTTGTCGGGCCAATTTAACAAATATTAACAAGTCCTTTTCTTGTCTATGTTTCATAAATTACTTTCAGTTGCATTTTGTACACTGACCTAAATTATAAAATTAGTAATGAAAATAAACTACGATAACAACTCAGTTTCACAGAGCTTTTCTATACAATGTTCCAGGGTAGATTTTCATTATAACATTTCGTATTTTTCTGAGCAGGCAACCTGCAAATTCAACTAATTAAAGCGGTAATAACTTAGAAACGAACAATATAACTTTGTACTAACTAGTTTCAACAAATCGAAAAAACTTACACAGAACTGTTTGTAGAATTGTAAAAATAATATATAAAGTGGTTTTTTAAAAGATATGAAAGATTTAATACGTTTCCTGGCTGTACAAAGAATATTTTAAGTTATTGTACTTGTGGAAATGTGTTGGTAATTCACGGTTCTTTCTTCAATTTGCGGCAAGTCCGCCTCCATATTTTTGGACCCTATGGCCTCCGCATGGACTCGAAAGAGGGAGTACCTTGCATATGTAGAAATGTAAGGAATCTTGTGTTTAGGAAGCGCCTTTCAAGGAGGAACAGGGAGAGTTGTTATATAATCTCAAGGGCCGCCTGTTGGCATTCGGCGCTATATCCGTAAACTCTCCCATGAAGAATTTTAAGCTAGTCTTAAATAGCATCACGTTAAACTCATTTTAATGACCACTTAAACTTTTAAGTTGTAAATTAAATCTCAAAGAACGTATTTATTACATAAATTTTCTTTTTCAATTGAAGAACCTTGCAATTACGTATTATACCTGTCTATTATTTACGAAATTACTACGGAGTTTGGCAACCGTTCAAATCTCAGGAGGGGAGAGTTAGTTGCTGGAAGCAATACGCTCGAAGTTGTCGATAATTATGTTTATCTAGGGAAAATTATAGGTAAATCCAACTTCGACCAGTGCGTGTTGTCAGTGATGACATTTGGATCTAGGACGTGGCCATTAACGACTGGCCGTATGAGGAAGCTCAAGGTCACACAGCGAGCTGTGGAGATGGGTATGCTTGAAGTTTTTCTACGTGGAAGACTTCGAAATGAAGATATCTGCAATAGTACCAGAATAACCGACAAAACGCTACAGGTCAGTAAACTGAAATACAAATTGGTCGGCCATATAGCTCGAATAACCGACAACTGATATGCAATAAAGGTTCTCGAGTGGTGTTCTCGTAATGATAGATGGTGTAACGACCTGTTAAGAGATGCAAGATAGATGTATATAGCTCAGGATCGTGCTTTGTGAAATTCCTTGGGTTAGGCCTTTGTTCAGTAGTGAATTTGTAAGAGGAGGTAATGATAATGGTGATGTTGGTCCTGCTCTTGATCTCCCGTCGTGTTGGATTGCCGTCCTATTGGGCTTTGAGATTGAGAGTATAGAGAATGCACCTGTGCTTGCGCCCAAACTCGTGCACTATAACATTTTCGTTCGCAGAAGCCGATATTTAAGTCGGTCTGGAAGACATTATTTATCTATTTTTAATACAGTAGTAAATCATGTAATGGTATATAAGTTTAAAAAAGCTTGAAATACGCTGAAATACCATTTTTATAAATCAGAGAAAGTTCGTTTATTTATGACTTTCGTAAAAAAATTAGTACTTAAATCGTTAGAGCTCCATTACCAGAGCTTTGAACAGGTAAGCACGTTACTCAGTACTTAAGTAGAAAATTTACTAGGTTATTCTCTTTTTTCCTATGGCTACTTATGAATTCGTTCAGAGGAAATATAAATTTTTATATAATGACATTATACCGAACGATTTAAATCACTGCAAAAATTTCCGAAAAATCACCTGCGCAGAATTATTACTAGTTTTTTTTATTACTAGTCTTGCAAGTTTCTACTAAATAATGTAGAAGCATTAATAAAAAATACAATTATTCTTTATGTTTCGATCGACTATAATCACTTAGTTCGTCATCCATTCTGCTTTCTTTTTCACTAACTTCGGTTACAATTTCAGGTATATTTGGTCCCTGTTATTTCCATTCTCATTAAATATCTTGCCCTCTATATACGTCTTAGCACTTTTTTCGCTATTAAAATGAATACCTTTTGTAATACCTTAACTGTATTTATATGTTTAATTTTCGTGACGTTTTTAACACATTCTGCTTTCAACATTTTTCTTAATCCTAACTGTTTAGGAAGTTTTTCTGTATATGACAAACACACCTTAATTTTTTTATCCGGAATTCTCGTAAATACATTATATTATGTACATAATATATTGTGTCTATTTGGCTTTCGCCTCTTTGAGGGTCACTCTAAGAACATGACATTCCTATCTGCCGTACTACACATCTGTGGAATATTCTCCATGCTCATTGTAATCTCATTTTCACTATTCTCGGTATATACACTATTTTCTACATCAAGCTCACTTTGCATATAATTCAACATAGCGTTACTATTCATAATTAATTGTCCTCACTGTTAACATGGTCAACAAAAGCGTACGAACGTGTGGAGCGCGTTGCTACAACTAGGAACAGTACGTTTCCGAAGGATAGATCGACGCATCGAACTACAGCGAGCGTTTTATTATTTGAGGTAAAAATTATGTTTTTTAAACACTGACAGATATTTCCTTCAAATTAATAGTCTACGTCAGTCCTACTACTGGGTGTATGTACCCAGTAGTGGAACGGACTCTTTTAAAGTCTGACATAGTTACGCATGCAAGAAAAAAGACCGTGGTAAATTCGAATTAACTAATTTATATTTTTAAATATAATATTTATTGATTTTATATTTTAATTTATTTCTTTAAATGCAGAACGCGTTTTAACATAATGTTATTAATATTTGAAAAATAAGAACAAAATACTTTTAATCGTGTCATAGCGGGAATTAAACTAAATCCTAAAGTAATTTTTGTGATTTATAAAGACCTTTTACTACTTACACAATATTTATTTATAATTATTAATATACTAATTATAAATATTGTGAAATTAGTACAAGTGTTTATCCAAAAATGATAAAAATTAAACTGCAGTTTCACCAAGTGACAACAATCGCAAGTATAAATATACGCTAACGTTGTGCCTCTTTCTCAAATGTAGAAAACGGAGAAGCTAACGTCGTGCCTCTGTCGCGTCTAGCTTAAGTTCTGCTTATGTTGTGCCTATGACTTAAATGTTAAATTATGCTAACGTAGTGCCTATGATTTAATCAGTTATTTTAACCGACTTAAAAAGGAGGAGGTTCTCAATTCGATTGCGTTTTTTATGCGTGTTCCTCAGAACTTTTTTCTAGGTAACCGATTTTGCTGGTTCTATATTTATTTGAAAGCTAGTGCTAATCTTGTGGTCTTATATTAATTTGATCAAGATATGACCAGTAAATTATGAGTTATTTTTAATAATGCGTATTTAATAATAATTAAATTTTAAAAATAAATTAATATCCGTCATAACCTACGGAAGCACTACAAAATAAAGAACTTAAATAGCCCTAACCCACTGACCTACTTCAGCTCTTTCGTTTCTCAAACAAATAACAAAATATAAGGAGACTATGTTGGTTTCAATTACCTACTATAAGTTTCACTTTTTAAGTAAAGGTAAAGTAACTTACACCTAATGGATAGGACACAAGCCTGCTCTCATTGCTGAAAGGAATTACAGAGTGATTCGACAGGGAAGTATATAGGAACCGAAATCGGAATCGAAGGTGTAAAATCAGTCTGAAGTTCCGAACTTTCGGAATCGGAATCGAACCTCCGTAACATACTCGTATCTACTCTACAGTACTCTAATCATACTAATAATATAAACGTGAAAATTCAATTAATAGAAATAAAAAATATAATTATAATTAATATTTCATAAAAAACGGCAATTTCATAGATAAAATACCTAATATTTAAACAATTATAGAGAGTCCTTGTATATTCTATGGGACTTTTTTGTAATGGCGTATACACTATATATTGCCCAAATAATGAATCACTGCTGTCTGTGCCGGTTAGCGTACCCACGCCCTCGCCGCGAGCCACCTGCTGTTTCTGGGCTTGTAACCGCACTTCAAACACCAAGCCCAAAAACTTAACTGCCGCTCCCTTTCAAATTTCTCGCGGTATGAAATAAAAACCTGTATTGTTTTAAAAATTATATGTATAATTGACGTATAGCATTAAAATCAACCCGCCTTCCAAGCATAGCAACTGTGGCAAAATATTCCCTATGAGAATATCCCGATGATAATGGGGGAGACCTATGTTCAGCAATTTTACTAGGCTTTTTTAGGCTGTAATGGATAGATGAAAGGAATAGAATAGAAAAAGGAATTAACATATGTGTAATAGAACCGTTCAATCTTAAGTATATTGTATCATCGTCAGTGTTGCCATTACAGCCCCTCACTAGTCCACGGCTGCACACATAGGCCCCATAAACTGCCACAAAGTACGGCAAAAACAGTAAAAGTAAACATAAGTAATATTAATTAATTTAATATTTTGACTTTTTGCCGATTATTGTATTTTATTTATGTTTCTAATCAATAGAAAAAAAATCTTCAATAAAATATCAAAGATCCAACAATAATTGTACAATATTTCAATTGTTTACTTTATTTACTGAGAATTGTCTCAAGCTGAAGTGTACAGTAACGAAAATTTCTTCACTCACTCAACATTCCAATTGCCTACACTGGAAGCTGATTGCGGTAAATTTGATTGTACAACAACCTTTGGAAACGTCGGATTACTCGTTTAAATGACAACTGAAGGAAAATGTTTACGAATTGTTTGTAAAAAAAATATTTAAAACTTAATACACAGAAACAGAAGCCTTTGAATGGATCACCTTCTCTAAATATTTTACATGTTAAAGTGATATTATTTCTTGATTATAAAATATTATTATGACATATAAAATTATATATCTATTATAGGAATTTGAACAAAATCAGGATTTTGATCAAAAGCCGGATGTGAATGGACATGATTTCTTCAAAGTTCTAATATTTATAATTTTTATCTGTAATTATGAAACACCTTTATCATGTTAGTGTTTTGGTTAGAAGGATAAAATAGCCAGGATTGTTACATGCTAATATGCATTAACAGGCATTTTATTTTAGTTTTAGGGATAACACCGCAAGTGCAGTATTTTTGTCCGGAATTTGCTAAACCTCATGACGAGCGACGGGTTAAGCACGCACGGGTCGCACGCATTCCCTTAGTGAGCCGCCTTACCCACCTACGATTACTGGTCCGAGGATTTATCATTCAGTGGTCGGTACTTCAAATTATATAGGCGACCCACTTTAATTTAATGATTCGTTGAGCTAAGTCGTTTGCTTACTGCACTTATGACGTATATAATATTTATATTTTTAAGAAAATTAATCAAAGTTTAATGTTGATGTATTATGTTTTTTTTCTTTACAAAAATATAAAATTATATATAATATTTTGATTATAAACCATGACAGAGCTTGTGGTTTATAAGATTCATCCGCCTGACGACAATTCAATTACAAGACATCATTGAATCTCAAGTAACGCTTATCCGCAAACAAACCAGACCTGTAAATAAAGACGGATTACTCGCAAACACAACGATGAAAAAAATATTGTTATTTTATAGTGAAAAAGGATCGCTGGAAATACAATGGAATACTACACTTTTTTGTGGCGTAGATTTCTTTTTTGGCTTGAAATAAAAAAAAATGAACACAAAAGTTATATTGCCTCTCTATACTCTTCAGTTAGGAATACAGCAATGCGAGCACTCTTATTTGACGGTAGAATTAGATAAAAATGTGATACCTAGAGTCAAAGGTGCAAAAAGGAGTTCTACTTCCTACTGACCTAGTGGGGTCCTTATTCTTTTTGTTACGTAAGTTATGAACCGTGTGGTGGCGGTTTAAAATTATCCACTACTCCATGTCTTTGGTTTTATCTTTTATTTCCTTCTTAGAACTTGCAGCGTACCATGGATGTTTTATTACATTCGCACAATGATCTTTTTTGTTCGTAGTTGAGGAGTGTTATTGTCAAAAGTATAAACTTAAGACAAAAATATCACAAAAAAGGGTTGGGACCTTTTTGTGTACGTACTTCCTTTAAGATAAGTTTTGAAGGTAATGGAGCAGCAAACATAGTTGGCGAACTTTTTATGTACCTACTCGAAATATGTTTGTTCCTCAAAAAACAGTTTCTTTGTTGATGTTATTATTAACCCAACATTATTTATTGTTTCCTTGGTGCCATCATCAGCCATCAATACTAATTTTAGTTGGTCTTAAATAATATACAATCTAATAGAATGTAAGTTCCTTTACCATTTTAGCTTTTAAAAAAAAACAAAATTGGCATATATACAAAGCAAGTACACGGGACGGGATGGTATAGCAAACAGAATAACAAGCAGTGGACTTTTAGAGGGTGTGTGTGTCATTCTATGTATTGAAAATCCAATTATTGCCCATGAAGGAAAAGGGTAGATTTTCCACTTGGCAAGGTGTTCAACTATAAAAACGGTCAACGTTCCGTAAATATATACATGCTCGTAGCTTTTGTAAATACTGGAATATTCGTAAATCTCGATATCGTGATTAGGAGGTAAACACTCATAGTCATTAAGCCCGCCTTTTTGTAAAATAAATAAAGAAATAAATTAAGGCTTCAACTCGTTTCGCTTGTGACTCTACAAAGCGCCGCCAAACATACAATGAAAAGCAGTAATAAGATAAATTTTTAAGGAATCACCAAATATGGACAGAATTTGTTTTGCCAATCATTTCAATTTTTTTTATAGAATAAGGGTGACAAACGAGCACACATTCCACCTGATGGTAAGTGGTTGCTGCGGCTCATAGACATCTACATCTATCCTCTATTACAATTCAAAATCTAGATGCGTTGTCACCCGTGAGGACTAAGATGGAATGCCTCATTTCCAGTAAAAAGGGTCTCCGGCCGCCTGCACTCACCAAGCGAAACGTAGAGATGAACCTCTACTTTACGCTGGTTTTCTGTGAGGTCGTGGTACCACCCCGGGTCGAGCTGGCCCATCCGTGCGACAGCAAAAGCTGCCGCGTGGCTCTACCACTGTTAAATATATTGTTCTCGTAAACTTACGAGTTTAGTTCATGTTCCATATTATATTTTCTTTCTTGTCATTAAAGCGATTTTCATTGGAAAAAGTTACGTGTAGAAATTCGTAACTTAGCCATGGGGACCGTAAGAGGCGTCAGAGGAAAATAAACTAGGAGAAACAACTAGAAAATAAAAACTACGGCTGTCCACCCGTCTAACAAATGTGGATTTATGAGGCTATCGATGATGACAAACATAGGTACTTCATGTTATGTCAAATTTACCAATTAAAATCAATTTTGTTGATAGATGCATAAAATACATTTAGTAGTTTTACAGTTTAAAGCGAATGCACAGACAGGCGAGGCTTCCCATCTTAGTCCTCAGAGGTGACAACGCATCTGTAGGCCTCTTTGAATGAAGTTGGCTGCAAGTTTTCATAGACTGCAGTAGCCCCTTTCCATCAGTTGGACTGTATGTTCGTTTATCACCTTCAGTTTTAAAGAAAAAATATCATAACATATTCCACGTGTACGCATCAGTGAGCATATTTGCAAGTCGTTAAATAAGGTAACCGACAAAACTGTAAACTGAAACTCGAAGTTTTAAAATATATAAATAATTATCCAATACCAAGCATAGTAGTAGGTATGCTAATGTAAATTCATTAATTCTGGATCTAAAGTATTAGTCGTTTCTCACCACAAAACGTGCCGTCTCTACCATTTGAACGCAGATATAATTTAATAGTTCATTAATTGCGGATTAAGTCTGTCAAACCTGAGATTCTATACATATATGTATAAGCAGTGAATGTTAATAATTTACAGTCCTAGGAGCCAATTAACCAATTTCCAAGATTGCCCAACTATAAAATAAATGGGGTGGGTCAATAGATGTATATGTTATGTCACTAGCCAAGGCCACAGTAAACGATACATTATTTAAGTAACTAAGTGAAAATCATTGCTTTATACACATAATACTATTTTGTTGTATTCTCTAGTTTTGTATTTTATGTATTTAGAATTTATAAATATACTATTACGTGCATGCCTTGAATAAATTGTGCCTAAGTAATAAGAAATCAGAGTTTAAGTTGACGTGTGCCTACTATTTTTGTATTGTTGCTACAATCCTTAGTGTATTTAAATAAATAACTAAATAAATATAGAACAAACCAAGGTATAAACTGAAGCATTCTATAAAGTAGAGATGACATTGACAATCGCCAGAAATATATCATTTAGTATCTTTGACGCTTTGTGTCACTGGTGTGAATATTTATAGTCTTGTGGGTGCTGCTGACACAGCATACACATGCGTCACCCGTGTCAATGTATGTGTAATTCTTGCGAAATGCGATAACGACCGCCACCAGCGGGATGGCAGCCTGAACCCTGAACACGAGTAGTTCAGTTCCTTACAATCTAATCATTTTCCCCTCTACACATGCCTTTATGATACACCAGAATACAAGTAACACAACAGTCTATCATATAGAAGAAGTCCATCATTTGTTTTATTCTATGACACGGCCAAGTTATTTCTACTCAGGGGTAAAAAATTATGCTTAAATATTAAGTAACACGAAAAATTATTTATTTACTACAGATAGTGCAATACGTTAACTTCTTTGATCATTGGAATTGCTACTCTGTGTACACATTTTAGACACAGGAAGTGGACCTGGTCGAGTTCCGACGATTCGACAAAAATGTGATTGACTTCATTATGACGACCGTCATAATGAAGTCAATCACATTTCGAATGATATCTCAGTGATCACGAGGGTAAAAACTGGTAGCGAACAACGAATGGTTAGAGGCACACTGAACCTAAACGTGAAGTTGGAGAGGTCTCGTCTAATGAAGTCAACGCTCAGTCTCCCTCGTGCTCTACTCCAAAGTCCCGAAACCTTTCAGCTCGAGTAACAAATCCATTTTCAGTGCCTTGACAATTACAATGCAGTGGACGCGATGAATGACAAGCTCGTGGAAACTGTTCATGCGGTCGTAGCTGAGTTGTGCAAGACCTCTCACAGAAGAATACAAAAGCTTTCCGTTCACTCTCTTAATCTCATGGCTATTAAACGGAAAATAAAGCTTTTTTTTATAGAATAAGAGTAACAAACGAGCACACAGTCTACCAGTCGGTAAGTGGTTGCTGTGGTGCGTAGACATCTACATCTATCTTCGTTTGCCAATTAAAATGCAGATGCGTTGTCAGCCATGACGACTAAGACAGAATGCCTTTTTTCTAGTAAAAAGGGTCTCCGGTTCTCTACACTCATCATACGAAACACAGCAGCATTAAGCTGCTATTTTACGCTGGTATTCTGTGAGAGCGTGGTCCTTCCCCGGTCGAACCGACCCATTCGTGCTACAACTATGCTATTAATATAGCTGCAGAAGGTCTCTACAACGTATAAATAAAGCTGCAGTCTTCAGCAGATTTGACAGCGTACAGGCTATTGAACGGAATGATCTCCAAAAGCATGCGGCGGGACTTACGCAACTTAAAAAAAGCTCGTATTGAAGAAGGGATGGAGCGGAACCAGGGCTCCAAAGTCTGCTAGAGATCTGTCTGCCAGAAACAGCCAACTGTCAAAGCTGGAGACCAAGTGGGACAGCGTCTTTTCTGGGACATCTGAGATTTTGAGTGAGATTTAGAAGTTCTATGGGCAGCTCTACACATCATCGTTCATGCTATATGCAAGTGTAAGTAACGATTTAAGAGCAAGTCAAGCAAACAAGTTATCCAACACTATTCTGATGATATTCCAGATGTCCATACGGTCGGAGCTAAGGTCTGGAAGACCCGCCGCAGAAGAACACAAAAGACGTTGTTGTTAGACGGTAAATGACGCTGCAGTCTACAACAAATTTGACAGCATAGAGGCAATTGAATAGACAGATCTATAAATGCACGCGGTGAGATTTATGCAACTAGCGGAACCAAAGCTCCAAAGTCTTTGGCAGAGATCTGTTTACCAGCAAGAGTCAACTATCGAAGCTGAACACCGAGTATGGCAGCATCGTTTCCGGGACACCTGAGATTTTTATAATGGTTCTCCAGCACCTTACAATGGCAAGGCACCAGGTGAGGATGGAATTACAGCGAAGCTTCTGAAAGCGGGTGGAACACCGGTACTTAATTTACTTCAGGAGCTCCTTCATTCCGTTCTCTATGGTGAGACAACTCCGGAGGCGTTGAACAGAAATGAGGTGGTCTTGTTCTTCAAGAAAGGCGACAACGCTTTCTTAAAGAACTACAGGACTCCTTTATTTGAGAGTCATTACAAATCGTCTCGCACGCAGACACGACGACTTCCAGCCTCCCGATCAAGCAGATTTCCGAAAAGGCTATAGTACCATAGACCTCATACATACCCTTCGGCAAATTGTACAAAAGACCGAAAAGTACAATCTGCCACTTTGTGGGCTATTAGAAAGCCTTTGATTCCGTCGAAATATGTGCGGTGCAGTCCATTTATCGGTGCCAAGTTGACTGTCGGTATATCGAAGTGTTGAATTGTTCGTACAATAGGGCTACGATGGCCGGTCCGATCCGAGTACTGAACCAGAGTACGAAACCTATCCAACTGCAGAGAGCTGTAAAACAGAGCGAATTTATATCCTCGAAGACAGGGTGACGTTATATCCCCGAAATTCTTCATTGCTGCATTGGAAGACGTTTTCAAGCTAGTAGACTGGAAATGATACGGTATTAACATCAATAGCGAGTACATCACTCACATTCGATATGCCTTCACTGGAGAGCCTAAGCATTATGCTCAATAACCTCAATAATGTCTCCCAACGGATAGGGCTTAGGATGAATACATACAATGTGATGATGGAGGATGAGGACATAAAAAATTTATGTTTAAAGCACATGTCACACCTATGCCAGTAGCTGTTGGGAGCACTAAGATCGAAAATATCGACGAATATGTTTACCCGAAACAAATAGTCCGACTTGGTAAGTCCAATTACGACCTAGCGGTCAATCAATGGATTCAACTTGTCTGGGTGGCGTTCGGGAGATTACCACACATCTTCTCGTCTGGCATACCTCAAAACCTCAAAACTAGATTGTACAACTAGTGCGTGTTGCCAGTGATGACCTTTGGATATGAGACGTGTTCCTTCCCTGCTAGCTGTGTGAGGAAGCTCAAAACCGCTCAGCGAGCTATGGTGAGGATTATGCTCGGCGTTTCTTTGCGTGATAAACTTAGAAATGAAGATAGCCGCAGTAGAACCAGAGTGACCGACATAGCTCAACGGATTAGTAAACTGAAGTGTCAATGGACCGGCCATATACCTCGAAGAACCAACAATCAATATGGGAAAAAGTTTCTCGAGTGGCAGCCTCGTACTGGTAGGCGAAGTGTAGGGCGACTCCCCACTAGGTGGAGTGACGACCTGGTAAGACATGCAGGAAATTGACGCATACAGGTGGCTCAGAAACGTGCTTTGTGGCATTCCTTGGGGAAGGCCTATGTTCAGCAGTGGGCTTGTGAAGGTCTGTAATCATGATGATGATGTACACAATTTACATCATGTATTTCTTTCTGTTCCTTTTTCAGCCTTTCTAGATTTAGTCTAGATTTAATTTCGATTTAGTGCCAGCTATGCACCAAATTGTGCATTGGTAGAATTTGTAAAATCAGAAAGAGAGAGAGAGAGAGAGAGAGAGAGAGAGAGATGGAGAAAAACTCATAACCAGTGAAATTCGCTCCTTTCGAATGATGACACCGCAATAGTATGTCTTATGATATCACCGCACGGTGAAATTATTCGTAATATTTCAGCAAGGCTAGATGAGATAGAGAGATAGAGGCTAGATGAAGACCTGAAAAAATGATGACCTGTTAAGACGTACAGGAAGTTGATAGATATAGGTGTTTTATAAACTCGAAGCGTAAAAGGAGTTAAATAAAAACAGATTTTAAAGAAAAAGAAATATTTTCATTTGAACGCAAAAACACAAATGTAAACAATATTCTTTAACGTAATTTTGTTTTTTCTAATATTAGTATCAACACGCCATTAGAAAATTTTATTACGAAATACGACAAGATATCCGGGGAGAAATCAACGTCGTGGTTAGATTCCTTCTAGTTAAAGAAATAAGACAAAAATGATTACATTTGCTTGCAGCATGGCACTATTATTGTTATTACATTTCCCTGACTTAAGTATGAGTAATAGAATAATAGTACTTTCTATTAATTAATATATCTTTTTAATTTTAATACTTTGACTTTTGCATGAGGTTTCGGGTTTCGGGTCCCGGGTTCGAATCTTGGTGGTCGGTACAAGATCCGTTAATTGGTTTTTGTAACAAGAAAAATTCTTGTAATTGAATTTCTCAGTAAGGAAGTTGGCGGTATTTGACTTCCGGCCCTCGAAAAGCACGTAAAGCAGTGATCTTTCCGGTCGTCTTGAACAACCCTTCTATCGGACAATGAGATGACGGCAATAGAAATTGCACCTTTACTTGTGCACAAACCGTGCATAATAATCGTGTCCTACGCAGATGGCTAAAATAACAGCCTATGTACTTCCTACTGCTGGTCACGGGCCTTCATGCATTATTATACTTTACATATACTCGAAATATTTTATTTCTCAGATTAGCACATGACAGGTTTCCTCACGATGCACTACTACCGAGCACATGGTAAATCAGCATATAAAATTATGTGAAGCAGCAAAGATTGGAAATTTCTGTTGGTACGAAAGATCTGCTGTCCCATATTAAAACATTGCTAGTGACAGTAAAATAATGTAACAATTTACCATCTTACTTAGTCTGTCTGAATAGATATTATCCTCTTACCTATTTCTGCCACTAAATAGCAGTGCTCGCATTGCTGTGTTGTGATCGGAAGGGTAAAGAGAGCCATTATAAATACAGGTTGTGCGGCACTCCATATTAGTCCTCACACAACAACGAATTGGTAGCCTTTTTAACAGGTATCCATGGACTACAGTGGCCACTTATCATAAGGTATACTGTAAGTTATGTTTTATACAAGATTTATAAAAAAAATATTATTATATATATTTGGAATGTTCAATGTCTCTGAACAACGAAATACAAATTCAAAAATATGAATAATTAAAACTTTAAGGACTCAATTGTGTTTCGTCGGTCTCCTGTAAAACTAAATTTAGTATTTACTCGGTTTTGAAATGGGTCAACCGTGACACTGAGATCGTCATTCCGCCTGCCAAGCGTGATAATTACACCAAATGCTTTTACTTTGGGAGATGATTTTGTCCAACAGTGATGTTTAGATAACGGGGTTGATTGACGGGGTTGGTTGACGATTATTTCATCGATTTAGAACTCTGCTATAATATCACGTATGTACCTAATAACATAAACCATTTGCCAGAAATCCTTGTTCTATCTTTATTTGATGATAGTCACAACTTATTCGCGTTCATTACTAGTAGGCATTACGGTCGGCCCTCACCCTAACGAGTACCCGTCTTTTTTTTTGTTGCGGGGAGACTTAGTGAAAGTGGCTTGGTCACCCACGCTGTACAAAGATGACTCGAGTTGTAGAGCCAACTCGAGGTGGCCGCTCAGTGTGGGCGTGCCTAGCCCTCTGCGGATGCACGTTGGTGGACTAGCGTGAGGAGTGTCCTCTTTCCCTTCCCGCTGCACTCGTGGTGTAGTCGCGCAGAAGAGGGGTGTTGGTATGGCATTGAAACACTCGCCCTATCCTTTGTGACTCTGGCGGGGCTTTACCGTTAAGCCGTGGTAGTGGGGACGCGGAGGAAAAGAAGTGACCGTATGGCGATGAGTTGCTCTCAATACCCACGGCCGAAAGTTGGTTGGCGGCTGAGCAACAAACCAGATCCGCCGGTGGGTCAGGAAAGCTGGTACTTCCAAGTGGTTACTTTTCCTGGCCCCATGGCGTCTGCGTATCGGACAAGGAGGCGTCCGTAGCGCAGGTGAGTTAGAGGCCGCGGAGGAAGGTGCCTTGTGTTTCTGGTGCGCTTTACCTGAAAAGGAAAGATGGACGAGAAGTTCTTCCCCCTCTACGCCGCCTATGCGTTTAAAAGCATTACTGAGGCCTTGCCAGTATACAGCGAAGGGGGAACACCATGAGATTTTTGTCGGTGCGAGTCCGACATACGGCATTACGCATGGCGAAGCAAATCGTTTCGCCCGAACGCGTGGTAGAACAAAACAAAGGGTTGGCGGCTGGTATAGCGTCTAGGTTTTCCGATGATGAATACGTTCCATCATTGTACGACCGATACAACCACATTACCCAAAGGGAGGAAATAAATTATATGTAATCCACATGCACACACTTAGCGATAAAATATTGTTAAAATATTGGTGTTTCTTGTGTATGCTTAACTTAACTTTTACTGTGCTCAAAGGGGAATGCCCAATTCTGGCCATGAAATGCCCAACAATTTGCATTTGTTAAAAAATACATGTTTTTTTATGGTAATTAATCGCGGTATTTATGTATCCAAAAACAATTGCAATATTTTAGCACAAAAAATGTACCAGAAAGATAAAAATGAAATTAGGTTAAGCCGAAAGTCATTAGTTTTTGGATAAAATAAAGTGTTGCCAATCACAAATCACGTTAAAAAAGTGGATTCTGTTTTTTCAATCGATTTTTTAAAATAATCATAGACATTTGCAGATTTTAAGTTCTTATGTAAGTTATTATGATAAAGTTACGACAAGAAGTTGAGTTTGTACAGAAAGTACCATAAAAAATTGCGAACGGTACTCGGGACATTGGATGTTAAATATTATAATTGTGAATAGCACTTGGGAAAAGGAATACGGATTTTCTGTCCCTAGACGAATAAAAAGTGGTTGTAGAATTGACCCTATGCTTCATTCGAATATACATTTTTAAAATTAATTCCTGGTTCCTGGTGGTCCAAAGAATTATTTAGCTTAATTATATATTAAGAATGAAGATCATATCATATTATTTTAAATATAAGATACATTTCATCACAAGCAAACCCCTTATAGCGTATATTATACTTTTTTCGTTACCTCTATTTCTATTCCTCTCGTAGTATCATGAGCACCCAATTTATTAACGTGTAATGTAACTATTTTTACATATGTATATTCTTATCAATCGTTGTTGCAAGTCTGTTAGTGATCGGGTCATATTTACATAATATATTTGTATTTATTTGTGATGATTTCTAAGCTATGTTAGAAGCTGATAGGTGGCGCTGCAGTCAAATTCTAACAGTTTCATTGCTATAAAAATAAAAATATATCAAAAAGTACCTACTTTATTAACCATCATAATTTCCATTCCCATCAATAATAAAACTTTTATTGCTGTTCGTACTTGTTGTTTTAATGTGAAATAAAGTGACAAATGAGCTTCAGTCTAAATGACGGAAAGTGGCTACTAAAGCCAATAGAAATCTGCAGCCAATCTATACATTTATATAAATATATAGATATATACAAAAAATAAATTAATTTGTCTATCTGTAAAGTCAAAATAACAGTTTTTTTTTCTAAATGTATATTAAAGTAAATACGGATTAAAATTTTTGTCAGTCTGTCTGTCTGTTTGCTCCGCATAAACTCCGAAATGGCTGGACCAATTTTGATGGGGCTTTCACTAGCAGATAGCTGATTTTATAAGGAGTAACTAAGGCTATTTTTATTTTGGAAAAAGTATTAGGGTTCCGCACAAAAAAATTAAAACCCTAAATTACACGCGGGCAAAGTCGCGGGGAACAGCTAGTTAAAGAAAAACTGCAATTGCGTTGTCAGCTGTGAGGACAAAGAAGAATGCCTCACAGCCCGCAATTACACTGGCTTCGTATAACCTTCAGAACGAAACACAACAGTGCAAGCACTGCTTTTCTGCCGACTTCCAAAAAGGAGACGGTACTCAATTCGGGTGTATGTTTTTTTTTTTATGTGTGTTACCTCATAACTTTGTACTGGGCGAACCGATTTCGATGATTCTTTTTTTATATGAAAGCTGATAGTTCTCGTGTGGTCCCATATGAATTTGATCAAGGTCAGACCAATGGTTATTGAGTTATTCTTAAATAACCTATATTGAAGTCGGCTGTACAAAATTTTTAATTTTAAATTATTGGCGACAGAAATAGGTAGGAGGGTGATATCTACCCAAAAAGACTTCCAGTTAGAAGAGGAGTCCTATTACACAGTCAGTTCTGAAAAAGTGTAGTACAAAGTAATTGATATTTATGGTTTCATTTAAAATGAAGAATCTTTAACGCCTACTCAACTATATTTTTTTATGGAATAAGGGTGACAAACTAGCACACAGTCTGCCTGATGATAAGTGGATGCTGTAGCCCAAAGACCTACATTTATCCTCGATTAAGAATCCTTGTCACACCTGAGGACTAAGATGGAATACCTCGTTTCCAGTAAAAATTGTGTTCAGTTCTGTACTCACCATACGTAATACAGAAGCATTAAGCTGCTATTTTACGCTGTTATTCTAAGAGAGTGTGCTACGTCCTCGGTCGAGTTGACCTACAACCATAATTTAGCTGCAGCGTGGCTCTACCACTAAATTAAATGGATTTCTAACATAAATATGTTGCATGTAAAACGTTGGCTTTGTTTGTTGATTTGGAACACGTATAAGGAGGATCGCGTATGCACGCGGATCAGGACCGTATTTTATGGAATTTCTTGTGAAAGACCTATGTTGGCTTTTGAAAGGATACGATGATAGGAGGGAGATTCCATTTCATGATAATGATGATAAGCAAGAAAAGTGTATTATAGAAAAAGTTCATAATAAAATTTAAAACCAAACAAGACAAAGACATATTATAAAGGATGGAAAATCAAAATTAATTGGAATGTATAATGAAATATAATTAATTTTAACTTTGCAGAAAAAGCAACAAAACCCGATGATATTTTGTGTTTTGTAATTTTCATGTGAACTCAACAGTGGTAGAGCCACGCGGCAGCTTTTGCTGTCGCACGGATGGGCCGGCTCGAACCGGGGTGGTACCACGATCTCACAGAATACCAGCGTGAAGTAGAGGTTTACCTCTGCGTTTCGCTTGGTGAGTGCAGGTGGCCGGAGGCCCTTTTAACTGGAAATGAGGCATTCTATCTTAGTCCTCACGGGTGAAACGCATCTGCATTTTGATTCGCAAACGAGGATAGATGTAGATGTCTATGGGCCGCAGCAACCACTTACCATCAGGTGGACTGTGTGCTCGTTTGTCACCCTTATCCTATAAAAAATAAATCTTGAAGCTGAAAATAATGTTTGCGTCATTTCATTAATTTATCAAAATATCTGATTTCAAGTAATATTATATAAGATTTTTTTTAAATTCTTTATTAATGGGCTTAATAAAAAATAAAAATGTGAATATGTCGCTGCGTTTGTTGTCAACACAAAAAACAAACATATTAGGTAGACTTAAACTTAATTACATTATAAATTTCTTAAATCAGTAAATAATTACAATAAGTAGAAGAAGTTATGCATTTAGTTACAATCAAAATTCCCAGATCAATCACACTGAAGAAAGTGTGGTCGGTTCGAGAACTGCACCTTGTAAAGTTTAATTAATAATTTTATATTTCGTCACAATGTGCCTTAACTAAAATTATATTACAATCAGTGTTAAAAGGCTTTAAGATGTGATGGCACTTATAAATACGAATGGCAGGATTTTGGGCACACTCCATCAATACATGCATTAAGTCCTCGGGAACACCGCATTAATCACAATTGGGTGACTGGACCTTTTTCATGAGAAATGTAAGCTTTTTAGATGGAATGTGTCTAGCACGAAACCTCGTTATCACTACTGCATCTTGTTGTGATAGCTTATGGTTATCAATCCATGGTATTTTAGGCGGTTGTGGCTGAACTGTCTTGTATCGAATACCCTTTTCTTTGAACGTAAATCGAAATACTCCTTCCATATTATGTAACATTGCTTTTTTATAATAGAAACACTTTCAGTGTAATGGGGTAATATGCCGAATTCGATACCATCCGTAGTATCCTGTCTAGCCAAGATAATCTACCCGCTCATTATATTACATACCACAATATGACGGAATCCACTGCAATTATGAAGATTTTGATCTGGATTTTAACCCATAAATAGTATCCAGAACGGTGTAGGCTGTCGGTGTGCCTCGTGTACTCGAGGTGCACATTGTGGATCAAAAAAGCTGCACCAATTCCACCTGCATCTTTAGAGCTATCTTTAATTTTCACAGCTATAGATAATGCTTGTTTATACCTGTCCGAATTTCTAATCTCGGAATTGAAATAATCTGTATTAAAATTTTTAACTGTAAACACATAGATTACATACTCTTTATAAATTGTCCACCTACCATACGAACCTCTCAGAATGACTGGTATGAAATATTTTCTTTTAAAACCAACAAAACATTGATTCTTGGGAACTTCAGTGGACATCATCCAAGCTGGTCCTGTAAGATTGATTTAAGAAGCACAAATATTTTTGACTCTTTAATTGAAAATAATTTTGTTTCCTTCAATATTGCACAGCTACTCGCGTTAAATATGTAAACGGAATGATACATGAGTCGTCCCCTGACATCTCTATTGCTTCTTCGGATTTAGCGTTGCAGTTAGATTGGAAGGTTACTAATGAGTCTTTAGGCAGTGATCATTTGATTACAAAGATGAATTTGTCTTATTAAAACAGTGACCGTCAATTTTTACCAAAAGAAACTATAAAAAAGCAAAGTAGGTTGGGTATAGCTCATACATAGAAGATAAATTTTGTTTTTATTAAAGATGGTCCGCAGAAAAATTACGATTTATTTTTAGAAATCAATGAAGCCGCGGATGCTCAAATTCCTATTTTCAGAACCAGGCAAGATCCCTCACAACATTATTCTCCTAAAGTATATTGGAATACCGATTTACGACGATATACCGATGGTATTCCTTTACAGTCTGATCGAGAGAGCACTGCGTGCAGTTTTAAAGAAAATGTAAGAAAAACCATTAAGATACTCTAAACACAGAAGAAATACTAATATCGCTTTTGTGGTTAATGTTTTAAATGTTAATACTGTATCCTTTCTAGTCCAGTTGGAAGGTTACTAATGAGTCATTAGGCAGTGATCATTTGATTATTAAGATGAATTTGTCATATTTAAACAGTGACCGTCAATTTTTAAAGAAAAGAAATAATAAAAAAGCAAACTGGGATGGATATAGCTCATCCATAGAAGATAAATTTTGTTTTTATTAATGATGATCCGCAGAAAAATTACGATTTATTTTTAGGAATGATCAATGAAGCCGCTGATGCTCATATTCCTTTTTACAGAACCAGCCAAGATCTCTCACTACATTTTTCTCCTAAAGTATATTGGAATACCGATTTACGACGATTTACCGATATTATTCCTTTACAGTCTGATTGAGAGAGCACTGCGTGCAGTTTTTAAGCAAATGTAAGGAAAACCATTAAGATACTTTAAACACAGAAGAAATACTAATATTTATTTTGTGTTTAAAGTTTTAAATGTTAATACTGTATCCTCTCTAGTCCAGAAGCTTGAAAACGTCTTCCAATGCAACGGTGAAGAGTTTCGTGGATATATGGTCCCCATGTCTTACACCTCTCTGCAGTTGGATAGGTTTCGTACTCTGGTTCTCTACTCGGATAGCCATCGTAACCCTACTGTGCAAACACTTCAGCACTTCGATATACCGACATTTAATTTGGCACCGCTGAAGAGACTGCAGCACCGCCTAAATTTTGACGGAATCAAAGGCTTTCTCGTAGTCCACATACGCCGGATAAAGTGACAAATTGTACTCCTCGGACTTCTGTAAAATTTACCAAAGGGCATGTATGTGGTGTATAGTGCTAAAACCTTTTCGTAAACCGGCTTGCTGGGGAGGCTGGAAGTCGTCGAGTCTGTATGCGAGACGATTGGTAATGACTCTCGAAAACAGCATGTAGACGCTGCTCAGAAGAAAAATCGGTCTGTAGTTCTTCAAGAGAGCGTTGTGGTCTTTCTTAAAGAACAAGATCACCGCAATTCTGCTCCACCCTTGCCGCGTGCGGTCGGTGTTGTTAGAGGCGGCGGACAAGGAGCTCCTGCTAGTGGACCCATACCATCCGCCGCTCGCAGTCATCGTGCACATCGGGTCCGCGACCCCTCTACCTCCCACATCACCGCACACTTAACCCTTCTAGGCGAGTGTTTCAAATATTAGACCGAAGTGGAATTTTTATAAAGCTGACTATCCGTCATTATATTCAATGCTAACTTCCAACGATTGGAGTAAGATTTATGAAATGAGTCACGTAGAAGACATTTTAGATTACTTTTATGATACACTTAATAATATTTTAGATAAATGTATAGCTAGAAAAAATACAAATAAAAAACAATCACAGTGTGTATATCCAGTATGGTACACGTGCGAAATTATTAATGAAATCAAAAATAAAGCGATACTTCACAAAAAATTTAAAAACGCAAAGCTTGACAGTGATTACAGTGAATTCGCTAAGTGTAGAAAACGTATTAAAAATCCATAGAAACTGCACATAAAGAATACAAAAATAAAATTGAACTTCAATTTGCAAAAGACCCAAAATCGTTTTGGCAATATTTTAAATATAAAAAAAGTAATTTAGATAAGCAGAGCATCATAAAAGATGGTGAATACTTAAGGGATGATGAAGCTGCTAAGGAATTTGCAGATTTTTTTTGAATCGGTATACAGCAAGGATCCGCCGCGATTGGACATACGCGCGGCGGCAACGGTAGCTGATACCACCTCGGCGACTGTCCACATAGATACTCTGAGTCTTCAGTTCAGTTCATCTCAAGCCAAAACGCTCGTCGGGTCCGGATGGTATACCAGCTTTTCTTTTTAGGAATTGCAGCAGAATACTGGCAGAACCGCCACATCATATTTTTAGTATGTGCTTAAAACATGCTACATTCCCGGCGAGATGGAATATCACGAGAGTCATTCTGATTCCGAAAGGTAAGTCAGGTACTAATGTGAACAGTTATAGACCTGTGGCAGCAGTACGTGGATTACAATGGGTATGAATCAGGACTATACAATACACGATCCGGTGTGAGCCAGGGCAGCAATTTGGGGCCTCTTGAATTTTTAATAATGATAAATGACTTACCAGAAGTCGTCAGATATAGTACTTGTTTATTATTTGCAGATAACCTTAAATTGATGCTTCCAGCTAGGGTTACACCAGATTGTAAATGTCTACAGGAGGATATAAACCGAGTGGAGAAGTGGAGCCTCGAAAATAAATTGTATTTTAATGTATCCAAATGTTCGGTGTTGTCTACCACCCGTGCGCGTAAGCCGATGTACTTCGAATACAAGATGGAAGCGACACCGATGACCCGTGTGTCTCGGGTACGAGATCTCGGAATCCATTTCACCGATCTAACGTTTCGCGAACATATTGTTAAAACTTGTCAAAAGGCGTATAGAAACCTGGGTTTTGTCCTGAGACAGTCACGAGATATTAAAAATATTACCACACTGAAAGTACTATACGATGCTATGAACAGGAGTCACTTGGAGTACGGTGCTGTTATATGGGCTCCGCATGACGAAAAGTACAGCCTAATGCTAGAACATGTCCAAAACAAATTTATGAGGCACATATACTTCAAACTTTATGGGGTATATCCGTTTTACCCTTTGAGGTACCCCACATTGTTCGTGCTCGGGATGGTCGGGTACAATCAGCTCAGAGTAAGACGGGAGTTTGCCCTGGCTGCACTCGTAGTGAAATTGCTTCGTGGTGCCACGTGCAACCCGGGGGTGCTGCGCCACCTGCAGCTGTACGCACCGGACCGGTACGTGTGGAGGCGACGCCACCCGCCGTTGCTTGCGGTGCCCGTGGCCAGGACCAATTTGCTTAGTAACTCACCTATAGTCCGAACAATCTTTAAAGTTCACGACAGGATTGACATATTTTCGAGTAATCTGAGTGAACTCGCTAAGGTACTTTTATACATAGTTAGTTATGTAAGTTAGTTGTAATACATAGTATATTTAAGTAGATTAGTGACACTATCGTATTGGGTTTGTTTAGCCTGTAAGGATAGTTGTTAAGTGTGTGTAAGGGTAAATAAATAAATGACTAATGTATTTACATGCTGTACCTCTTATCAATTTGCAGATGACACGTGTATCATATCTACTGCAAAAGATCCACAAGTAGCATTAAATAATTTGGAATACGACTTCAACAACTTAAATAAATGGTGTCGCGACTCAGGCCTAGTGTTGAATGCAGCAAAAACTAAGATGCTACACATAAGATCTCCTTATATTAGGGAGAAAAGTACATCGAACAATCTTATAGCTCATGATCACAGTTGCCTTCATAATTCGAATTGCATTCACTGTAGGTGTCAACCAATTAAAACAGTAGATTCTCACGCGTACCTTGGATTAGTAATTGATAGTACATTTAACTGGGGCCCCCAAGTTGATCGAGTATGTGACAACTACGAAGGTTCCTCGCAAATTTAAGAATCATAAAAAAACAAATGACTTTTAGGACGCGATTAGCATTATATAACGCGTTTGCTAACTTTATAGTTAGCTATAGCCTATCCAGTTATGGGCGAACTTTCAAGTCATATCTGGATAGGATATATAATCTTCAAATAAGAATATAAAAACAAGTGGTCTAAAGTAACATATAACAACAGTTTTCGGCAAATAAAATACAATTATTTAAATATTGCAACGTTCTACCCGTGCACGACCAGTTCATATTCCAACTTCTTAAGGAAGACTTATACAGGAACATAATACAGGTACTCAGGCGATCACTCGCGGCAAGTTGGTCACGACAGCCGCGCGGAACACTTACGACAGACGCACTGCTGTAAACTTGATTCCTAGAATCACAAATAAATTGGATCCTGAATTTAGGAACTCTATTAATAAAAAAAATATAAAAAACAAACTGAAGATTTTTCTAGTGTGTTCTTTAGACAGCAAAGATCGAATAGTAACATGAATAGAAATAGTATCCTTGTTTCTTCTTTTTTTTAAGCATAGCGAACGCAAGCACAGCAACTAAACCTCAGCGGATTGCGCTGTGTTCAATGTAAATTAATAATTGTACAATTTTATGGGTAATAAATGAACAAAAAGAAAAAAGGGAAGTTATATCTAAAAATAGTAATAGTGGTTTGAGATTTATCCTTCATTTTATACTTCAGGCCAGAAACTTTTGGACCTTTTATAGACTTAAACTTTATGCGAGGTGTCATGTCACGCGGCTCGGACGCGTGATATACGCGAATGAAACCGTGGGACATAACTAGTTGAGGATCAATTTATATGTCTATGGGCCACAGTATTAACTTACCATCGGGAGGACAGTTTGATCGTTTGTCACCTATTACGTTTAAAAAAAAACACAACAGTCAACACGCATTGGACTACCGCGTTGCATGCCTCCTTGCCTTGGGTTTTACCCACTCAGCAATGACAGAACTCCTTAAGCCATTTTGTGGGAAATACATAAGCTGTAATTTTTTGAAACTGAACTGAACTGAACTTGAGTTGAACAGCGATATATTCCTGATAACAACACAAAAATATAAAAAATGTGGTTGTTAAGAGTTGCAACTATGGGAAAATCCCCCTATGAGACAGTCTATGAGGGAGGCTTTTGTTTAACCGTAGAAGTTTAAAGGCTATAATGGGTGCATGGATTAGTAGAAATTTAAAAGAATTTTGACCGTTGTACTCGTGAGTAATTTTGTAGACCAAATCATATAGAAATATAGGTTAATTTTTGATAGTTTCTATGATTTGAAATTTATTACAATAGCAGTCATCATTGTGCGTATAGAAAAAAAATTACAGCTTATGTATTTCCCACAAAATGTAAGCCATTTTGTGGGAAATACATAAGCTGTAATTTACACACAAAACTCACAAAATGGCTTAAGGCGTTCTAACATTGCTGAGTGGGTAAAACCCAAGGCAAGGAGGCATACAACGCGGTAGTCCAATGCGTGTTGACTGTTGTGTTCTTTTTTTAAATGTAATAGGTGACAAACGAGCAAACGGTCTTGCAAGCGAGCAAGCGTTAGCAAACTCGTAAATTATTATTACTTTCAACCGAGTTCTTAATTTTATTATTAAAAAATAATATTAAATAATATTATTTCAAACTATTTGTTTCAATTATTTCAGTTCGATAAAGTTCTCGAAAATTAAATAAGCATAAGGTGTTTTGATAAATTAGTACATATTACTAACTTAACTTGTTTCATAATATTGAAAATTTGTTCATATCTTTTGACTCAAATGCAAAAGCTTGAATGATATCAAAGTTTGGCGAAGGTGCCCGCGGCGAAATAAAACCGTTCCTTACGTTTCCCGACTTTTTTCGACTTCGGTAAACTTTTAAAAGATTAAATTTATAACCTTCAAAATATTTGATCAGAGTAAAGTTACAACTTGTTTAAGTGCAATTATCATACAAACAAGCATATTAATATAATTCATTCACATGATTTAATGAACATTAAATCGAATAAAGAAGATAAACACGTTGTGTCATGCCTTAGTCATCATTCATCATCATTACAGCCTTTCATAAGTCCACTGCTGAACATAGGCCGCCCCCAAGGAACGCCACAAAGCACGTTGCTGAGCCACCTGCATCCATCGACTTCCTGCATGTCTTACCAGGTCGTCACTCCATCTAGTGGGGGGGTCGCCCTACATTTCGCCTACCGGTACGAGACTGCCACTCGAGAAACTTTCTTCCCCATCGGTTGTCGGTTCTTCGAGCTATATGGCCGGCCCACTGCCAATTCAGCTTACTAATCCGTTGGACTATGTCAATTACTCTGGTTCTACTGCGGATATACTCATTTCTAAGTTTCTCACGCAAAGAAACCCCTATCACAGCCCTCTACTTAGCTCGCTGAGCGACCTTGAGCTTCCTTATGCGGCCAGCAGTAAAGGACCACGTCTCATCCGTAAGTCATCACTGGCAACACGCACTGGTTGTACAATTTTGTTTTCAGGTTTTGAGGTATGTCTAACGAGAAGATGTGTCGTAGTTTCCCGAACGCTCCCCAGCCGAGTTGAATCCTTCGACTCACCTCTCGGTCGAAGTTGGACTTACCTAGTCGGACTATTTGTCCCAGGTAAACATACTCATCAACAACTTGGAGCTAAGTACTCCTAACAACTACCGACCGGCATAGGTGTGACATGGACATTAAACATAATCTTTGTTTTGTCCATGTTCATCTTAAGACCTATCCGTTAGGAGACGCTATTGAGGTCATTGAGCATAGTGCGAAAGTTTTTTTTATAGAAGAGGGGGCAAACGAGCATGCGGCTCACCTGATGGTTAGTCACTACCGCCGCCCATGAACAACCGCAACACGCGGGGAATTGCAAATGCGTTGCCGGCCTTTTAGAAAGGTGTAAGATCTTTTCTTGTAGGTTCCTAAGTCGTATCGGTCCGGAAAAATTGCTGGTGGTAATTGATTCCACAAGGAATTTGTGCGAGGGAGAAAACTTCTTCTAAATTGCACAGTGGTGGACCGCCAATCATCCAGCTGGTGTGGATGGTAAACCGAGTTTTGTCGCGATGTGCGATGGTGAAATTGAGTGACTAGAATTAGTGCGAACAATTCCTCAGAGCAATCCCCGTGATAGATGCGATAAAATGCGCAAAGATATGAAACATCTCTTCGCAGTGCCAGTGTATCGAGCCGATCAGAAAGAACTCGGTCGTCGACGATTCGAACCGCTCTGCGCTGGATGCGGCCAAGTAGATGGAGCTGGCACTGGGGTACTTCGGCCCAGAGATGAGAATAATATTCCATGTGAGGCCGAACTTGCGCTTTGTAAAGTTGCAAGCGGTGTGCCGGCATGAAATACTTACTTGCTCTGCTGAGCACGCCAAGCTTTTCAGAGGCCAAGTTGGTCTTCCCTTCCAAGTGACCACGAAAATGCACACTATTCAATATGTCGACGACAAGGACTCCGATGCTAGCTGAGGCAGCAAAGGAAGTGCCTTGAAACTGAGGAGATACGACAAAAGGGTTCTTTTTAGCGGTAAACGCGCATAATTGTGTCTTCTGGGGATTGAACCGGACTAGATTTAATTGATTCCAATCCGAGACTTTGTTAAGACTCGACTTCAGACACAAGTTTGTCCCGGTACTTGGCGACGTTTTTCCGAGAAATATTGGCTAGGCCGGTATATAAGGCATCACCAGCGCTGTCTTCCGCATAGCAATGAATGCTACCAGTTATCAACATATAATTGATATGCAGGAGAAACAGCGTTGGTGATAGCACGCAGCCTTGTGGAACACCAGCGTTAATAGCCTTGGAATCAGAGCATACACCGTCTACTACGACCTTGATGCTCCGATCAGCAAGGAAACTGTTGATCCATTTGCACAATTTCTCGGGAAGCCCATAGGAAGGAAGCTTCGAAAGAAGCGCTTTATGCCAGACCCGATCGAAGGCCTTCGCTATATCCAAACTAACGGCCAATGCCCCCCTCCCCTTGGACTCCCTATGCTTCCGTTCATCTATGAGTCAGATAGACAAGAAGATCACCAGCTGATCGACGCAGACGAAAACCGTACTGGCGGTCACTAATCAGCTGGTGAGGTACCTCATGAGCTGGCAGTTTAAATGGATTCCATTATTTTGGAGAACAAGGAGGTGATGGCGATAGGCCTGTAGTTGGACAGGTCTGAGCGAACGCCTTTGTTCGGGATCGGGTGGACCAAAGCTGTCTTCCATGAATTTGGGAAAACGCCTTGGGAGTAGGAGTACCAGAAAAGATGCGTTAAAACCGGTGCCAGCTCCGGAGAACAAGTAGTCAGCACAATGGGAGGGACTCCATCGGGTCCACTCGACTTGCTGACGTCCAGGGAGAAGAGTGCTTTGCAAATCGAGCGCTGTGTAAACCGCACATCCGGCATGGAGTACTCACATCGCGGGATGGTCGGCGGTGTGTTCTCCCGGTCATCTAGATTCGAGTTGGACGCAAAGAGAGAGCATCGCGGCATGGGCCAGTGAGTCATCCTCTTTGTGCAGAGATGGAAGTGGTGGCTGACAGAAGTTCCCTTGGACAGCCTTGGTGACAGATCAGAATGCACGGATTCCTGAAGGAAGGCGAACAAGCTAGTCAAGTTGCGGGAGCTGCCGAGAGCTTTTTTAAAACTAAATACAAACTAAATACAAACTACATGTTCACAGAGAGAGATGTGAATTTATTCTGTCCATTGTCTTTTACAATCCTTAATCCCATGCTTACAGTCTACATAAATTACTACATACTCAGCGTTTATGTATTTATGCTGATGGATGCTTTATCTGTATTGCGGGTGGTGCTGGTGTAACCATAACGAGCTTCTCGCCAATTCTGTCGATGTGCACAGACCTTGCCTTGGTAATGACGCTTTTAAAGGTTCTGAAGGCGGAATTATACTTCTTTTTAAGTGCGCTGGTGTTTACATCCCAAAATGTTGATGCGTCAGCCCAGGCCCGGTTGCACTTCTGCTTATAGCGTGATGCTATTTTACAGGAGCGACCAAACCATGGCTGGGATCTGCCTCCGATGGGAACCACAGAGGATGGAATAAAAAGTTCCATACCCTGAAGTTACACATCGGCAACAGATTCGGCAACAACGTTGGGTTCTTCTGGCGAGAAGCAAACCGCCCCCAAGGATAGGATGCAAAAAGGACCGCATCCCGTCCCAATCGGCTGACCTATATTGCCAAACACGGCGGCAAGCTGCAGATCGCAACTGCGATTGGAGCGTGAGTGGCACCGTACTCCGGATCAGACAATGGTCCGAAGAGCCCAGAGGTGCATCGACGGAGACCTGATATCCGTCCGGATGAGAGGTCAGCAGAAGGACCAACAGGGAAGGTGCATGGTCTTCCACATCTGGGATCCGCGTAGGCGAAGTTACCAGTTGTATTAGACCATATGCCAAAGCAAAATCATAGACAGATCTACCCACATGATCGGTTAAACGAGAACCAAACCATTCAGCGTAGTGGGCGTTAAAATCACCGAGTATCACGATCTCTGCGGATGGGACCTGTAGTAGCACGGAGTCTGCAGCCATTTGGACGTGGTCGATGAGTCGGTGTGTCGGCATTTTTTTTAAATGTTACCTCCACACTAGGGTTTCCTCCTGTATCGTGGAGGCAGTTTACAAACACAAATTGCACAAGGACAAACATCCAGACCCGGAACAATTTTTGTAGGTCATACAAATACTTGCTCCGTGCGGGATTTGAACCCGTGCCCCCCAGCGCAGCAACTCATTGCTAAGCCACTGCGCCACGGAGCCATCTTCATTACCGCCATGGGACCTATAGACACCCATAGACGCGGGGATGGTCGTCGCTGTCTACGTGCAACCATAGGATGAACAGGTCCGTACCTTCAAGACTGCCGAGGCGTTGAAAATAGATGTCCTCTCTGACGTATTCGCAAACTCCAGCCCGGGGCACAAAGGAATGTTCTAATTTGTACCCCGGGTAAGAGAGGTATAAAGTATCCTCAGCTGGAGAAGACACCTGAGTCTCGGTTAAAAAGAGCAAGGCCGGCTTCGCCGTCTCTAGATATTAATGGACAGCGTTAAGGTTAAAGTCCCCTGATGTTGCAAAGTTTCACGGATAGCGTGACAGGGGTCGCCTTGGTTGTATTGATCCGCTTGCCCCGAGTGCACCCACGCTCAGGAGCGGAGTGGTTTGGTCGTGGATGCTCAGCGAGGGATTTTCCAGGGGTGCTGGTATCCTTTTAGGATAGTCTTTTATTTAACTCTACTACCTTGTTGATGGGGTAGGGGGGGAGGGGGAATTGGGCCTTCGGCCACCTGCACTCCCCAAGCACAACGCAGAGCTAAACCTCTACTTCACGCTGGTATTCTGTGAGGTCGTGGTACCACCCCAGCTCGAGCCGGCCTATCCGTGCGACAGCAAAAGCTGCCGCTTGGCTCTACCACTGTGAGAGAGTCCTCCAGCGATTCTACCATAAGGAATATATCGTCGGCAAATCGAAAGTGAGTGATGTACTCGCCATTGATGTAAATACCGTATCCTTTCCAGTCCAGTAGCTTGAAAACGTCTTCCAATGCAGCTGTGAAAAGTTTCGAGGATATAACGTCACCCTGTCTTACACCTCTCTGCAGTTGGATAGGTTTCGTGCTCTGTATATTCATATTTCATATCTCATATATATTATTTATATATCATATTCTGTACTCGAATAGCCATCGTAGCTCTACTGTACAAACACTTCAGCACTTCAATATACCGACAGTCAACTTAGCACATCTGAAGGGACTGCCGCACCACCCAAATTTCGACGAAATCAAAGGCTTTCTCATAGTCCACATACGCAAGGCAATGTGGTAGATTATACTCTTTTGAATACTGTGGCCAATGGACATCTACATTTATCCTCAATTATGAATAAAAACGCTGATGCGTTGTCACCCTTGAGGACTGAGATGGAGTGCCTCGTTTCCAGTAAAAAGAGTCTCCGTTTCTCTACACTCATCATACGAATCACAGCAGCATTAAGATGCCTTAATAATAGGACAAAATGAATGAAGAACGACGGCGAAAGAATTACAGCCTGGTATTGTAACAAATATAATAATTTGACATTATTATATTTGTTACGTTTTGAAATTTTAACGTCGCAGCTGCTTCGCAAATAAGTTTTACATTAAATGCTTTCATTTTTTGATTTGATTTTTTTTTTCATTTGCATTCTTACAAAATAGTGTAATTCAGTATTCATAGGTTAATGTATTTATGAATTTACAATTAAGTTATAATACCTAGGAGGCCTGTGTTTGAACTGCTGTACTCCTGGCGAAGAGTGTAGAGCGCCAGTGACAAAGTAGCGAAAAGTAAAAGGTATGAGACATTTTATCTAAGTCCTTAGACATGCAACAAATCTGTAGTCAGCTTTGTTTGGAGTAAGGTGCAAGTGTCCAAGAACTGAAGTAGCCACTTACCATCAGGTGGACGGTGAGTTCGTTTGACACTTCAGTTTTATAAAAAAAATAACAGTGGCCTTGTGGTAGGCTGTAACGGCAACAGCAAAGGACTGGAATAATTTTCCAGCATCTGTTTTTCCATACGATCACAATATTTTTAATACAGATCGCTTAATATACTTCAAAGTATTTAATCCATATCGACTCTTTAACAATTATCTCTTATTTTCATTATTGGCACACGCTCATATAAATTATTAATTGCTGGCCAAAGCCTAAAGCTGGCACTCGTAGTACCGAATTTCTCATACCGTAGCCACTTTTTCACATTTTTTATAGAACAGGGTTGAAAAACCAGCACACAGTCTGACCTGATGATAAGTGGATAATGTGGCCAATGGACATCTACATTTATCCTCAATTAGGAATAAAAACGTTGATGCGTTGTCACCCTTGAGGACTGAGATGGAATGCCCCGTTTCCAGTTATAAATGCTCTCTACACTCATCATACGAATCACAGCAGCATTAAGATGCCATTTGACGTTGGTATTCTGTGAGAGCATGGCCTTACCTCGGTCGAGCGGACATTCGTGCTGCAATCACAATTTAGCTGCAGCATGGCTCTACCATGCAAAAACATACATAACATACTGAACATTTTTAGTTATCTCTCAAAGCAAAGCGTGAAATTGTACAATTTCTGGAATATTCTCTTTTATAAAATCGTTAGCTTATTTAATGAATATCCAATAGCATAAGTTTAATTATTCCCCACTTTAGCGTCGTCTTAAATTCTGTTGCAGGTGGTTTAGAAAATGAAAGTACTTTCTATAATGGCTCTTCTTCGCTTAAAATTACAGTTGCGGACCTGAAATTAGCAGCACAGTCTCGTGAATTTGTCTTTGAATGAAACGGAAACGAAATTCCTTTGATTAAAATCCACTCCTAATTCCCATTTCCACTAAAACGATGTTATTCCAATTAGGTTTCTGTAAATCTGTGGACTGGATGTAATTTAAAAAAAAATTAAACGTAGTAGTCACCAAATCGGGTGGGAGCTAAATTTTTATACATGCTGCAATTTTATGACGTTAGTATTAATGCATCTTAATATTAATTATTTTCAATACTTTGCTGTTTATTAAACACAGATAAGAGACAATGTTTTTTTATAACATATAATATTAATGCTCAAGTACCATAAATAATATTTAAGCTTATAGAATTACCAACTACAATGATGTCCTCGAGATAGAATTTTGTATTTGAGCGCCCGTTTATATCTCAAAAATTTTACTGGCGACAGCGACAATCCCGAACTTTGTTTGTTCCGATATTGGCCCCTTTTTTCACATTTTTGTTTTAGGGGGGTTATACTCTACTTACGTAGTAAGTAAATAAATAAGGATTCATTAAAAATAAAAGTTTAGGACGTCTTCCCTTTGTGAACGGCAACGAGCGAACATTGCGAATCAAATTGATAATTTAATTAATTACTATGTCTCAAAAAGTTAGAAATTCAAAATCAAATTTGTACCAAGTTTAACAGAATATGAATACGTATATTTAGTATAAAAATTACAAATAAAATAAAGATTTAAACCATCAGAGTGGAAAAAGCGGCTTACTGCTCTGGGCTGAATGCAAATATGTTTTGTTTGCAATTAACGCAAATATATTTTACTGAGGCCTACATAAAACACAAAAAAATATTTTTCGTGTGGGCCAACAATATCTACATCTACATTTTGTTTTTACCTAGCTGCAGTAAAAATCAAATAAGGTTTACGTATTTGGATGATATTTATGCATGTGGGCTTGTAGATATAATAAAAATATAGAATTAAGATAGGAATACAGGATGCAGAGTAATTGTGGCTCTTCACTCTGAAGTGAGGAGTCAGAAAGTAAAAAACGGAACACAAGTAAACGAATACTGTAGTCCATAGACATCTACATATATTCTCAGTAAATAACGACAATGCAAATTCGTCGTCATCCTTGTGGACTACGATGGAATGCCTCATTTTTAATAAAAAGAGTCTCCGGTTCTTTATACTCACACAAAAGTTTCAAACGCCACTGCACGCTGGTATTCTATAAAATCGTGGTCCTTCTCTCTTTCAGAATAATGTTAGTCAAAAGGTTGTAAAGTTTCCATTGTCTGAAAATTTTATGACAATGTTGGTAGGTCACAAACGAAATATTGGTATTATATATTATGTTCTGTAACTGACTATTATGAATATTTTTGTTCTATAAGAGTGATATAAAACTTAAAGACAGTTATGAAAATTGAATTACTTTTCATGAAGCGTCCGAATTATCTTTGCTTTATTAAAATAAATATAAAAATTCAGATTTTAAAAAACCAAAAATAATAAATTAATTTTCACATAATTTTGTTGTTCATAAGGCAGTCTAAAACAACACTGTGTCAAATAATTAAAGCCCAGATCTAAGAGCCTATTATTATCCTTTTCTGGATTTATTCGGTCAATATTTGTAAAAGAATATTTAAATAAATATTTGTATATTTTATGAATCATAAGTTTTGAGACTGCGAGAAATAGCACAGATTACATACCGTAGATTTTTTATATTAATGGATGATGTGCATGTTCTGTGTGTAACATCATCACGATACAAAATAAATTTCTAGTATAGTTATTATTATTGACTGCTGTCTATCGGAAGCCATAAGATTTCTGGAATTTTCGATTGACGATCTTTATGGGACGAATCGTGGTAATGGATTCTCTTACGTAGTTACCACACGGGAACCATTGCTTACGTAAACCATAACCATTTCTACTGTCATTAGCGAGCACATGGCAAACTTCAAAATTGAATTATCTATTCAATGTTGATACTAGATATTGATGTCTTGTTACGAAACTAGTAATGGTGCAAAAGTAATAACCAAAACACAAGTTTATTTATATTCTAACTATAAGAACAAAAAATTGAAGAAAATTTTTAATAAGGTCCTTTTATATATGGAAATCTATGTCTTCTGGCATACCCAAGTGTCGCTGCCGGGAACAAAGTCAATGGTGCCCTGACTGCGTTATTCAAAAGGCAAGGCGTAGCGAAGAGTACACGCCTTGCAATACATAACGCAGTGTTGGTACCGACTTTGTTATATGGCAGCGAAACCTGGGCATGCCAGAAGAAGCATAAAAGCAAGTTAAATGCAGTGGAGATGCGATCTCTTCGTAAAATGTGCGGCGTTACCATGACCGACCGAAAGCGAAACGAAGAGATTCGCAATGGCAGGTTTGAAAGATGACCTTATCACAAAAATTGATTAGGGCGTGCTTCGATGGTTTGGGCACGTTGAGCGAATGAGTGAAGACCGAATGGTGAAGAAAATATATAGTGCGCAAGTTAATATTAAAATGTGTCGAGGTAAGCTGAGACTAACTTTCGAAGATCATGTGAGCAAATTGCTTGAAGAGGGGGGGGGTCAAGAGTACTCGGATACCTAGACGTGCATGTATGAAGAAGATAATGAATCTGAACGAAGCGAAAGAGGTATGTAAGGATCGTGACACTTGACGATCTGTTCTCTCGGGTTACTCCGTCAGGGATTATGCGTGAAGATAAGTAATAAGTAAGTAGAAATCTATAAAAAAAATTAAACTTCACGAAACTTTTTGGACGAATAAATCAAGTCTGTCGAAAATATCCGATACGACATCGGGTGTAAATACTTTGAAATAAAATGGAGTGTGTAACGTGTCTAAAATAAAGTAGAAAAGTATAATTATCCATACATTAAACAATTATGTTTCATAACTTTGAACGTATATTATTCGGGATCGGAAATCAAGGACTACTTGTAAGTTAAATCTGCTTCGATTTTAGGTACTTAGAAACCACAAGACTAGCACTTTTTTGATAATTATTTGTATGATAACGAAAATCAAGAGATTTTTATTTAAATAACATAATAATATACAATGTTATAATAATGAAGCAAATAGCAAAAATATGAGCCTCTGAGTGATAACTATGTTTTTATGCCACTTGCTATAAAAACGATCCATGGTGTATATTGCGCGGTGGTCAGAGATCGCCGCTGGAGTCAAGAGGGCTGGTTATTTTCTCGTACAAAGCTTTAACAACACAATTTTACGAGGAAACATAGAAAGCGTTTTGTGGGTAGATGGTTTTATATTGTAAATAAAAATCAAAAATAACAGATATACAGACGCACTACAGTGTTTACTTATGTTTACGCGAACAATACACATTTGAACGAAACTAGTTTTTATGCATTTTATCGCGTTAGCGTGGTACTCGAAACGAAGTAAAAAAAGATAATAAA
>JAVANC010000026.1:10386415-10480605 GCA_033319125.1 Parnassius glacialis | reverse complement strand
GTAGAAGGAGGACCATCTCTGTGTATGAAAAGTGTCCCTAAAAACGCGTCCAATAAGGGTGGCGCTGTAGTAGCATAGGATAAATTAAAAAAATAGCGCCAAATTAATTAGAAATAAGATGGAGAAATAAACAAGGACCGACCAATCCGCTTGGTTTTGTAATACGTAAATAGTTGAGGTTTTGTATACTGGCATTTTACTAACTACTCTAATCATGAAATTTTTAAAATATTTGAATTCAGTTGACTTCACTCCGTCTACAAACAGCTATCTTCATATCGTAGTTTTTCAGACGCCAGCGCTATTGTGGTAGGTTTTGGAACCTCTATTTTCAGTATATAGTGGGACACTTTTTCAACTTTCACACCTTATAAGATGGTTCTCCTTCTACTCTACACTCCATAATATAAACAAAGCAAGTCCACGGGACGGGATGGTATAGCAAACAGAATAACAAGCAGTGGACTTTTAGAGGGTGTGTGTGTCAGTTTATGTATTGAAAATCCAATTATTGCCCATGAAGGAAAAGGGGAGATTTTCCACTTGGCAAGGTGTTTAACCATAAAAACGGTCAACGTTCCGTATATACATGCTCGTAGCTTTTGTAAATACTGAAATATTTGTAAACATCGATATCGTGATTAGGAGGTAAACTCTCACAGTCATTAAGCCCGCCTTTTTGTATGCGTCTATGGTAAAATAAATGCCATCATAAACATAACTTGTAAAAAAGCCAAGTCTCGTAACTCAGTTCTTCTACCGTAAAAAGTTGTGAGATCCATGTAATACCAAGTCGGTTAATTTATTCAGTCCATAGATTGATACTCGTACATAGATTGACTTGGCAATTGCATGAAAACATAATATATCTCACAAGTAATACATATTATATTAAATTAGATTGTTTAGTGCGATTGCCAAGTCAATCTATGTATCAATCTATGGACTGAATAAATTAACTGACTTGGTATTACATGGATCTCACAACTTTTACGGTAGAAGAACTGAGTTGCGAGACTTGGCTTTTTTTACAAATTATGTTTTTGATGGTATCTTATTTATTTTTGTAGATAGTTATATCTAGGTAGCTATTTACACCTATTATTCCATTATACCTATATAGGTACACTGATTCATTCACTGCAAATGTAACTTTGTAATACTATATGTTTATATGGGATTACAAAGTTATTTATGCAGTTGGTATATCTCGAAAACTTGACTGAAAGTGTAAAATATTTTAATTTTTCCTTGATATATTAAACAATAATATTATTTCAAATTTGAAGTTTCTATGTCTGCTAGAAGTGCCTCAGAGTTTTGATGATCGGTCAGTCAGTGAGTGACAAAATTAAGAAATTTTGACTAGTTATAATTCTTTAACTACTGGTTCAAATATAATGAAATTTGAAATATACCGAGTCTATACAATTCCTATTTGGTTAGTAAAAATTCAGGGTTCTAGTTTTATCCATAACGAAGTTATGGGGTCTCAGAAATGGCCTGAACTGCTTCGAGAAAAGGATGGTACGGCCGTGCCGCTTTTTGCTCGACTTAGCGGGGGCACTGCCGTGACCCCAGATAAATAAATAAATTTAGGCTTCAACTCGTTTCGCTTGTGACGCTACAAAGCGCCGCCAAACATACAATGAAAAGCATTAATTAGATTAATTTTAAAGGAATCATCAAATATGGACAGAATTTGTTTTGCCAATCATTTCAAATATATTGTTCTCGTAAACCTACGAGCTTAGTTCATGTTCTATATTATATTTTCTTTCTTGTCATTAAGCGATTTTCGTCGGAAAAAGTTGCGTGTAGAAATTCGTAACTTAGCCATGGGGACCGTAAGAGGCGTCAGAGGAAAATAAAGTAGGAGAAACAACTAGAAAATAAAAACTACGGTTGTCCACCCACCTGCCAAATGTGGATTTATGAGGCTATCGATGAGGACACATAGGTACTTCATGTAATGTCAAATTTACCCATTTAAATTTATTTTGTTGATAGATGCACAATATACATTAAGTAGTTTTACAGTTTAAAGCGAATGCACAGACAGTCGAGGCTTCCCATCTTAGTCCTCAGAGGTGACAACGCATCTGTAGGCCTCTTTATATAGAAGTTGGCTGCAAGTTTCCATAGATTGCAGAAGCCACGTACCATCAGGTGGACTGTATGTTCGTTTATCACTTAAAAAATATCATAACATATTCCAGGTGCACGCGTCAGTGAGCATATTTGCAAGTCGTTAAATAAGGTAACCGACAAAACTGTAAACTGAAACTCGAAGTTTTAAAATATATAAATAATTATCCAATACCAAGCATAGTAGTAGGTATGCTAATGTAAATTCATTAATTCTGGATCTAAAGTATTAGTCGTTTCTTACCACAAAACGTGCCGTCTCTACCATTTGAACGCAGATATAATTTAATAGTTCATTAATTGCGGATTAAGTATGTCAAACCTGAGATTCTATACATATATGTATAAGCAGTGAATGTTAATAATTTACAGTCCTAGGAGCCAATTAACCAATTTCCAAGATTGCCCAACTATAAAATAAATGGGGTGGGTCAATAGATGTATATGTTATGTCACTAGTCAAGGCCACAGTAAACGATACATTATTTAAGTAACTAAGTGTAAATCATTGCTTCATACACATAATACTATTTTGTTGTATTCTCTAGTTTTGTATTTTATGTATTTAGAATTTATATATATACTATTACGTGCATGCTTTGAATAAATTGTGCCTAAGTAATAAGAAATCAGAGTTTAAGTTGACGTATGCCTACTATTTTTGTATTGTTGCTACAATCCTTAGTGTATTTAAATAAATAACTAAATAAATATAGAACAAACCAAGGTATAAACTGAAGCATTCTATAAAGTAGAGATGACATTGACAATCGCCAGAAATATATCATTTAGTATCTTTGACGCTACTCTGATCTTTGTGTTACTGGTGTGAATATTTATAGTCTTGTGGGTGCTGCTGACACAGCACACACATGCGTCACCCGTGTCAATGTATGTGTAATTCTTGCGAAATGCGACAACGACCGCCACCGGCGGGATGGCAGCCTGAACCCTGAACACGAGTAGTTCAGTTCCTTACAATCTAATCATTTTCCCCTCTACACATGCCTTTATGATACACCAGAATACAAGTAACACAACAGTCTATCATATAGAAGAAGTCCATCATTTGTTTTATTCTATGACACGGCCAAGTTATTTCTACTCAGGGGTAAAAAATTATGCTTAAATATTAAGTGACACGAAAAATTATTTATTTACTACAGATAGTGCAATACGTTAACATCTTTGATCATTGGAATTGCTACTCTGTGTACACATTTTAGACACAGGAAGTGGACCTGGTCGAGTTCCGACGATTCGACAAAAATGTGATTGACTTCATTATGACGACCGTCATAATGAAGTCAATCACATTTCGAATGATATCTCAGTGATCACGAGGGTAAAAACTGGTAGCGAACAACGAATGGTTAGAGGCACACTGAACCTAAACGTGAAGTTGGAGAGGTCTCGTCTAATGAAGTCAACGCTCAGTCTCCCTCGTGCTCTACTCCAAAGTCCCGAAACCTTTCAGCTCGAGTAACAAATCCATTTTCAGTGCCTTGACAATTGCAATGCAGTGGACGCGATGAATGACAAGCTCGTGGAAACTGTTCATGCGGTCGTAGCTGAGTTCTGCAAGACCTCTCACAGAAGAATACAAAAGCTCTCCGTTCACTCTCTTAATCTCATGGCTATTAAACGAAAAATAAAGCTTTTTTTATAGAATAAGGGTAACAAACGAGCACACAGTCTACCTGACGGTAAGTGGTTGCTGTGGTGCGTAGACATCTACATCTATCTTCGTTTGCCAATTAAAATGCAGATGCGTTGTCAGCCATGACGACTAAGACAGAATGCCTTTTTTCTAGTAAAAAGGGTCTCCGGTTCTCTACACTCATCATACGAGACACAGCAGAATTAAGCTGCTATTTTACGCTGGTATTCTGTGAGAGCGTGGTCCTTCCCCGGTCGAACCGACCCATTCGTGCTACAACTATACTATTAATATAGCTGCAGAAGGTCTCTACAACGTATAAATAAAGCTGCAGTCTTCAGCAGATTTGACAGCGTACAGGCTATTGAACGGAAAGATCTCCAAAAGCATGCGGCGGGACTTACGCATTTTCAAAACAGCTCGTATTGAAGAAGGGATGGAGCGGAACCAGGGCTCCAAAGTCTGCTAGAGATCTGTCTGCCAGAAACAGCCAACTGTCAAAGCTGGAGACCAAGTGGGGCAGCGTCTTTTCTGGGACATCTGAGATTTTGAGTGAGATTTAGAAGTTCTATGGGCAGCTCTACACATCATCATTCATGCTATATGCAAGTGTAAGTAACGATTTAAGAGCAAGTCAAGCAAGCAAGTTATCCAACACTATTCTGATGATATTCCAGATGTCCATACGGTCGGAGCTAAGGTCTGGAAGACCCGCCGCAGAAGAACACAAAAACTGTCCGATGAAACTTAATCTCATGACTGTTAGACGGTAAATGACGCTGCAGTCTACAACAAATTTGACAGCATAGAGGCAATTGAATAGACAGATCTATAAATGCACGCGGTGAGATTTATGCCACTAGCGGAAACAAAGCTCCAAAGTCTTTGGCAGAGATCTGTTTACCAGCAAGAGTCAACTATCGAAGCTGAACACCGAGTATGGCAGCATCGTTTCCGGGACACCTGAGATTTTTATAATGGCTCTCCAGCACCTTACAATGGCAAGGCCCCAGGTGAGGATGGAATTACAGCGAAGCTTCTGAAAGCGGGTGGAACACCGGTACTTAATTTACTTCAGGAGCTCCTTCATTCCGTTCTCTATGGTAAGACAACTCCGGAGGCGTTGAACAGAAATGAGGTGGTCTTGTTCTTCAAGAAAGGCGACAACGCTTTCTTAAAGAACTACAGGACTCCTTTTTTTGAGAGTCATTACAAATCGTCTCGCACGCAGACACGACGACTTCCAGCCTCCCGATCAAGCAGATTTCCGAAAAGGCTATAGTACTATGGTCTATGACCTCATACATACCCTTCGGCAAATTGTACAAAAGACCGAAAAGTACAATCTGCCACTTTGTGGGCTATTAAAAAGCCTTTGATTCCGTCGAAATATGTGCGGTGCAGTCCATTTATCGGTGCCAAGTTGACTGTCGGTATATCAAAGTGTTGAATTGTTCGTATAATAGGGCTACGATGGCCGGTCCGATCCGAGTACTGAACCAGAGTACGAAACCTATCCAACTGCAGAGAGCTGTAAAACAGAGAGAATTTATATCCTCGAAGACAGGGTGACGTTTTATCCCCGAAATTCTTCATTGCTGCATTGGAAGACGTTTTCAAGCTATTAGACTGGAAATGATACGGTATTAACATCAATAGCAAGTACATCACTCACATTCGATTTGCCTTCACTGGAGAGCCTAAGCATTATGCTCAATAACCTCAATAATGTCTCCCAACGGATAGGGCTTAGGATGAATACATACAATGTGATGATGGAGGATGAGGACATAAAAAATTATGTTTAAAGCACATGTCACACCTATGCCAGTAGCTGTTGGGAGCACTAAGATCGAAAATATCGACGAATATGTTTACCCGAAACAAATAGTCCGACTTGGTAAGTCCAATTACGACCTAGCGGTCAATCAATGGATTCAACTTGCCTGGGTGGCGTTCGGGAGATTACCACACATCTTCTCGTCTGGCATACCTCAAAACCTCAAAACTAGATTGTACAACTAGTGCGTGTTGCCAGTGATGACCTTTGGATATGAGACGTGTTCCTTCCCTGCTAGCTGTGTGAGGAAGCTCAAAGCCGCTCAGCGAGCTATGGTGAGGATTATGCTCGGCGTTTCTTTGCGTGATAAACTTAGAAATGAAGATAGCCGCAGTAGAACCAGAGTGACCGACATAGCTCAACGGATTAGTAAACTGAAGTGTCAATGGACCGGCCATATACCTCGAAGAACCAACAATCAATATGGGAAAAAGTTTCTCGAGTGGCAGCCTCGTACTGGTAGGCGAAGTGTAGGGCGACCCCCACTAGGTGGAGTGACGACCTGGTAAGACATGCAGGAAATTGACTCATGCAGGTGGCTCAGAAACGTGCTTTGTGGCATTCCTTGGGGAAGGCCTATGTTCAGCAGTGGGCTTGTGAAGGTCTGTAATCATGATGATGATGTATACAATTTACATCATGTATTTCTTTCTGTTCCTTTTTCAGCCTTTCTAGATTTAGTCTAGATTTAATTTCGCTTTAGTGCCAGCTATGCACCAAATTGTGCATTGGTAGAATTTGTAAAATCAGAGAGAGAGAGAGAGAGAGAGAGAGAGATGGAGAAAAACTCATAACCAGTGAAATTCGCTCCTTTCGAATGATGACACCGCAATAGTATGTCTTATGATATCACCGCACGGGTGAAATTATTCGTAATATTTCAGCAAGACTAGATGAGATAGAGAGATAGAGGCTAGATGAAGACCTGAAGAAATGATGACCTGTTAACACGTGCAGGAAGTTGATAGATATAGGTGTTTTATAAACTCGAAGCGTAAAAGGAGTTAAATAAAAACAGATTTTAAAGAAAAAGAAATATTTTCATTTGAACACAAAAACACAAATGTAAACAATATTCTTTAACGTAATTTTGTTTTTTCTAATATTAGTATCAACACGCCATTAGAAAATTTTATTACGAAATACGACAAGATATCCGGGGGAGAAATCAACGTCGTGGTTAGATTCCTTCTAGTTAAAGAAATAAGACAAAAATGATTACAATTGCTTGCAGCATGGCACTATTATTGTTATTACATTTCCCTGACTTAAGTATGAGTAAAAGAATAATAATACTTTCTATTAATTAATATATTTTTTTATTTTAATACTTTGACTTTTGCATGAGGTTTCGGGTTTCGGGTCCCGGGTTCGAATCTTGGTGGTCGGTACAAGATCCGTTAATTGGTTTTTGTAACAAGAAAAATTCTTTTAATTGAATTTCTCAGTAAGGAAGTTGGCGGTATTTGACTTCCGGCCCTCGAAAAGCACGTAAAGCAGTGATCTTTCCGGTCGTCTTGAACAACCCTTCTATCGGACAATGAGATGACGGCAATAGAAATTGCACCTTTACTTGTGCACAAACCGTGCATAATAATCGTGTCCTACGCAGATGGCTAAAATAACAGCCTATGTACTTCCTACTGCTGGTCACGGGCCTTCATGCATTATTATACTTTACATATACTCGAAATATTTTATTTCTCAGATTAGCACATGACAGGTTTCCTCACGATGCACTACTACCGAGCACATGGTAAATCAGCATATAAAATTATGTGAAGCAGCAAAGATTGGAAATTTCTGTTGGTACGAAAGATCTGCTGTCCCATATTAAAACATTGCTAGTGACAGTAAAATAATGTAACAATTTACCATCTTACTTAGTCTGTCTGAATAGATATCATCCTCTTACCTATTTCTGCCACTAAATAGCAGTGCTCGCATTGCTGTGTTGTGATCGGAAGGGTAAAGAGAGCCATTATAAATACAGGTTGTGCGGCACTCCATATTAGTCCTCACACAACAACGAATTGGTAGCCTTTTTAACAGGTATCCATGGACTACAGTGGCCACTTATCATAAGGTATACTGTAAGTTATGTTTTATACAAGATTTATAAAAAAAATATTATTATATATATTTGGAATGTTCAATGTCTCTGAACAACGAAATACAAATTCAAAAATATGAATAATTAAAACTTTAAGGACTCAATTGTGTTTCGTCGGTCTCCTGTAAAACTAAATTATAGTATTTACTCGGTTTTGAAATGGGTCAACCGTGGACACTGAGATCGTCATTCCGCCTGCCAAGCGTGATAATTACACCAAATGCTTTTACTTTGGGAGATGATTTTGTCCAACAGTGATGTTTAGATAACGGGGTTGATTGACGGGGTTGGTTGACGATTATTTCATCGATTTAGAACTCTGCTATAATATCACGTATGTACCTAATAACATAAACCATTTGCCAGAAATCCTTGTTCTATCTTTATTTGATGATACTCACAACTTATTCGCGTTCATTACTAGTAGGCATTACGGTCGGCCCTCACCCGAACGAGTACCCGTCTTTTTTTTTGTTGCGGGGAGACTTAGTGAAAGTGGCTTGGTCACCCACGCTGTACAAAGATGACTCGAGTTGTAGAGCCGACTCGAGGTGGCCGCTCTGTGTGGGCGTGCCTAGCCCTCTGCGGATGCACGTTGGTGGACTAGCGAGAGGAATGGCATTGAAACACTCGCCCTATCCTTTGTGACTCTGGCGGGGCTTTACCGTTAAGCCGTGGTGGTGGGGACGCGGAGGAAAAGAAGTGACCGTATGGCGATGAGTTGCTCTCAATACCCACGGCCGAAAGTTGGTTGGCGGCTGAGCAACAAACCAGATCCGCCGGTGGGTCAGGAAAGCTGGTACTTCCAAGTGGTTACTTTTCCTGGCCCCATGGCGTCTGCGTATCGGACAAGGAGGCGTCCGTAGCGCAGGTGAGTTAGAGGCCGCGGAGGAAGGTGCCTTGTGTTTCTGGTGCGCTTTACCTGAAAAGGAAAGACGGACGAGAAGTTCTTCCCCCTCTACGCCGCCTATGTGTTTGAAAGCATTACTGAGGCCTTGCCAGTATACAGCGAAGGGGGAACACCATGAGATTTTTGTCGGTGCGAGTCCGACATACGGCATTACGCATGGCGAAGCAAATCGTTTCGCCCGAACGCGTGGTAGAACAAAACAAAGGGTTGGCGGCTGGTATAGCGTCTAGGTTTTCCGATGATGAATACGTTCCATCATTGTACGACCGATACAACCACATTACCCAAAGGGAGGAAATAAATTATATGTAATCCACATGCACACACTTAGCGATAAAATATTGTTAAAATATTAGTGTTTCTTGTGTATGCTTAACTTAACTTTTACTGTGCTCAAAGGGGAATCCCCAATTCTGGCCATTAAACGCCCAACGATTTGCATTTGTTAAAAAAAACATGTTTTTTATGGTAATTTATCGCGGTATTTATGTTCCAAAAACGATTGCAATATTTTTGCACAAAAAAATGTACCAGAAAGATAAAAATGAAATTAGGTTAATCCGCAAGTCATTAGTTTGTGGATAAAATAAAAAGTGTTGCCAATCACAAATCTCGTTAAAAAAGTGGATTCTGTTTTTTTCAATCCATTTTTAAAATACTCATAGACATTTGCAGATTTTAAGTTCGGGATATTATGATAAAGTTACGACAAGAAATTGAGTTTGTACAGAAAGTACCATAAAAAATTGCGAACGGTACTCGGGACATTGGATGTTAAATATTATAATTGTGAATAGCACTTGAGAACAGGAATACGGATTTACTGTCCCTAGACGAATATAAAGTGGTTGTAGAAGTGATCCTATGCTTTATTCGAATATACATTTTTAAAATTACTTTCTAGTTAAAAGAATTATTTAGCTTAATTATATATTAAGAATGAAGATCATATCATATTATTTTAAATAAAAGATACATTTCATCACAAGCAAGTCCCTTATAGCGTATATTATTCTTTTTTCGTTACCTATATTTCTATTTCTCTCGTAGTATCATGAGCACCCAATGTATTAACGTGTAATGAAACTATTTTTACATATGTATATTCTTATCAATCGTTTGTTGCACGTCTGTTAGTGATCGGGTCATATTTACATAATATATTTGTATTTATTTGTGATGATTTCTAAGCTATGCTAGAAGCTGATAGGTGGCGCTGTAGTCAAATTCTAACAGTTTCATTGCTATAAAAATAAAAATATATTAAAAAAGTACCTACTTTATCAACTAACATAATTTCCATTCCCATCAATAATAAAACTTTTATTGCTGTTCGTACTTGTTGTTTTAATATGAAATAAAGTGACAAATGAGCTTGCAGTCTAGCTGACGGAAAGTGGCTACTAAAGTCCATAGAAATCTGCAGCCAATCTATACATTTATATAAATATATAGATATATACAAAAAAATTAATTAATTTCTCTATCTGTAAAGTCAAAATAACATTTTTTTTTCTAAATGCATATTAAAGTAAATACGTAAGTTATAACAAAAACATAATTTTTTAAAATTTTTGTCAGTCTGTCTGTCTGTTTGCTCCGCATAAACTCCGAAATGGCTGGACCGATTTTGACGGGGCTTCCACTGGCAGATAGTTAATTTTATAAGGAGTAACTTAGGCTATTTTTATTTTGGAAAAAGTATTAGGGTTCCGCACAAAAAAATTAAAACCCCAAATTACACGCGGGCAAAGTCACGGGGAACAGCTAGTTAAAGAAAAACTACAATTACCTTGTCAGCTGTGAGGACATAGAAGAATGCCTCACAGCCCGTAATTACACTGGCTTCGTATAACCTTCAGAACGAAACACAACAGTGCAAGTACTGCTTTTTGGCGGCAGAAATAGGTAAGAGGGTGATATCTACCCAGACAGACTCCCAGTTAGAAAAGGAGTCCTATTACACAGTAAGTTCTGAAAAAGTGTAGTGCAAAGTAATTGATATTTATGGTTTCATTTAAAATGAAGAATCCTTTACGCCTACTCAACGTATATTTTTTTATGGAATAAGGGTGACAAACTAGCACACAGTCTACCTGATGGTAAGTGGATGCTGTAGCCCAAAGACCTACATTTATCCTCGATTAAGAATCTTTGTCACACCTGAGGACTAAGATGGAATACCTCGTTTCCAGTAAAAATTGTGTTCAGTTCTGTACTCACCATACGTAATACAGAAGCATTAAGCTGCTATTTTACGCTGTTATTCTGTGAGAGTGTGGTACTTCCTCGGTCGAGCCGACCTACAACCACAATTTAGCTGCAGCGTGGCTCTACCACTAAATTAAATGGATTTCTAACATAAATATGTTGCATGTAAAACGTTGGCTTTGTTAGTTGATTTGGAACACGTATAAGGAGTGTTGTGTGCCCTAGGTGGAGTCAGGAGGTGGTAAAGATGCAAGAAGTATGCACGCGGCTCAGGACCGTATTTTATGGAATTTCTTGTGAAAGACCTATGTTGACTTTTGAAAGGGTAATGATGATAGGAGGGAGATTCCATTCCATGATAATGATGATAAGCAAGAAAAGTGTATTATAGAAAAATTTCATAATAAAATTTAAAACCAAACAAGACGAAGACATATTATAAAGGACGGAAAATCAAAATTAATTGGAATGTATAATGAAATATAATTGATTTTAACTAAAATATTTACATTCATTAAAATATACAATACTAAAAACTATAATAAAAATTAAAAATAAAAACTAAAACTAGAAACTTAAATATCATATAGTCCTACTCCCCGCGGTATCGTGCGTTTTAACTTTGCAGAAAAAGTAACAAAACCCGATGATATTTTGTGTTTTGTAATTTTCATGTGAACTCTTAAAGCTGAAAATAATGTTTGCGTCATTTCATTAATTTATCAAAATATCTGATTGCAAGTAATATTATATAAGATTTTTTTTAAAATTCTTTATTAATGAGCTTAATAAAAAATAAAAAAGTGAATATGTCGCTGCGTTTGGTGTCAACACCAAAAATAAACATATTAGGTAGACTTAAACTTAATTAAATTATAAATTTCTTAAATCAGTAAATAATTACAATAAGTAGAAGAAGTTATGTATTTAGTTACAATCGAATTCCCAGATCAATCGATCGATCGAGTCGAGTCGAGTTCGATAACTGCACCTTGTAAAGTTTAATTAATAATTTTAATATCGTCACAATGTGCCTTAACTAAATTATATTACAATCAGTGAAAGCCTTTTAAGATGTGATGGCACTTATCAATACGAATGGCAGGATTTTGGGCACACTCCATCAATACATGCATTAAGTCCTCGGGAACACCGCATTAATCACAACTGGGTGACTGGACCTTTTTCATGAGAAATGTAAACTATTTAGATGGAATGTGTCTAGCACGAAACCTCGTTATCACTACTGCATCTTCTTGTGATAGCTTATGGTTATCCATGGTATTTTAGGCGGTTGTGGCTGAACTGTCTTGTATCGAATACCCTTTTCTTTTAACGTAAATCAAAATACTCCTTCCATATTATGTAACATTGCTTTTTTATAATAGAAACACTTTCAGTGTAATGGGGTAATATGCCGAATTCGATACCATCCGTAGTAGCCTGTCTAGACAAGATAATTTGCCCGCTCATTATATAACATACCACAATGAGATGGAATCCACTGCAATTTCATAGATTTTGATCTGGATGTTAACCCATAAATAGTATCCAGAACGGTGTAGGTTGGTGTGCCTCGTGTACTCGAGGTGCACATTGTGGATCAAAAAAAGCTGCACCAATTCCACCTGCATCTTTAGAGTTATCTTCAATTTTCACAGCTATATATAATGCTTGTTTATACCTGTCCGAATTTCTAATCTCGGAATTGAAATAATCTGTATCTGGGGGCACGGCAGTGCCCCGCCAAGTCGAGCAAAAAAGCGGCACGGCCGTACCATCATTTTCTCGAAGCAGTTCAAGCCATTTCTGAAACCCTATAACATCGTTATGGATAAAACTAGAAGCCTGAATTTTAACTATCCAAGTAGGCATTGTATAAACTCGGTATATTTCAAATTTCATTAAATTTGAACCAGTAGTTTAAGAATTATAACTAGTCAAAATTTCTTAATTTTGTCACTCACTGACTGACCGATCATCAAAACTCTGAGGCACTTCTAGCAGACATAGAAACTTCAAATTTGGAATAAAATTATTGTTAAATATATAAATCAAGGAAAAATTAAAATATTTTACAATTTCGGTCTAGTTTTCGAGATACACCAACTGCATAAATAACTTTGTAATCCCATATAAACATATAGTATTACAATGTTATTTTTGCGGTGAATGAATCAGTGTACCTATATATGTATAATGGAATAATAGGTGTAAATAGCTACCTCGATATAACTATCTCTACAAAAAGAAATGAGATTCCATCAAAAACATAACTTGTAAAAAAAGCCAAGTCTCGCAACTCAGTTCTTCTACCGTAAAAAGTTGTGAGATCCATGTAATACCAAGTCGGTTAATTTATTCAGTCCATAGATTGATACATAGATTGACTTGGCAATCGCATGAAACACAAAATATCTCACAAGTAATACATATTACATTAAATTAGATTGTTAAGTGCGATTGCCAAGTCAATCTATGTATCAATCTATGGACTGAATAAATTAACCGACTTGGTATTTTTTTTTTATAGGATAAGGGTGACAAACGAGCACACAGTCCACCTGATGGTAAGTGGTTGCTGCGGCCCACAGACATCTACATCTATCCTCTATTACAATTCAAAATGTAGATGCATTGTCACCCGTGAGGACTAAGATGGAATGCCTCATTTCCAGTAAAAAGGGCCTCTGGCCACCTGCACTCACCAAGCGAAACGCAGAGGTAAACCTCTACTTCACGCTGGTATTTTGTGAGGTCGTGGTACCACCCCGGTTCGAGCCGGCCCATCCGTGCGACAGCAAAAGCTGCCGCGTGGCTCTACCACTGTTAAAAAAAATGCAGGAGTCGTCCCCTGATATCTCTATTGCTTCTTCGGATTTAGCATTGCAGTTAGATTGGAAGGTTACTAATGAGTCATTAGGCAGTGATCATTTGATTATTAAGATGAATTTGTCTTATTAAAACAGTGACCGTCAATTTTTAAAGAAAAGAAATTATAAAAAGCAAACTAGGATTGGATATAGCTCATACATAGAAGATAAATTTTGTTGTTATTAATGATGATCCGCAGAAAAAATACGTATTATGTTAGAAATCAATGAAGCCGCTGATGCTCATATTCCTTTTTTCAGAACCAGCCAAGATCCTTCACAACATTTTTCTCCTAAAGTATAAAATATAAGGATAGTAAGAATACCGATTTACGACGATTTACCGATGGTATTTCTTTACAGTCTGATCGAGAGAGCACTGCGTGCAGTTTTAAAGAAATGTAAGAAAAACCATTAAGATACTCTAAACACAGAAAAAATGCTAACATTTCTTTTGTGATTAATGTTTTAAATGTTAATACTGTATCCTCTCTAGTCCAGAAGCTTGAAAATGTCTTCCAATGCAACGGTGAAGAGTTTCGTGGATATATCGTCTCTATGTCTTACACCTCTCTGCAGTTGGATAGGTTTGGTACTCTGATCCTCTACTCGGATAGCCATCGTAACCCTACTGTACAAACACTTCAGCACTTCGATATACCGACAGTTAATTTGGCACCACTGAGGAGACTGCAGCACCGCCCAAATTTTGACGGAATCAAAGGCTTTCTCATAGTCCACATACGCCGGATATGGTGACAAATTGTACTCCTCGGACTTCTGTAAAATTTACCAAAGGGTATGTATGTGGCGTATAGTGCTAAAATCTTTTCGTAAACCGGCTCGTTGGGGAGGCTGGAAGTCGTCCAGTCTGTATGCGAGACGATTGGTAATGACTGTCAAAAACAGCATGTAGACGCTGCTCAGAAGGAATATCGGTCTGTAGTTCTTCAAGAGAGTGTTGTGGTCTTTCTTGAAGAACAATATCACCGCAATTCTGCTCCACCCTTGCCGCGTAGTGCCACCATGAAGTGATAATTTTACAGAAAAAACATCGAGAGAAATTGTCGCGAGGAGGGTTGTTGTTGCATGACAAATCCGATCCACACATCAGGTTTTCAAGGCTTTCGTTAAGCGATGCGGTTTCACTGAGCTCTATTATCTACCACATAGCCCCGACTTGCCCCCTATTATTTATGCTTAAAATTAAAATCCGACTTACGAAGAGAAAAATTTAACACTAATAAGGTGAATTCTGCAGTTTTGTCACATGTTGAAGGCCAAAATTCAGCTCCGCGATCTTAACACCTCATGTGCGGAATTTCGATTGACCAATTATACCATCAGAAATTGGTCATAAAAGGTCAGTTTGTCTAATTAATTGTTCAGCGTTAGAATTTTTTTTTATAATGGGGTTAAAGTTTTTTAAGGTCATTGACAAATTTTAGCACCTCATTCGCGAAAACATTTAACATTTAGGTAATTGTATTATCTTTTAAATGTTATCAACATAAACATTTTTTAATTTATTTTACACAAAATGAATAATATAAATTGAATATTTACAGGTTAAAGGAAATAATTGGCTATAGCCCAGGTCATTTTATAGCACAATATATTAAACATGCAATTACGCATTCAAAATGGCGATATTCTATCATTTATACAGACGTACTATAGCTGTTATTGTTATTTGTTATATTTTTACTATAGCTGTTATTTATTTTTTCAGTTTTATATCACTCTCAAAGACAGAAGTTATAAAACTACTGTATAACTTATGTACTGTAATAACTTATTCTTATGGTGTAATTGTACACTATTGTAATAGTGTACAATTACACCATAAGAATAAGTTTTAGAAGGGAGTTCACATATACCATTGTACAGAAATAATATTTGAATGATACTATTATAACACTTAAAGCTGTAATAAGCAAGTGACAGCATGCAAAAAACAGCTTCTATACAGCTTTAATGATAAAATCAGATTGAAGCGTTACAAAATACTAAAAGCTGTAACGTAGAGTTTTCATAATCTGATTAAGAACCCTAAGCTTACTTAGATCCCATAATAGAGACTTTATACAGCTTGATCTGTATAATATCTCATAAGCCACTCTTATAAGGATACAATCTCTTTTCGACACTCTTAAACGCTTCTAATAGAACTCTAAGTTCTATATGGGCTGGTATATTGATGTTCATAACGCTTGTGTGCTGCTTGGGTAGCCTTCCTGACCCCAGCGATGGATCTGGTCTATGGATTCGCCGCCAACTAAGATAGGGCTGCGGAGAGTAGGGAGATAGGCGCTTCGCAATACCATCACTCCTCTTCCTCCGCAACTTCACCTAATCAGCAGCGGTATAGGGAGAGGATACCCCTCTCGCAACAGCGCACGCACATTCGAAGCGGGTTCGCCAAGCCCACTCGAAGTGGCCACCTCGGGCCGCTCCTTCACCTCAGGCCAGCCATGCAGGTTCCTCTTTGTTTACCGCGGGAGACCAAGCCACGGCTATCAAGCACTTCCCACCATGACAATGAGGGAACCTGTTCGAGGGAGGCCACAGTATCTAGTTAACGTCAGGTTGACAATAACGTGCTAGTATATCACTCTTATATTTAAGAAAGCAATATATTTTTAACAATAAAATGTACGAGGTACAACTCCTACTCGTAGTTAGGCTAGCAAAATAAAAAAAATGTCTAGTACTGTGATCGTTAATCCGCTTTACCAGCGTAGCTGACAGTTGAGACTTATTCTCCATACAATGGTAGATGTCCATGTCCAGCAGTATAGATTAATGGGCTGATGATTATGTTGAAGGAAAAAGTTATTCTGAGTTTCAATGATTGTCCATGTACATTTTTTTTATAAATATATATTATGAAATAGTGTTGTGTACCATTAAAAGCTGGAAAAGCCTAGGCCTGAACTTTCAGATTCAGTTGAAGAAAGCAGTCAATTATATTTTAATGTTACTATTATAAAATGTTTATATTGAACTCCAATTTTCATGGTTAAATGGAAACTTAAATAAGCAAGATAGCATTTTGAGCAACATCTTCACAGTAAGCGGTATGCAGAGCGGCCCCCAAATGGACGGAGAGACGATTTGGTAGGACATACAGAAAGTTGTTGATACATGTGACTAAAGACCGCGTTTTGTATAGGTACTGGGGGACAGCTATATTTAGCTGCTGGACTTGTGATGGGCTGCCATCATGATGATGATAAGTTAAAAAAGTTACATTTTCCTTTGGCCAATGCCTTTTAGACTAACACTATTTTGTTGTTATAAAGATTCTTTGTCTGGTTATTCTGTCAAAGGTAGAGCGTGAAGTTGCTAGCGTGCCTCTTAAACATTAATCGAACCTGCAAAATTGCATACATATATGAGGCTGTGATAAATGAAATATCGTTGTTTTGATGTAAAATAATTTATAATTAACAAAAAAATGGTCAGTAAATAAAATATTTAAAAAAAAATCTTCCATCGAAACCCCAATGCGTCAAATCGAAGTCACCGTTGGCGGGTTAAATAGTTTTCAGCGTTTTTGGTCTACAATTTAACCTACCTTAAGCATACATTGTTATTTTAATAATATAACTTTAAAAGTACCTATACAAGCTACATGGTTAAGGACAAACGAGCATACGGCTCACCTGATGGTAAGTGACTACCGCCGCCCATGAATAACTGTAACACCAGGGGAATTGCAAGTGCGTTGCCGGCGTTTTAAAAAGGAGTAAGCTTTTTTCTTGAAGGTCCCTAAGACGTATCCGTCCGGAAAGATCACCGGTGGTAAATTATTCCACAGGGAGGTCGTACGCGGAAGAAAACTCCTAGTGAAACGTACAATAGTGGGCCGCCAAGCATCCAGATGGTGAGGATGGTATCGGGAGTTTTGCCACGATGTGCGTTCATGAAATTTAGCGGCTTGGATTAATCCGAACAATTACCCAGAGCACTTCCCGTGGTAAATGCGAAAGAAAATGCAAAAGGATGCAACATTTCTTTCATTGAATCGAACCGATCGGAAAGAACTCGGTCGTTGACGAATCGAGCCCCTCTGCGCTGAATGCGGTCAACTGAAAGGACCTGGCAATGGGGAGCCCCAGCCCAGAGATGGAAACAGTATTTTATGTGAGGCCGAACCTGCGCCTTGTAAAGTTGCAGGCGATGCGGTGTGCTGGCATGAAATACCGTCCCGCTCTGCTGAACATACCAAGCATTTTAGCAGCTAATTGTACCTTATCTTCCAAGAGATCACGAACTGCACGTCACTCAATTTGTAAGTATTTAAAACTGCTTATAAAATTTACTTATAAGGCGTAGATGTGGATATTTATATAAATTTGAATTATTGCTTTATAATGAATTTTGGAAATATAAATGGGAATGGTTGCTAAATGATTTTAAAACCATATAGATCCAGAATGGTTGTTATCGATATAGGTTCAGAATGAAAAATGATTACAAAACCTAAACATGATTTTTTTTTTCTGTGGCAACCCCGGTGACAAGTTTAAAATAAATTGCTCCCAACTATTTTTAAAAATTAAATATTGTAAATTGATAATATCCACCTCAATTTTGAGTTACAGTTGTTAAATACGACTTATTTGTATTTGTGAAATAAGTAAAACTCAGAAGTACCTATTTTAATTACATTGTGATTAGTGTTCTAAGTACCAACCAAAAGTAACAGCTGTAACGAACATCGTTTAAACTTACTGTAAGTGTAATTCTTGTTATCCCTTTAACATTTTAAGATTTACCTGTTAAGTAAGTATTGTTCTGGATTTCATTTTGAATTATTTACATGATAATTTAATTTGAGATCTGTAAATAAACCCATACATCTAGTCATTTGCTTACTCTGCTTCTTTGGTTTTCTTTCTTTGTTTTCTTTTGCTATTTACACTTAATAGTAAAATGAATACACGCAACGCCAAAACGCGCCAATTGGAGAACCAACTTCAAATGGCGCTTCAAGAACTTAAGGCGTCAAAGGAGCAGTGTGAGCTGTTATGTAAAGAAAGGGATGACAATGAAAAGGAAATAATAAATATAATAGCTAAAAATACTGAGCTAAAAGTGATATGGTTAAGTTGCATACAGAATATACATTTGTTTCAAAAGAAAGGGATCAACTTCAGAGAACAGTCGATGAGTCTGACCAATGCAGCAAGGAATATGAGGAATCCCTCAGATTAATTGCTGCATTGCAGTTACAGTTAAGTAAGGCTAATGAGAAGATTGTGCAATTAAAACATTACATAGACAACATGAAAGCGTCCCAAACTCAAAGTCTGTTCAACGAGCTCATAGAATGTGAATCTTTTAAAGCATTGCAACCCTCCACAACAATTGATTTGACTGGTGATGATTATGTCACATCAAGAACAGCATCAAGGACTACCTGCAGTAGAAGAAAATTAAAGAAATATATAAAAATCAATAAATATATTAGAAAAATGCAAAAATTAATTAAAACTAAAATTAATGTTAAAAATTATATAAATGTATGCAAAGAAAAGCAACAATTAATTAATAAACTTAAAATATATTCAATTGAGGTGGAAAATATGAATCACTGTTATGAGACTGATATAGAGTGTCTAAATTCAACAATTTTATCCCTTAAAAACTCCCTACAAATTTTATCAAATAAATATGCATCGGCTCAAAATGAGATAAAGGAACACATATTGGCCATGAATGATCTGGTAAAATCATGTAAATATAATGAGGAGCGCTTTGACTCCTTAATAAAACATCAGAGTGAGTATCAGCGCTCCATACCAGGTTCGTCGGGGACAATATGTGTAAATAACAAAGTAAACAGTAAGGACTCATTATTTTCATCTACACTCTATGACAGTGCCATGACAAAGGATATAAACTTAAAAAGCAATGTAAATATTAAAAAAAATAAAGTTATTATGTATTGTGATGACATAGGCAAAAATTTGGGCATGATGTTAAATAACTGTTTAGAAGGACATATGATTAGTAATTATTGCATGCCAGGAGCATCCTTTAGTCATATAATGAATAAAGTTTTAGCTAGTAAATTTTGCCCTAATAGCACATTAATAATTCTTGTTGGGAGAAGAGGCAATCTAAACAAAAATCAATTATTAAAATATATTGATAATCTTAATAATTTAAATGTACATAAAATTATCTTGTTTACATTGCCTTACATACAGGGTTGGCCGCAGGAAAATAAAATAAGATATGATTTAAATTTATTAATGAATAACTTTTCATGTAATAATAATATAAACTTGACATTTAATTGTTATAATTATAATAATAAATGTAATTTAATAGACATAAATAATTTACTTAAGAAATTTTTGACTAATGATAGGTATTACCTATCTAAATATATTTTAAGACAGATAGCAAATGTGCTATCTTATTGTTTATATATTAACTCAGCCAAGGACTTGGCTACACAGACATCTGCTCCTTTTGAGCAGTGTAATGACTTAATATGTAATTTGGAATCAGTTCCAAGTAATTTAAATTAGAAAATGAGACAATAGAGGTAATCTCTAGCATTTGTAATAATTTAAATAATTTAGAATGTAGCTTACAAATCTTTAATTGTATGACTCCACAGAGTGATAATGAAAATTGTATACACCTGGTGCATCAAAATATACAAGGCATGGTAGGCAAAGAGTTAGAAATTGAGTTGTTCTTAAATAGCAACAATATTCATATTTTATGTATTACTGAACATTGGTTAAAAGCTTATAACTTAATGTTTAACTTCAGTAATCACCAGGTGGTCAGTTCTTTCAATAGAGAAACGGTTTTAAGAGGTGGCTCCTTAATATTAGCTAGTAAATTATTGTCATGTAAAGAACGTAAAGATATTGTGAGCCTCTCTGTTGAGCGAACTGTAGAAATGGCATGTGTTGAGTTTGAGCACCTCATTGTTGTGAGCGTCTACAGACCCCCATGTTCTATATACGATACTTTTGAAAAAATTATGGAGGAAGTTTTTGCTAAGCTTAATAAACGGAATAAATCTGTTGTAATATGTGGAGACTTTAACATCAATCTCTTAGAAGCTTCCTCAATCAATATTAAATTTAGATCATTGTTTAAATCATATGGTCTTTTTAATTTATTTTTAGAGCCAACGCGTATTGCTCAATCTAGTGCAACATGTATAGATAACATTTTTACAAATGTGAAGCCGTTGCATAAATGTATAATTCAAAAATTAAGTTCTGATCACTGTGGACAAGTAGTTTCGTTACCATATGTTCACAAAAAGCAAGTAGATAAGAAAGTTGTGTTTGTTCCAGTAAATGCACGTCGCTTGGAGAAATTTAGAAGTAACATAGTGAAAAAACTTCCATCACTTACATACCAAAATGATCCAAATTTTTTGTATGGAACATTATTTAAGCTGCAAATAGCAATGAATTTAATAATACTTTTACTTCTAAAACATTCTCCTTGAACAGTCGGAAGTCATTTAATGAATGGGCGACAGTAGGAGTCCATAAGAGCAGACATAGGTTATATGATCTTTACCATGAAAGGTCATATAATCATAGCGTCGAATTTAGGGAATATGTAAAAAAATATTCAAAAATATTTAAAAGAGTGTGCTCCACAGCCAAGTCTTTGCATTTGAGCAACAAAATTAAGACGGCTTCCAATAAAATTAAAATGACATGGAGTATAATTAATAGCGAAACTGGTAAGATTAACTCTCGCAATTCAAACTACCAGTTAAGTGTTAATAACAAATTAACCGAATCAGATCAGGACGTTGCAATGGTTTTTGAGAAATATTTTACTGATATTCCGATATTAACCACTAAGTCACTGAATTCTTCTCCTGCGGTCGCCGAATCATTACTTAAACAAAATGTAAATGCCTGTACAAAGAATTTTACATTTCATAAAGTATCATCAAAAGATATTGTAAAATATTTTAAAATTATTGATGTTAAGAAAACTGCGGATCTGTGGGGGATTTCTGTTAAAGTTATTGCATCTATAATAGATACAATCGCGCCTCATTTAGCTATTATTTTTAATACTAGTTTCGAATCTGGTGTGTTTCCTGATTTAATGAAGTATAGTAAAGTAATACCTTTATTTAAATCTGGTAGTACATTAGACCCCGCTAATTTTAGACCTATTTCTGTACTACCAACACTTAGTAAAATTTTTGAAAAAATTATTCTTGTTCAAATGTTAAATTTCTTTAATATAAATAATTTACTTCATAAAAATCAATTTGGTTTCACAAGGGGTCGCTCGACAACTGATGCCGGTGTTGAGCTGATTAAATATATATTTAATGCATGGGAGAATTCACAGGATGCTTTGGGTATATTTTGTGACCTATCCAAAGCCTTCGATTGTGTTCACCATGAAACATTAATCAGGAAACTTAAACACTACGGTATAAGAAGTGATGCTCTTAAATTAATTATTTCATATTTAAGTAAGAGAACGCAAAAAGTGTTCATTAACAGTATGAGTTCTTCCGGGTCGATGGTACAGATGGGCGTGCCTCAAGGCTCAATTCTAGGCCCCTTTCTGTCTCTTGTATACATTAATGACTTACCTTACATAGTAGGAGATAACCATGATATAGTATTATTTGCAGATGACACTTCTTTAATTTTCAAATTAAGTCGACAATTGCTAAAATATGACGAAGTAAATAATGCTATATCTAAATTAGTAAATTGGTTCAATGTTAATAATTTGCATTTAAATGGCACTAAAACGAAATGTATAAAATTTATGACTCCAAATGTCAAACAATTAAATACTAATGTAATTTTAAATGGGGAGAAACTGAGTCTTGTAGATACCACCATTTTTCTTGGAATCACACTAGACGCGAAGCTTCAATGGAGCCCCCATATATCAAAACTAGCAAGCAGACTTAGTTCTGCAGCATATGCCGTAAAAAAGATTAGAAGTCTAACTAGTGTTGAAACAGCTACACTAGTTTACTTTAGCTATTTCCATAGCATAATGTCGTATGGTATTTTGCTATGGGGACACGCAGCTGACACTGAAATTATATTTGTTTTACAGAAGAGGGCCATAAGAGCAATTTATGATTTAAAGCCTAAAGAGTCGCTGCGACAAAAATTTAAGGAAATTAATATATTAACTTTGGCCTCTCAATACATTTATGAAAATGTAATGTACGTACACAAAAATAAAAGTAGTTTTACAAAAATAAGTGATATTCATTCTGTAAATACTAGGAACAGACACAAGCTAGTAGTACTGGTTACTCGACTCCATCGAGTCAGTAATTCATTCTTGGGGCGATGTATACGCTTTTACAACAAAATTCCAGAAAATATACAAAATTTGACCTGCTCAAAGTTCAAAAACTTTATTAAACTAAGTTTGTATAAAAAGGGTTATTATAGTATTAAAGAATTTATAGATGATAATAACCCCTGGAAATGAGGTGATCGCTACCAAGCTATTTCTAATTTGTTGTGTTGTTAATTTGTGTAACATACATGATTGTAAGCTGTTATTTAAAAAAAAAAAGTCCCGCTGGGTTTCTTGCTGGTTCTTCCCAGGACAGAGGTTTTTTTTTCGAACCAGTGGTAATTATACAAAGGAGTGACTTTCAATAAGCATTATTTATAATCTATATTGAATAAAAAAGTTTCTGTTTCTGTTTCTGTTTCAAAGACTTATTCAATAATACGTTTCTTGACATAGTGCATCGACTTTTTGTTTTGACAATATGGGGTCTGATTTTGGCCATATTGCATTTTGACTACTGCCATGTCTCTAGTGACACTTACAGGATTCAAGCAAATCGATTAACGTAAGAACCATTAAAATAGGCCCACGCGTTTAGTCTCTAGATCGCCACAAAGGAACAAACATACATATAGGCTGATAATCCTCCTTTGTGTCACGCAGTTGGGTTATAATTTCATATAACCTTAAAACTTTAAACACAAACGTGTAATGTTGTGAGAATATCCACTGCCCCATATCGTCCAGTATCGTAGGAGGTACAGAAGGAAACTGAACTTGAGTTGAACAGCGGTATATTCCTGATAACAACACAAAAGTATAATAAATGTGGTTTTTAAGAGTTGCAACTATGGGAAAATCCCCCTATGAGACAGTCTATGAGGGAGGCTTTTGTTTTACCATAGAAGTTTAAAGGCTATAATGGGTGCATGGATTAGTGGAAATTTAAAATAATTTTGATCGTTGTACTCGTGAGTAATTTAGTAGACCAAATCAGGTAGAAATATAGGTTAATTTTTAACAGTTTCTATGATTTGAAATTGATTACAATAGGAGTCATCATTGTGCGTATAGAAAAAAAAATTACAGCTTATGTATTTCCCACAAAATGGCTTAAGGCGTTCTGTCATTGCTGAGTGGGTAAAACCCAAGGCAAGGAGGCATACAACGCGGTAGTCGAATGCGTGTTCTCTGTTGTGTTCTTTTTTTAAATGTAATAGGTGACAAACCAGCAAACGGTCTTGCAACCGAGCAAGCGTTTGAAAACTCGTAAATTATTATTTCTTTCAACCGAGTTCTTAATTTTATTATTAAAAAATAATATTGAATAATATTATTTCAAACCATTTTTTTCGATTATTTCAGTTCGATAAAGTTCTCGAATATTAAATAAGCATAAGGTGTTTTGATAAATTGGTACATATTACTAACTTAACTTTTTTTGTAATATTGAAAATTTGTTCATATCCTTTGACTCAAATGCAAAAGCTTGAATGATATCAAAGTTTGGCGAAGGAGCCCGCGGCGAAATAAAACCGTTCCTTACATTTCCTGACTTTCTTCGACTTCGGTAAACTTTTAGAAGATTAAATTTATAACTTTCAAAATATTTGATCAGAGTAAAGTTACAACTTGTTTCAGTGCAATTATCATACAAACAAGCATATTAATATAATTCATTCACATGATTTAATGAACATTAAATCGAATAAAGAAGATAAACACGTTGTGTCATGCCTTAGTCATCATTCATCATCATTACAGCCTTTCATAAGTCCACTGCTGAACATAGGCCGCCCCCAAGGAATGCCACAAAGCACGTTGCTGAGCCACCTGTATCCATCGACTTCCTGCATGTCTTACCAGGTCGTCACTCCATCTAGTGGGGGGTCGCCCTACACTTCGCATACCGGTCCGAGGCTGGTACTCGAGAACCTTTCTTCCCCATCGGTTGTCGGTTCTTCGAGCTATATGGCCGGCCCGCTGCCAATTCAACTTACTAATCCATTGGGCTATGTCAGTTACTCTGGTTCTACTGCGGATATACTCATTTCTAAGTTTCTCACGCAAAGAAACCCCGAGCACAGTCCTCTCCGTAGCTCGCTGAGCGACCTTGAGCTTCCTCATGCGGCCAGCAGTGAAGGACCACGTCTCAGATCCATCAGTCATCACTGGCAAAACGCACTGATAGTGCAATTTCATCTTTTACAGATTTTGAGGTATGTCTAACGAGAAGATGTGTCGTAGTTTCCCGAACGCTCCCCAGCCGAGTTAAATCCTTCGACTGACCTCTCGGTCGAAGTTGGACTTACCTAGTCGGACTATTTGTCCCAGGTAAACATACTCGTCAACAACTTGGAGCTAAGTGCTCCCAACAACTACCGACCGGCATAGGTGTGACATGGACATTAAACATAATCTTTGTTTTGTCCAGTTGAGTCCAGAGCCAAAGCAGCCGCAAGGAAACTTGGTATCCTTGCAAGGGTGCGGCGGTACTTCACGCCGGGGCAGCTTCTTACCTTATATAAAGCCCAAGTCCGGTCGTGCATGGAGTACTGCTGTTACATATGGGCTGGTGCTGCAAAATGCCACCTGGTAGCATTGGACTCAGTGGAGAGACGTGCTAAGAGGCTCATTGGTGACCTTGATTTGGTTGAAACCAATCTTGTCAGCCTTCAGCACAGGCGCAGAGTAGCCAGTCTCTCGGTATTCTATAGGATGCATTTCGGTGAGTGTGCGCAGGAATTACACGCCTTAATTCCTCCTTCTTCTTTCCACCATCGGACAACCAGACGGTGGGCGGGTCTTCATCCCTTTGTTGTCGATACTCCACGCATTAAAACCAAACGGTTTGCTTCGTCTTTTGTAATGCGTACAGCAAAGGAGTGGAATAATTTGCCGGCGTCTATCTTTCCGTCCGAATACAATCTAGGCGTCTTCAAGGCAAGAGTGAATAGGCTTTTGTTACGATAAGACAGTGCGATTTACCATCTAAGGCTGCATCACCACTCACGACTAGGTGGGATTGTGGTCAAGCACTGGCTTATAATAAGTAAAAAAAAAATATTAAGACCTATCCGTTGGGAGACACTATTGAGGTCATTGAGCATAGTGTGAAGGTTTTTTTTATAGAAGAGGGGGCAAACGAACATGCGGCTCACCTAATGGTTAGTCACTACCGCCGCCCATGAACAACCGCAACACGCGGGGAATTGCAAATGCGTTGCCGGCCTTTTAGAAAGGTGTAAGATCTTTTCTTGTAGGTTCCTAAGTCGTATTGGTCCGGAAAAATTGCTGGTGGTAATTGATTCCACAAGGAATTTGTGCGAGGGAGAAAACTTCTTCTAAATCGCACAGTGGTGGACCGCCAATTATCCAGCTGGTATGAATGGTAAACCGAGTTTTGTCGCGATGTGCGATGGTGAAATTGAGCGACTGGAATTAGTGCGAACAATTCCTCAGTGCAATCCCCGTGATAGATGCGATAAAATGCGCAAAGAGATGAAACATCTCTACGCAGTGCCAGTGTATCGAGCCGATCAGAAAGAACTCGGTCGTCGACGATTCGAAACGCTCTGCGCTGGATGCGTTAAAGTGGATGGAGCTGGCACTGGGGTGCTTCGGCCCAGAGACGAGAACAATATTCCATGTGAGGCCAAACTTGCGCTTTGTAAAGTTGCAAGCGGTGTGCCGGCATGAAATACTTACTTGCTCTGCTGAGCACGCCAAGCTTTTCAGAGGCCAAGTTGGTCTTCCCTTCCAAGTGACCACGAAAATGCACACTATTCAATATGTCGACGACAAGGACTCCGATGCTAGCTGAGGCAGCAAAGGAAGTGCTTTGAAACTGAGGAGATACGACAAAGGGGTTCTTTTTAGCGGTAAACGCGCATAATTGTGTCTTCTGGGGATTGAACCGGACTAGATTTAGTCGCCGCCAATCCGAGACTTTGTTACGCAAAGACTCGACTTCAGACACAAGTTTGTCCCGGTACTTGGCGACGTTTTTCCGAGAAATATTGGCAAGGCCGGTATATAAGGCACCACCAGCGCTGTCGTCCGCATAGCAATGAATGCTACCAGTTATCAACATATAATTGATATGCAGGAGAAACAGCGTTGGTGATAGCACGCAGCCTTGTGGAACACCAGCGTTAATAGCCTTGAAATCAGAGCATACACCATCTACTACGACCTTGATGCTCCGATCAGCAAGGAAACTGTTGATTCATTTGCACAATTTCTCGGGAAGCCCATAGGAAGGAAGCTTCGAAAGAAGCGCTTTATACCAGACCCGATCGAAGGCCTTCGCTATATCCAAACTAACGGCCTATGCCCCCCCCCCCCCCTTGGACTCTACTGCCTCCGCCCATCTATGAGTCAGATAGACTAGAAGATCACCAGCTGATCGACGCCGACGAAAACCGTACTGGCGGTCACTAATCAGCTGGTGAGGTACCTCATGAGCTGGCAGTTTAAATGGATTCTATAATTTTGGAGAACAAGGAGGTGATGGCGATAGGCCTGTAGTTGGACGGGTCTGAGCGGACGCCTTTGTTAGGGATCGGGTGGACCAAAACTGTCTTCCATGAATTTGAGAATACGCCTTGGAAGTAGGAGTACCAGAAAAGATGCGTTGAAACCGGTGCCAGCTCCGGAGAACAAGTCGTCAGCACAATAGGAGGGATTCCATCGGGCCCACTCAACTTGCTGACGTCCAGGGAGAAGAGTGCTTTGCAAACCGAGCGCTGTGTAAACCGCACATCCGGCATGGAGTACTCACATCGCGGGATGGTCGGCGGTGTGTTCCCCCCGTCATCTAGATTCGAGTTGGACGCAAAGAGAGAGCATGGCGGCATGGGCCAGTGAGTCGTCCTCTCTGTGCAGAGATGGAAGTGGTGGCTGACAGAAGTTCCCTTGGACAGCCTTGGTGACAGATCAGAATGCACGGGTTCCCGAAGGAAGGCGAACAAGCTTGTCTGCGTAGGCGAAGTAACCAGTTGTGTTAGACCATATGCCAAAGAAAAATCATAGATAGATCTACCCACATTATCGGTTAAATGAGAACCAAACCATTCAGCGTAGTGGGCGTTAAAATCACCGAGTATCACGATCCCTGCGGATGGGACCTGTTGTAGGACGGAGTCTGCAGCCATTTGGACGTGGTCGATGAGTCGGTATGTGTTGGCATTTTTTTTTAAATGTTACCTCCACACTAGGATTTTCTCCTGTATCGTGGAGGCAGTTTACAAACACAAATTACACAAGGACAAACATCCAGACCCGGAACAATTTTTGTAGGTCATACAAATACTTGCTCCGTGCGGAATTTGAACCCGCGCCCCCCAGCGCAGCAACTCATTGCTAAGCCACTGCGCCACGGAGCCATCTTCATTACCGCTATGGGAACTATAGACACCCATAGACGCGGGGATGGTCGTCGCTGTCTACGTGTAGCCATAGGATGGACAGGTCCGTACCTTCAAGACAGCCGAGGCGTCGAAAATAGATGTCCTCTCTGACGTATTCGCAAACTCCAGCCCGGGGCACAAAGGAGTGTTCTAATTTATACCCCGTTTAAGAGAGGTATAAAGTATCCTCAGCTGGAGAGGACACCTGAGTCTCGGTTAAAAAGATCAAGGCTGGCTTCGCTGTCTCTAGATGGTAATGGACAGCGTTAAGGTTGGAATAAAGTTGATGTTGCAAAATTTCACGGAGAGCGTGACAGGGGTCACGTTGGTTGTATTGATCCGCTTGCTCCAAGCGCACCCACGCTCAGGAGTGGAGTGGTTTGGTCGTGGATGCTCAGCGAGGGATTCTCCAGGGGTGCTGGTATCCTTCTAGGATAGTCTTTTATTTAAATCTACTACCTTGTTGATGGGGGAGGGGGGGGGGGGGGAATTGGGCCTCCGGCCACCTGTACTCACCAAGCGCAACGCAGAGGTAAACCTCTACTTCACGCTGGTATTCTGTGAGGTCGTGTTACCACCCCAGCTCGAGCCGGCCTATCCGTGCGACAGCAAAAGCTGCCGCTTGGCTCTACCACTGTGAGAGAGTCCTCCAGCGATTGTACCATAAGGAATATATCGTCGGCAAATCGAAAGTGAGTGATGTACTCGCCATTGATGTAAATACCGTATCCTTTCCAGTCCAGTAGCTTGAAAACGTCTTCCAATGCAGCGGTGAAAAGTTTCGAGGATATAACGTCACCCTGTCTTACACCTCTCTGCAGTTGGATAGGTTTTGTGCTCTGTATATTCATATTTCATATCTCATATATATTATTTATATATCATATTCTGTACTCGAATAGCCATCGTAGCTCTACTGTACAAACACTTCAGCACTTCAATATACCGACAGTCAACTTAGCACTCCTGAAGGGACTGCCGCACCACCCAAATTTCGACGAAATCAAAGGCTTTCTCATAGTCCACATACGCAAGCCATGTGGTAGATTATACACTTTTGAATACTGTGGCCAATAGACATCTACATTTATCCTCAATTAGGAATAAAAACGCTGATACGTTGTCACCCTTGAGGACTGAGATGGAATGCCTCGTTTCCAGTAAAAAGAGTCTCCGTTTCTCTACACTCATCATACAAATCACAGCAGCATTAAGATGCTTTAATAATAGGACAAGATGAATAAAGAACGACGGCGAAAGAATTACAGCCCGGTATTGTAACAAATATAATAATTTGACATTATTATATTTGTTACGTTTTGAAATTTTTACGTCGCAGCTGCTTCGCAAATAAGTTTTACATTAAATGCTTTATTCTTATAAAATAGTGTAATTCAGTATTCATAGTTTAATGTATTTATGAATTTACAATTAAGTTATAATACCTAGGAGGCCTGTGTTTGAACTGCTGTACTCCTGGCGAAGAGTGTAGAGCGCCAGTGACAAAGTTGCGAAAAGTACAAGGTATGAGACATTTTATCTAAGTCCTTAGACATGCAACAAATCTGTAGTCAGCTTTGTTTGGAGTAAGGTGCAAGTGTCCATGAACTGAAGTAGCCACTTACCATCAGGTGGACGGTAAGTTCGTTTGACACTTCAGTTTTATAAAAAAAATAACAGTGGCCTTGTGGTAGGCTGTAACGGCAACAGCAAAGGAATGGAATAATTTTCCAGCATCTGTTTTTCCATACGATCACAATATTTTTAATACAGATCGCTTAATATACTTCAAAGTATTTAATCCATATCGACTCTTTAACAATTATCTCTTATTTTCATTATTGGCACACGCCCATATAAAATATTCATTGCTGGCCAAAGCCTAAAGCTGGCACTCGTAGTAACGAATTTCTCATACCGTAGCCATTTTTTCACATTTTTTATAGAACAGGGTTGAAAAACGAGCACACAGTCTGACCTGATGATAAGTGGATAATGTGGCCAATGGACATCTACATTTATCCTCAATTAGGAATAAAAACGTTGATACGCTGTCACCCTTGAGGACTGAGATGGAATGCCTCGTTTCCAGTTAAAAATGCTCTCTACACTCATCATACGAATCACAGCAGCATTAAGCTGCCATTTGACGTAGGTATTCTGTGAGAGCATGGCCTTACCTAGGTCGAGCGGACATTCGTGCTGCAATCACAATTTAGCTGCAGCATGGCTTTACCATGCAAAAACATACATAACATACTGAACATTTTTAGTTATCTCTCAAAGCAAAGCGTGAAATTGTACAATTTCTGGAATATTCTCTTTTATAAATTCGGAAGCTTATTTAATGAATATCCAATAGCATAAGTTTAATTATTCCCCACTTTAGCGTCGTCTTAAATTCTGTTGCAGGTGGTTATAGAAAATGAAAGTACTTTCTATAATGGCTCTTCTTCGCTTTAAATTACAGTTGCGGACCTGAAATTAGCAGCACAGTCTCGTGAATTTGTCTTTGAACGAAACGGAAACGAAATTCCTTTGATTAAAATCCACTCCTAATTTCCATTTTCACTAAAACAATGTTATTCCAATTAGGTTTCTGTAAATCTGTGGACTGGATGTAATTTAAAAAAAAATTAAACGTAGTAGTCACCAAATCGGGTGGGAGCTAAATTTTTATACATGCTGCAATTTTATGACGCATAGTATTAATGCATCTTAATATTAACTATTTTCAATACTTTGCTCTTTATTAAACACAGATAAGAAACAATGTTTTTTAATAACATATAATATTAATGCTCAAATACTATAAGTAATATTTAAGCCTATAGAATTACCAACTACAATGATGTCCTCGAGATCGAATTTTGTATTTGCGCGCCCGTTTAAATCTCAAAAATTTTACTGGCGGCAGCGTCAATCCCGAACTTTGTTTGTTCCGATATTGGCCCTCCTTTTCACATTTTTGTTTTATACTTTACTTACGTAGTAAGTAAATAAATTAAGATTGATTAAAAACAAAAGTTTAGGACGTCTTCCCTTTCTGAACGGCAACGAGCGAGCATTGCGAATCAAATTGATAAGATTACGATGTCTCAAAAAGTTAGAAATTCAAAATCAAATTTGTACCAAGTTTAACAGAATATGAATACGTATATTTAGTATAACAATTACAAATAAAATAAAGATTTAAACCGTCAGAGTAGAAAAAGCGGCTTACTGATCTGGGCTGAACGCAAATATGTTTTGTTTGCAATTAACGCAAATATATTTTAACTGAGCTCTACATAGAACACAAAAAAATTTTTCGGGTGGGCCAACAATATCTACATCTACATTTTGCTTTTACCTAACTACAGTAAAAATCAAATTAGGTTTACATATTTGGATGATATTTATGCATGTGGGTTTGTAGATATAATAAAAATATAGAATTAAGATAGGAATACATGATGTAGAGTAAATGTGGCTCTTCACTCTAAAGTGGGGAAGAAGTCAAAAAAGGAACACAAGTAAGCAAATACTATGGCCCAAAGATATCTTCATCTATTCTCAGTAAATAAGGACAATGCAAATTCTTTGTAATCCTTGTGGACTACGATGGAATGCCTCATTTTTAATAAAAAGAGTCTTCGGTTCTTTATACTTACACAACAGTTTCAAACGCCTCTGCACGCTGGTATTCTATAAGTACGTGGTCCTTCTTTATTTCAGAATAATGTTAGTCAAAAGGTTGTAAAATTGTGTAAAAAGAAAAAAGTCTGGTTTACAAGACATTAGGATAAAGATTGAGAAAGGAATTTCAGTAGTTAGGACATATAGAAACAAAAAGGAAAGGGTAAGGCAGAAGTGATTGGCAGAGTACAACTAGGAGTGCATCTAACCGTCGTGTGTCTCAATATATTTTATGACTTTATTATGTAGTTATGTGGTTATTCTTAAATTTGCATATCCACTAGTTCACTCGTAGTAGCAAATAACTGATGAACAATCGCAGTAGATACTAGACGTGTCACATTTTTGACGCTGTGACCATCGCCGGTCTGCGTACTTCATCTGGTGTAAACGAGATATTTAGTTACCGACACCTTTTGTAGTGGTATTATTTGAAGGTATTGATATGAACAATCTATGTATACATAACTGCTATAGCTTGCGCAATTTCTTCATTTTGAAATATTAATTTACTTATTACATTTCATATTCCACTACAGACCCGCCTCGGCTTCGTACGGGTGATGTGCAGATCTTGACAACAGAGTGCACCGAACACTTTACTTCTTATCGCGAGCTGAGAGATCAGAGTCTTGGTATTTTATATTTTACGTTTACTTAAAATAACCATAGACTTACGTAGAAAGAAAGACGGCACATGCTCAACTTAAACTCATTGTAAGAACACGCACTTACGCAGTGAACACATGCATCTAAATTAATTTGCCACCAACAATATGGTTTTAGGTGACTTTGTGTGCATCCAGACTATGCGTGCGTGAGTGCGTCAAGAATTCAATAGTTTTCGTATCATTTGAAATGTACGCAACACTTGATCTATATTACTTTGTTTTTTTGTGACAAACGAGCTCACAGTCCACTTGATGAAAAGTGATTGCTGTGGCCCATAGACATCTACATCTATCTAAATAACGAATCAAAATGCAGATGCGTTGTAACCCGTGACGACTAAGATGGATTGCCTCGTTTTCAGTAAAAAAGGGTTTGTCTGAGATATTAACATGCTGAACCCTTCTTTTATTATTGCCATAATAGGATAAATATAGCATTTTCATTTACACAGTTAAAGTATGGTATATATAAAAAATGTACTATTAGATTTAGTAAAGGATAAATAGCATACGCGTACACATACGTATGAATTTGTTGTTCACTTGGTATACCTTGTAAAAGTTGGATATCAGCAAAATGAGAATATAAATCAAATTTCCTGATTTGCAACAGGCTGTGAAATGCGAGTGTCGTTTTTGTTTTAGTATCATTTATCTTCGAACCGTATACTTCTCTTATATTACAATGAGCATGAAATTTATTGTTATTGCTTGGCTAAAACTGAATGAATTACTCCGGAGAGTTGTAGATAGTTCATCTCTACACTCCAATTCTTTTAATTTCCATTGTCTGAAAATTTTATGACAATGTTGGTAGGTCAAAAACAAAATATTGGTATTACATATGCTCTGTAACTGACTATTAGGAATACTTTTTCTATAAGGGTGATATAAAACTTAAAGACAGTTATGAAATTGAATAACTTTTTATGAAGCGTCCGAATTATCTATAAAAATGCAGACTTTAAAAAACCAAAAATAATAAATGAATTTTCACATAATTTAATTGTTTCACAAGTCACTCTAAAACAACACTGTGTCAAATAATTAAAGCCCAGATCTAAGAGCCTATTATTATCCTTTTCTGGATTAATTCGGTCAATGTTTGTAAAAGAATATTTAAATAAATATTTGTATATTTTTGAATCATATGTTTTGAGACTGCGAGAAATAGCACTGATTACATACCGTAGATTTTTTATAATAATGGATGATGTGCATGTTCTGTGTGTTACATCATCACGATACAGAATAATTTTCTAGTATAGTAATTATCATTGACTGCTGTCTATCGAAAGCCATAAGATTTCTGGAATTTTCGATTGACTATCTTCATGGGACGAAACGTGGTAATGGATTCTCTTACGTAGTTACCGCACGGGAACCATTGCTTACGTAAACCATAACCAATTCTACTGTCATTAGTGAGCACACAGCAAACTTCAAAATTGAATTATCTATTCAATGTTGATAGAATTGAAGTCTTGTTACAAAACTAGTAATGGTGCAAAATTAATAACCAAAACACAAGTTTATTTATATTCTAACTATAAGAACATAAAATTAAAGAAAACTTTTAATAAGGTCCTTTTATAAATGGAAATCTATGTCTTCTGGCATACCCAGGTGTCGCTGCCGGGAACAAAGTCAATTATGCCCTGACTGCGTTAGTCAAAAGGCAAGGCGTAGTGAAGAGTGCATGCCTTGCAATACATAACGCAGTGTTGGTACCGACTTTGTTATATGGCAGAGAAACCTGGGTATGCCAGAAGAAGCATAAAAGCAAGTTGAATGCAGTGGAGATGCGATCTCTTCGCAAAATGTGCGGCGTTACCATGGCCGACCGAAAGCGAAACGAAGAGATTCGCAATATGCCAGGTTTGAAAGATGACCTTATCACAAAAACTGCTAAGGTCGTGCTTCGATGGTTTGGGCACGTTGAGCGAATGAGTGAAGACCGAATGGTGAAGTAAATATATAGCGCGAAAGTTAATATTAAAAGGTGTCGAGGTAGACCGAGACTAACTTTCGAAGACCATGTGAGCAAATTGTTCGAAGAGGGGAGGGTCAAGAGTACTCGGATACCTAGACGTGCATGTATGAAGAAGATAATGAATCTGAACGAAGCGAAAGAGGTATGTAAGGATCGTGACACTTGGCGATATGTTCTCTCTGGCTTCCCTGTCAGGGATTGTGCGTGAAGATAAGTAATAAGTAATTAGAAATCTATAAAAAAATATAACTTCAATAAGATATTGAAACTGTTGGGACGAATAAATCAAGTCTGTCGAAAATATCCGATAAGTCATCGGGTGTAAATACTTTGAAATAAAATGTAACGTGTCTAAAATAAAATCATCATCATTACAGCCCTTCACAAGTCCACTGCTGGACATAGGCCTCCCCAAAGGAATGCCACAAAGCACGGTGCTGAGACACCTGCATCCATCGACTTCCTGCATGTCTTACCAGGTCGTCACTCCATCCCGTGGGGGGTCGCCCTACACTTCGCCTACCGGTACGAGGCTGCCACTCCAGAACCTTTCTTCCCCATCGGTTGTCGGTTCTTCGAGCTATATGGCCGGCCCACTGCCACTTCAGCTTACTAATCCGTTGGGCTATGTCGGTTACTCTGGTTCTACTGCGGATAACCTCATTCCTAAGTTTATCACGCAGAGAAACTCCGAGCATAGCCCTCTCCATAGCTCGCTGAGCGACCTTGAGCTTCCTCATATGGCCAGCGGTGAAGGACCACGTCTCAGTTCCGTAAGTCATCACTGGCAACACGCACTGGTTGTACAATTTCGTTTTAAGGTTTTGAGGTATGTCTGACGAGAAGATGTGTCGTAGCTTCCCGAACGCTGCCCAGCCGAGTTGAATCCGTCGATTGACCTCTCGGTCGAAGTTCAATTAACCTAGTCGGACTATTTGTCCCAGGTAAACATACTCGTCAACAACTTCGAGCTTAGTGCTCCCAACAACTACCGGCATAGGTGTGACATGGACATTAAACATAATCTTTGTTTTGTCCATGTTCATCTTAAGACCTATCCGTTGGGAGACACTATTGAGGCCATTGAGCATAGTGCTTAAATCCTCCAGCGATTCTGCCATAAGTACTATATCGTCGGCAAATCGAAGGTGAGTAATGTACTCGCCATTGATGTTAATACCGTATCCTTTCCAGTCCAGAAACTTAAAAAACGTCTTCCAATGCAGCGGTGAAGAGTTTCGGGAATATAACGTCACCCTGTCTTTCACCTCTCTCCAGTTGGATAGGTTTCGTACTTTGATTCTGTACTCGGATAGCCATCGTAACTTTACTGTAAAAACACGTCAGCACTTCGATATACCGACAGTCAACTTGGCACCGCTGAAGGGACTGCAGCACCGCCCAAATTTCGATGGAATCAAAGGCTTTCTTATAGTCCACATACGCCAGACATAGTGGCAAATTGTACTCTTCAAACTTCTGTACAATTTGCCGTAGGGTATGTATGTGGTCTATAGTGCTAAAGCCCTTTCGGAAACCGGCTTGTTCGGGAGGCTGGAAGTCGTCAAGTCTGTGCGCGAGACGATTCGTAATGACTCTCGAAAACAGCACGTAGACGCGGCTCAGAAGGGAAATCGGTCTGTATTACTTCAAGAGAGCGTTGTCACCTATCTTGAAGAACAAGACCACCGCACTTCTGCTCCACGCCTTCGGTGTAATGCCACCGTGGAGGAGGGAATTAAAGAGCTTCTGAAGGACTTCAAGTACCGGTCTTCCACCCGCTTTCAGAAGCTCCGCTGTAATTCCATCCTCGCCTGGGGCCTTGCCGTTTTTAAGATGCTGGAGAGCCATTCTAATCTCGCTCAGACTGACGTCCGGGATATCTTCGGAATAGTGTCGGATAAGACTCGCTCTTGGATCGTTACTCACACTTGCGTGTGGCTCCAACGATGACGTGTACAGCTGCCCATAGAACCTCTCAATCTCATTCAAAATCTCAGGTGCCCCGGAAACGATGCTGCCACATTTGGTCTTCAGCAAAAACCAATAAAGTAGAAAAGTATAATTATCCATACATTAAAAAATTATGTTTCATAACTTTGAACGTATATTATTCGGGATCGGAAATCAAGAAGTTCTTGTTAGTTAAATCTGTTTTGATTTTAGGTACTTAGAAACCACAAGACTAGCAATTTTGACAATTATTTGTATAAAAACGAAAATCAAGAGATTTTTATTTTAATAACATAATAATATACCATGTTATAATAATGAAGTAAATAGCACAAATATGAGCCTCGGAGTGATAACTATGTTTTTATGCCACTTACTGTAAAAACCGATCCATGGTGGTGGCGCGGTTGTCAGAGATCGCCGCTGGAGTGAAGAGGGCTAGTTGTTTTCTCGTACAAAGCCTTAACAACACAATTTTACGAGGAAACATAGAAAGCGTTTTGTGCGTAGGTGGTTTTTTATTGTAAATAAAAATAAAAATAAATCAGATATATGTACGCACTGCAGTGTTTTCTTATGTTTACGCGAGCAATACACATTTGAACGAAACTAGTTTTTATGCATTTTATCGCGTTAGCGTAGTACTTGAAACTAAGGGAAAAAAGATAATAAACTCAATAAATTCCGTAAAACTAGTTTCATTCAAATGCACGGTTGTGTTTGCCAAGTTCGGAACTTACTGGTTCAATAAGAAAAAAAAAATAACAGGATGAGATGTCATAGGATAAAATATACAATGATGATGTCATAACTTAATGCTGCTGTGCATCGTGTGTATGGTGAATGTAGAGATCTGGAGACCCTTTTTACTTGAAACGAGGCATTTCATCTTAGTCCTTTTTGGGTGACTTTGATTCTCAATCAAGTATAAAATGTAGATGTCAGCGATCCACAGAACCTACTTACCATCAGGTGGATTGTGTGTTCATTTGTCACGCATATTCTATAGAAATAAGAATACGGAATAACCCACAAGAATGGCTGACACATCGGCAGTGTGTAGGTGTTAATAATATTCATACGAAACATTTCGAGCCACTTTAGACGCCATATACCTTAAAATCTATTAGACATCTACACTTGTAATTGTTGTACCTGAATTTGGGCCACCTTGAGTAACTAGAATCTTTAATTATATGAATGGTTTTTTCATAAAATTTGGGATTCTATTTATTATAGATAATAAACGTCCTGAATTATTAAGGTCTGGTCTTTAAAAGTGCTATTTTAACTCACTTACCGAATACCTGGTCCAATTCTAGGTGATTAAGGATATTGAAATTTAGCATCAACATCTAGATCTAAGATCTAATGATCTATATTAGGTGTACAGAAGAAAAAAATATCGAATGAATGTTATATCCAACTTAAATGTACGTGAACAAAGAAAATGTAAAATTTCAAATTCGTAATAAATATCATCACGTAAAACTTAATTGACTATCCGAATACAGATATTCAATATCGAAAAACTTAACATATTATTTCCCTGCTTTGGAACTTTGCACCCGTTCAAACTTCAAACCTTTTATCGGTAAAGTCACCTTAGTGTCGAACTTGGCCACTTTTCACACGTGTTTTGTGGTATCAATATTTTTTATAATGTCTGACTCATGGTGGAAAGTTCATCCGATAAATGACGAATATAATTTCACGGGCTGGTTATGAGAAGTTGTGTTGAACTTGTCTAGGGTGATTAATATGGTCAATCTTATAAGTGCTATATGCTACATAATTCGTTCATGGAAACATGCAGTTTACAGTGGTTATAAGATCGTTTTTGAAATGGACAGTAGGCTACGGGACGAACGAGTGCTGCTCGTATTGTGCTAGTCTTTTCATTATATTGGAGATGTTAAAATTAATTGCTGATATTCTCGTCCAGAATTAAACTGATGAAGAGCACTTCCCTCCCTAGGGACTGGCTAGGTAGGACAACATTATTCTTTCAATGCTTATCTTAACTAATTTCCTTTAAAATCCTTAAATATAGTGTACTTCTCCATAGTAGAACGTAAAACTAAGTACTATTTGATAGTAAAGTATACTTTACATTACTTTAAGCGAGAAAAATGCTCACTAACTGGCTGAATAAAGTACCGTTGTTATTTTTTTATAAAATAAAATGAACTGGAAGTATCAATAATATGAATAGTAAGAATCTAATAAGAAAGAAAGGAATAAAATATAATTCTTTATTAACCATTTCTGGGGTAATGTGATCGCGTAAAAAGAAGAAATCCAATTTCAAGTACTGATTTACAACGTGCTTGAATATGCAGGAAAATATTGTGAGGAAATCTGCATATCACACACATTAAACAACTATTTCAAAGATATCAAGACCACCAACACGCCTTAGGGCTTCGCGGTAGACACTTCATTTTACAATTTTCCTGCGAAAAATTTTCTTCAAATATTAGAGTTTTCCTGAATCGAAACGAAAGAATCTTACATAATGGCTGCAATTTCCAAAAGGAATAGCGATTGCAGTTATCTCTCACCGAGTTTACAGACTATACTACTTTATAAGAGACATAGACGGTATTTTGTTAAAAGGATTATTCTGCTTAATGCCGAAGAAGTTATAAAATTTCGATTTTTTTATATTATTTAACTTACAAAAATCTAAAAGTAATTCCACTAAAATAAGTCGCTATCTGCCCTAACGCCTCTAACTTCAGAAAAGGAAAACCAAAAAAATGAACCTGAGAAATAAGACGAAATACTTCACAGCCGGTTTTCTCTTAATCAATTTAAGTGATTTCGCGATGACATTATTAAATAATAAAATATTTTAAATTCAAAGAAATAATTAGCAATTTAAACGAATGACCTTAATAAATAAAGTTATGATATAGTATCATTCTCAAATCAACTTAATCACACACACAAAGTTTCATCAAAATCGGTACAGCCGTTTAGAAGGAGTTCAGTCACATACACACTGACAAAAATATTTAATGTGTAATAAAAATTAAGCACGTGTTTAGTGTTGGCAAATATTTTGTAAAACGTGGTCTTACACGAATATTATATTGTTAATTTCTCCAAAATATTTGCTTCAAGCTTTAGAAGAACAGATTAGAGTATGACTATTTAACGTAAAAAACCACACTTCCATACAAAAATTTGCACTAAATTGGCCTGTGTTTAATGCTGCTGTATTTGTTTAAAAAATATTTAATTATAATAATAATTTATATTATATATTAATAATTTCATTTTAACAAAATTAAAAATTTACCTTTAGGAAGATCTTATAGAAAATATAAAGTCATTATCCTTGTCACATATATTAAATGATTTAAATTTTGATTTTTTACATTTACATGAACACTACATATTGAATGAAACGACTTCTATGAATTTTATCGCATTTAATTTTGCTTGTATCTAATTCCCAATGTTTCAAGTGATTTGCATATTAGACGTCCCGATGCCAAAATTAACCAGGAGTACCCCCAACTTTTGGAAATTAATTTGGTCGGATCTGGGGTTTAGATTTAATTTTATTAAATAAGGAGTCCTAAATAGGTTATAGGACTTTTTTGTTGCATGGGGAAATGCCTACGCAAACGTGCCTCGCTGGAGCAAGCACGGGTTATGTTGAACTCGCACCATCTAAACTCAACGGTGTTCCAACTTCGCCGCATATTAGTGGGGCCAAGGGAAAGCTTTCGCAGACATTAATTTCATCCCTTTGCGGGGAGTAATTCTCCTGCCCCTATTTCTATTACTATATGATATTACTATATGAGACTATTCTAAGGCGCACCAGGAACACAAGATGCAACATCCTCCGCGGCTTCTAACTCTTCCTGCGTAACAAACCCCCAAATCCGATACGCTGAAAAGTGAGCACTCGGAAGCACTACCTTTCCGACCCCAGAGGTGGATCTGGTTTACGGCTCCACCGGTAACCAAGTTTCGTCCGCGGAGGGTAAGGCCGCTCTAGGGAAAGCGGCGTTACGCAATACGGTCACTCCAATCCCCCCGTGGCCCCACCACTACCGCATCAGCGGTGCGGCCCCGCCAGATTCGCGAAGAATAGGGTGCATAGCCACACCAAAACTTATATTTCCCGCGGGGGAGTCGCGACTCCACCTCGGTTGCAGCGGTAGAGGGAGAAGACAGCCACCTCGCCACAACCCACCAACACACATTCAAAGTGGGCTCGCCAAGCCCAATTGGAGTGGTCACCTCGGGCCGGCCCTATACCACTGGTCAGCCAAGTGGGTTTCTATTTGTTTACCGCGGATGACCAAGCCAAAGCTACTAAGCCTCCCCATTACTACAAGGCGTTTTACTCGTTCGGGGGGAAGTAAGTTATAGACCTAGTCCAACTTCACTATTCAAATATTTGAAAATATCACACCTCAGATCTCTTGTGGTCTTAGGGTGCCGCAAAGCACTCGAACGACGAGAATAAGACAAGTAAAATTAAACGCGATAGAATCCGTCGAAGTAGTTTTATCCATTATTTTAATATTTTATCATAATTAAGGTAAGATTGCCGTGTAGTGGCGGTCATGAATATCCACTTCCCCATATCCTCCCGTGCGTGTCGTAAAAGGCGACAAAGGGAAACAGGCAGGAGATGGGCAGCAGCATATTCCTGATAATAGCCAAAATTACAATAAAAAAACTGCCGTTGCCAACCCGCTCGCCAAGCGTGGCAACTATTGAAAATACCCCCAATGATTAAAAAAACAAACAGACGGCCCCTAGTCCCCGGCGGCCCCGCTATTCCTGGCTACGGTGGCGACCATGGTAACGGCAGGGCAGGGGGTGCTAAGAATCTCCGGTGGAGGTTTGGTTACTACCTTAGACGACTCCACCTGGCAACGTACAACGCACGCACCCTGAGGACTGACGAGAAAATCGTGGAGCTGGAAGAAGAGATAGACAAGTTGCGCTGGCATATTATAGGATTATCCGAAGTCTGAAGAGAGGGGGAGGACACGGTAATCCTCGAATCCGGCAACTTGCTCTATCACCGGGAGGGCGACCATCTGTGCCAAGGAGGTGTCGGATTTATCGTCCACAAGTCTCTCGTTAACAACGTTGTAAAGATCGGGAGCGTGTCGACGAGGGTAGCGTACCTTATACTCAGAATCACCAAACGGTATTCGCTGGAGGTCGTACAGGTCTACGCACCAACCTCAGCACACCCCGATGAGGAGGTGGAGGAAATGAATGAGGATGTCTCTAAAGCCATGCATTTCTCTAAAACCCAATATACGGTGTTAATAGATAGATAGAAAATTCTTTATTGCACTCAAACAAACAAACATTTGGTACAAAGGCGAACTTAATGCCAAAAAGGCATTCTCTGCCAGCTAACCTTTGGTAGTGTGGTGAGAGTTATGGGTAGAGCCGCAACAGAGGGAAAAAAATTAACTTACTTTAAAAACTAACTTTACATATTATTCAATAATATAATATAATATAATATAAATATGTTACTTTATATATATTGACACTTCATACACACACATATATACATATATATAAATGTATATATACATATAAACAAAAATACATACTATACCAATAAAATACATACAATCTAGTATAAGAAAATATAATATTATATAAACCAATAATATTAATCAAGTAATTTTAAATAATGTGCCTCAACCTTACGTTTAAATGTATTTATTGAGGGAGCATCTTTTATATCTCGTGGAAGGTTATTCCAAAGTGTAATTGATGATACCGTAAAGGAATCCGAGTAGTATGTAGATTTATGCAACGGGATAGTTAGAGTTTTGTTGGTCATCGAACGGGATAAGCTTAAGTATGAAAAATGCTCTTTCAGATAAGCTGGGGAACAAGGATTGTAAAGAATACCATACAAAGTGGTTAGAAGGTGTGTGTTCCGGCGAAAACGGATGTCGAGCCACTTAAGTCTTGAGCGAAATTGTGATATATGATCAAACTTGCGCAGGCCAAAAACATAGCGTATGCACAAATTGAGCAGACGGTCGAGTTTGCTAAGCAGTTCCTCAGTTATATCTGGATAAGCAATATCAGCATAATCTAAAAAAGGAAGCAACAGAGTGTTGACTAACGTAACCTTGGCCGTCTGAGGGATAAACTTTTGCCAGAGCTTTAATGAATGCATTGTGCTAAAAATTCGTTTCCGGACCTCACTAACTTGTGACACCCAGCTTAGGTCGTGAGCCAAAATTAGGCCGAGGTTTTTAACCTGCCTAGCATATTCTAAATCAACACCGCTTAGAATGACCTTAGGCAGATGTTGATAGTCGAGTCGGCATGTAATTTTTCTGCTGCCTATGATTATAGCCTGTGTTTTGGCAGGATTTAATATTAGTCCATGACAGCTTGCCCACTGATGAACTGCAGCAAGATCCAAATTCATTTTGTCAACAGATGCATTTAGGTCATTTACACTAAAATGCTGATACAGCTGGACATCATCTGCGTACAGATGATACTTGCTGAAATTTATTACAGAAACAAGTGCCTTGATAAACACAGAAAAAAGCAACGGAGATAAAACACCGCCTTGAGGAACACCAGCAACAACGTTACACCAGTCGGAGAACTTATCATCAACACGAATGCGTTGCCGGCGTCCCCGAAGATAGGAACTGAACCATTGTACAACTGATGTTGTTAAATTCAGGGATTTTAGAACTGCTAACAGAATGTCGTGGTCAACACAATTAAACACGTTACTGAAGTCTAGGAGGACAAGAAGAGTAAGTTGACGATTATCCATCGCAAAGCGGATATCATCAGTTATTTTAATTAAGGCCGCGGAAGTACTGTGTAGTGGTCGGAAACCAGACTGAAAAGGATTGAAGAGGTTGTTTTTGTTTAGAAATTTTGTGAGTTGGTAATGAACAACCTTTTCAAGAATTTTAGAGAAGAAGGAGAGGATAGATATTGGCCTATAATGGTTGAAATTAGTAGGAGAGTTGTTTTTGGGGATAGGAATTAGGAACGCTTCTTTCCACTTGGTAGGGAAGGTACTGGAGGCAAAGGAAAAATTTATTAGATGAGTGATATGGGAAACTATTTGGTCCAAAATCGGCAAAACCATATCACGTCCAATACCATCTGGGCCAACAGCTTTGCTGGATATAACGGATACAATTTTTTTTACTTCATCATCCGTCACTGGTTCAAAACAGAAAGGAGTCCAACATGGTAAAAGGGAAGAAGTAATATCTTTAATGGTATCGCTTTTGACTGTTGAGTCCAATGTAACTGGCGAAGAGCAAAAGTGTTTATTCAGCGCTGATAAGTCAAGGGAGTGACTAACACTCTGATTACTTTTACCATAACCCAGGCTGCGCAAGAACTTCCATATATTCTGGGTTGAGCAAGTCTGAATAGTATTGTGAATGTATCGGCGTTTGGCATTTCGTATCACCTGGTTGCAGCGATTCCGTGCCTTTTTAAATCTTTCCCAGTTCTCATCACTGGGCAAGCATTTATGTTTTCTTTTTAGGCGGTCTCTACGTGCCATAAGAGATCGAATATATGGCGTTAACCAGGGTGCTGGTGCCCGTTTCATTTTTACTGGTCTTAAAGGCGCTACTTTGTCATAGGATGTCATTATAATGTTATTGAATAACTCCAGTTTATTGTCAATATGATTAGTGTTATAAAAGTCTGACCAATTAGCATTGCATATCTCATAATTTAATAGCTGGCGATTCATACGGACAAGGTTACGCTGAAACACAATTTTGGGAGTTGACTTAGTTGATTTAAGAGCATATGATGCGAAAATAAGATCGTGATGTGAAAATCCAGGAGCCACAAGTTGGCCATGTAGAGATATACGATCAGGATTGGAAGTAAGGATCAAATCTAGTAAAGAGTGAGTATTATTGACGTGATAGGTGGATTCAAGATCAAGAGTTTTAATATTGCTTGATGCACATATGAGTTTAAGCTTGTTGGATCTAGCATCATTTCGAATAAGGCAGGTGTTAAAGTCACCCATGAAAATGGAATGAGAATAGTTTGGGAGATGCGTCTCAATCAGCTGTTCCAAATCATTGAAATAATTTACAGAAGGAGGTGCATAAAAAGCACCTAGTAAGAAAGGTGTCTTGCGTACCATTATTTCAATGAGGATGTATTCAATTGATTTAGAATAAATCTCAGGCGATCTGGAAACGATCCTGTATGGTATGTCTGATCGCAGGTATATGGCAACACCTCCGCCTCCCTTGTTTAATCTGTCATTCCTAATGAGATGATAACCAGGAAGACTGAACAGAGTAGATGGTAAGCTAGGTTTAAGAAAAGATTCTGATATGAGACAGGCATGAATAAGACTGTTTTCGAAAGTTGCAAGAAGATCTGAAAAGTGAGCCGGAACACTTTGTGCATTAATATGACATATATTCAGATTCCTTTGGTAAGGCTCAAGAGCACCATTTAATATATCCCCAAGATAAGGTTCAGGGGAACCTTGGCCCGGGGAAGACGTTGATAACGAGGAACTTGTAGAGTTAAAGTAGTCAGATTCTAAGGAAATATCCATCGTAAGTTTAAGATTAATTTATAAGTTTATTTGTATATTACTAAATAATAACAATTATAAAATATATATATATAATTATTATAATAAAAATTATATATAAAATAAAATATGTATATAATATATATAAATATGTACAAAATAAATGCTAAATGAAAAAAAATAACAATAAAAAATATAAATAAGTGAACAATTAATTTGCTATACCGTGGGTTCAGCAAAAATAAATTGTTATTATCATGCCACATCTACTACCAGTTAGGACATTACAACTGGGAGACTTCAATGCAAAACTAGGCACAAGAGATAACAGTGAGCTGAAAGAAGGGAAATTTGGAATAAGGCAACGGAACACAAGGTGCCAGCAGTTGGCCGACTTCATGGAGAAAGAGGGACTCTTTATGATGAACTCTTTCTTTCAGAAGCGGCCCCACAGGAAGTGGACCTGGTCGAGCCCCGGCGGTTCGACAAAAAATGAGAATGACTTCATTATGACGACCAGACGACAACTGTTCAGTGATATCTCCATGATTGCGATGTTGAAAACTGGTGGCGGTCACCGCATGGTTAGAGGCACACTGAACCTAAACGTTAAGTTGGAGAGGTCTCATCTAATAAATTCAACGCTCCGTCCCCCTCGTGCTCTGTTCCAAAGTCCCGAAACCTTACAGCTCGAGTAACAAAACCGTTTTCAGTGCCTAGAAGACTGCAATGAAGTGGACGATATGAATGACAAGCTCGTGAAAACTGTCTATGCGGTCGGAGCTAAGTTCTGCAAGACCCGCCGCAGAAGAACATAAAAACTCTCTGATCACATTCTTAATCTAATGGCTGTTAGACGGGAGATGAAGCTACATTCTTCAACAGACAGATCTCCAAATGCATGCGGCGGAACTTACGCAACTTCAATACAGCTCGTATTGAAGAAGCGATCGAGCGAAACCAAGGCTCCAAAGTCTTTGCCAGAGATCTGTCTGCGAGAAAGAGCCAACTGCCAAAGCTGAAGACAGAATTTGGCAGCATCGTTTCCGGGACACCTGAGATTTTGAGTGAAATTGAGAGGTTCTATGGGCAGCTGTACACGTCATCGTTGGAGCCACACGCAAGTGTAAGTAACGATCCAAGAGCTAATATCATCCGACACTATTCCGAAGATATCCCGGACGTCAGTCTGAGTGAGATTAGAATGGCTCTCCAGCACCTTAAAAACGATAAGGCCCCAGGCGAGGATGGAATTACAGCGAAGCTTCTAAAAGCAGGTGGAAGACCGGTATTTGAAGTCCTTCAGAAGCTCTTTAACTCCGTCCTCCATGGTGGCATTACACCGGAGGCGTGGAGCAGAAGTGCGGTGGATTTATCCTTCAAGAAAGGTGACAACGCTCTCTTGAAGAACAACAGACCGATTTCCCTTCTAAACCGCGTCTACGTGCTGTTTTCGAGAGTCATTACGAATCGTCTCGCGCGCAGACTTGACGACTTCCAGCCTCCCGAACAAGCCGGTTTCCGATAGGGCTTTAGCACCATAGACCACAAGCATACCCAACGGCAAATTGTACAGAAGTCCCATGAGTACAATTTGCCACTAAGTCTGGCGTATGTAGACTATGAGAAAGCCTTTTATTCCGTCGAAATTTGGGCGGTGCTGCAGTCCCTTCAGCGGTGCCAACTTGATTGTCGGTATATCGAAGTACTGAAGTGTTTGTACAGTAGAGCTACGATGGCTATCCGAGTACAGAACCAGAGTACGAAACCTATCCAATTGCAGAGAGGTGTAAGACAGGGTGACGTCATATCCTCGAAACTCTTCACCGCTGCATTGGAAGACGTTTTCAAGCTTCTGGACTGGAAAGGATACGGTATCAACATCAATGGCGAGTACATCACTCACCTTCGATTTGCCGACGATATAGTCCTTATGGCAGAATCGCTGGAGGACCTAAGCACCATGCTCAATGTCCTCAATAGTGTCTCCCATTGGACAGGTCTTAAGATGAACATGGACAAAACAAAGATTATGTTTAATGTCCATGTCACATCTATGCTGGTAGTTGTTGGGAGCACTTAGCTCGAAGTTGTTGATGAGAATGTTTACCTGGGACAAATAGTCCAACTAGGTTAATCCAACTTCGACCGAGAGGTCAATCGACGGATTCAACTCGGTTGGGCAGCGTTCGGGAAATTACGGCACATCTTCTCGTCAGGTATACCTCAAAACTTGAAAACGAGACTGTACACCCAGTGCGTGTTCCCAGTGATGACATACGGAACTGAAACGTGGTCCTTCACTGCTGGCCGGATAAGGAAGTTGAAGATCGCTCAGCGAGCTATGGAGAGGGCTATGCTCGGAGTTTCTTTGCGTGATAAACTTAGAAATGGGGATATCCGCAGTAGAACTAGAGTAACCGACATAGCCCAACAGATTATTAAGCTGAAGTGGCAGTGGCCCGGCCATATAGCTCTAAGAACCGACAACCGATGATGAAGAAAGGTTCTCGAGTGGCAGCCTCGTACCGGTAGGCGAAGTGTAGGGCGACCCCCCACGAGATAGAGTAACGACCTGGTAACGCATACAGGAAGTTGATGGATGCAGGTGGCTCAGGACCGTCCTTTGTGGCATTCCTCGGGGGAGGGCTTTGTTCAGCAGTGGACTTATGAAAGGCTGTAATGATGATGATGATGATGAGGTAAGATTTTCAAGTGATCAAAGTTGGATCTAATCTTTCATATGTTTAATTATTAAACTAAACTGTAAGAAAGTGTAAACGAAAATGGATCACTTAAGCTAGTGCATCTTGGTTGCATGTGACGTGTTAAAATGTGCCAAAGTTGCCGATTCCACCTTATATAATAGAATAGAATAATTTTTATTCAATATAGATGATTACATAATACTTATTGAAAGTATTTATTTTTATTTACCACTTGTTCGAAAAGTACCTCTGTCCTGAGAAAAACCAGCAAGAAACCCAGGGGGACTTATTACGGGGTGCGAAGTCAGAAGTCCTTCACGTGTGCTTGGTAGTTGCGGGTCCCTCTCGATACGTCTGGAGGGAAGAGCAGCTACTGGGCCGGTGCACCCTGGGCGCGGCAGTAATCTTCCTCGAGAAATGAGAAGAAATTCTTACTCCTTGGGGAAGGTTACTGCCGCGGCTAATTATTCTGACATGGGTGGGGTCCGTCCCGGACCAACGGCGCGTTCCACTGCGTGACCCTCTGATCAGCAGAGGGCATAGCAGAGGAGTGAGGGCGGGCTCGGTGTGCACTTACCCTGCCTCCGGGCAGACAGTGAAGGATTCATCCTTTGCTGTCACTGCCGGTCTCGTAATCCCAGCATCGAAGTGTCGTGGATCATGTCTCGCGGCTTTGATTGGGACCGAGGGTCTTGGCTTAACCGCCCGGACCGCGAGGGAGAAAACCTCTATAAAAAGTTACCCCGAATCTCAAGCGGCGACGCACCGCGAGGGGATGGATGGCTGACGGGGTTCTATGAACAAATCAGTCGATAGTGCGCTCCTCGCCAGGGTACCTGCAGACCCCCTGGCGAGTAATAAATCCTCTAAATCTGCTTACTTTGGTAAGGGGTCACTGCCAAGGTGGACTTTTAATTACTCCCATACTCGTGGGTACAAATATGGAAAATAAAGAAAAAGAAAAACAAAAAACCAAAACCGCCGGCAACGGCAACGTAGAGGAGAGGAGGAACGATGGGGGGACAGATTCCGACGCCGCATCGAGCAGCGTGGGAGGCTCAGAGAGCTCCCGACGCGTGGAGCCTGGGACCGCGGAGACTAGTAAGTTCTTCTTCCGCAAGCGGTCCAGGCGGGATGGCGACCAGGGGTCGTCAGACGGTTAAGAGGAGGCTTCGGCCCGGAAAATCCCCACCAACAGGCGGGGCGGGCTGAGAGGCAAGGAGAGGGGTCCCTCTGACAATCAGAGGGCCGAACAAGCGGCAAAGCATGCCGAGGAGGGGCGCCACCCGGGCGATACGGCTCGGGTATCAGGCGAAGAGACGTATGCGACTGGCGGCTCCGAGGTGGAGCGTAAGGCCAGATTCGTAAAGGAGGTGGAGGCCGCGATCAAGGTCGTGGCCCACAAGCAAAAGGCCTCCTCAAAGTTAAAGGCCATTCCCGCGGCCTCCGCCTCCATCATGGCGGCTGCGGAGGCCAACTTTGTTGGGGCCGAGCCTAATGCAAACGAGGTAGCGGAGCTGCGGGCGGACGTGGCCCGCCTGACGTCCGCCATGGAGACTCTCCAGAAGGAGAACGAGAAGCTCCGCGCAGACCTGGCCAGTCTACGTGAGCCTACCTCTCGCGCGGCGCCCCAGACGCAGCGCCCAAGCCAGCCCGTGCCGGTGGAGAACCAGGTTCTGAACCTGGTCCGGCAGGAGCTGGCTGCCTTCCAGCACCGGTTCTCCGTGCTGGAGGGCATCGTCCTGCGCCCCCCCCCCCCCCCCCCCTAGGGGCAAACAAGACGGCGGCGAGGCCGGCAACGGTCTCGTACGCGGCGGCCACAGCTGCCGCATCCAGGCCGGGGCCGTCCAGCTAGCCTTCGGGCGGGGCTGCAGTTGCCCCTCCTCCCCCTGAAAAGCCGGCTCCGGCAAAACCGGTACCGGCTGAACCGGCTCCGGCTAAGCCGGCAACGGGAAAGAGAGGCAAGGCGAAGGCAAAAAAGGGCAAAGCGGCAGCACAGGTGGTGGCTGCGCCAGCCCCAGTGCCTGCAGCGAATGTGCCAGCGCCAGCGGCAAGCCAGCTGCCGCCGCCGCCACCGCCCCCTCAGCTCCCTACACCTCCCGCGGCTGAAGCCGGTTGGCAGGTGGTCGGGGACAAAAATAAGGGGAAGAAGGCAGCCAAAAAGGCCAAAGAGCAGGAGCGGCAGCGCCAGTTCAGGGCGCGCAAGATCGCGGCTAGGCTCCGCGCCCCGAAGACCGCAGCTGTAGTGATTACACTACAGCCGGACGCGGAAAAGAAGGGCGTTACCTACCGCGATCTTCTCGCGAAGGCGAAAGAGGCGGTCGATCTCGGGGAGCTCGGGATCACCGGGGGCCTCCGGCTCAAAGTCACCCAGACGGGGGCCCGTAAGCTGGAGATCCCCGGGGAATCCAGTGGCGCGACCGCGGACGCTCTGGCTGCGAAGCTCAGAGCGTCCCTGGACGCGGACGAGGCCCGAGTGTCCAGGCCCGTCAGATGCGCAGACCTGCGCATCATGGGTCTGGACGACTCGGTATCGGAGGAGGAGTTGGTGGCCGCCGTCGCCAGGTCCGGGGGGTGCACTACTGACCAGGTCAGGTCAGGCGCCATACGCCCGGACCAACAGGGTATGCATGCCGCCACGGTGTGCTGCCCTGTTACGGCGGCCAAAACCATAGTGGAGGGCCGAAGGCTTCTGGTGGGCTGGGTCTCAGCGCAGGTTAAGCTGCTGGAGCCCAGACCTCTGAGGTGCTACCGCTGTCTCGTGGGGCACCACGTATCTGTGAAATGCGCCTCGGAGGTTGACCGCAGTGGCCTATGCTTCCGCTGCTGTCAGCCCGGACACATATCGGCGACCTGCTGCGCCACGCCGCACTGTGATGCATGTGCGGCGGCCGGCAAGCCAGCCGATCACCGGGCCGGAAGCAAGGCCTGCGTGCCACCCGCCAAGGCCAAGGCTGCGGGTAGGGGAGGGCCCTCCGCCACCACCGCCTCTGTGGCCACCGCCGCAGTCGCGACTGCCGCCGCCGCCGCTGTCACTGTCGCTGCCGCCGCCGCCGCGACACCGACGCCCGCAGAGAGGCGCCCCGTGGAGGAAGTTGAAATGGAATGCCTATAACGGCCCCATTAAGCTTCCTCCAGGCGAATATCAACCACTGCGCCTGCGCTCAAGATCTGTTGCTCCAGAGCATGGCGCAGTGGTCGATTAACATCGCTGTGGTCGCTGAGCCGTATTTTGTCTGGCCTAGGGAGGACTGGGTGGCGGACCTTAACGGCTCAGTGGCCATCATTTCTTCATGCGCCGCCGGTACCCCGACCCTTGAAGGTGTCAGGAGGGGTCAGGGGTGCGTAGCAGCACGGTTCGGGGAGTTCGTCGTTGTGGGGGTGTACTTCTCCCCGAACCGATCTCTCGCCGAGTTTCACAACTCTCTTGCAGAGCTGAGAGCAGTCGTCGTCGGAAGTTATCCCCTCCCCGTACTTGTCCTCGGGGACTTCAATGCCAAGAACTTGGCTTGGGGTTCTCGTCGTACAGATGTGCGGGGTAGGATGGTGGAAGACTGGGCTCTGGAGACAGGCCTGGTCGTCCTAAATCGGGGTTCTGTCCCCACGTGTTTGCGGATGCGGGGCGAGTCGGTGGTGGACATTTCGTTCGCTAGCCCCGCTCTGTCGCCGCGTGCCATTGACTGGCGTGTCATGGAGGGGGTGGAGACCTACTCCGACCACCGGTACATCCGGTTTGACATCTCCACCCAGCCCTCGAGCGCGCCAGTCCTACAGGCCCCGAGTGGTCCGCGTTGGGCGCTGAAGCAGCTGGACCGGGAGCTCCTCCTGGAAGCCTCGATCGTGCAGGCCTGGGTGTCATCACCGGACAGGCCTGCCGACGTCAATGATGAGGCAGGGTGGTTCCAGGAGGCCATGTCCGAGATATGTGACGTGGCAATGCCCCGCGTCCGGCCAGGAGGCGCCCGGCGTCAGGTGTATTGGTGGTCGCGTGAGCTGACGTCTCTGCGCGAGGCGTGTGTCGCCGCGCGGCACCTGTACGCCAGGCATCGCAGGCTCCGCATTCGTCCACCGAATGCGGCAGCCATTGAGGCGGAGCTGTACGAGGGATACAGAGCGGCGAAGACCGCCCTCCGGGAGGCTGTCCTGCGGGCCCGGGATCGGGCCCGTGAGGAGATGCTGGAGACTCTCGATAGAGATCCGTGGGGGCGCCCTTACAAGATGGTGCGGGATAAACTCCGCACCTGGGCCCCCCCGCTGACGCAGAGTCTCCGGCCTCAACTCGTGGAGGATGTGGTGAGCGCTCTGTTCCCTGCGCGCGGGGAACATCCGCCCCCGCCTATGGTTCCGCCACCTGCGGTGCCGGAAGCGGACCACCAGGACGACGACGACGACATCCCGGAAGGGACCGGGGTAGACCTGAGAGTGGCGGTACGTAGGCTCAAGGCCAGGAATACCGCCCCAGGACCCGATGGCTTGCCTGGCAAAGCCTGGGTCCTGGCCTCGGAGGCTCTCGGGCCCCGACTGGAGGGGCTCCTAAGCGCATGCTTGGAGAGAGGCCAATTCCCGCTTCGTTGAAAGACGGGGAAGCTGGTCCTCATTCGGAAACCGGGGCGCCCTGCGGACTCTCCGTCCGCATACCGGCCCGTGGTGCTGCTCGACGAGGTGGGCAAGCTCTTTGAAAGAGTAATTGCAAACCGCCTCGCCGAGCACCTTGCGGGGATGGGGCCGGATCTTGCGGAACACCAGTTTGGTTTCCGCAAGAGGCGCTCTACGGTGGACGCCATCATGCGCATGAGAGCCCTCACGACGGGGGATGCAGTGGCCAGGGGGGGGGGGGGTTGTCTTGGCGGTGTCTCTCGACATCGCCAACGCCTTCAACTCCATGCCCTGGAGCTGCATTAGGGAGGCACTCCGGTATCACCGGGTGCCGACCTATCTCCGTCGTATAGTCGGGTACTATCTGACGGACAGGGCCGTCATCTACCCCGGTCGAAACGGTGAGTGGAACCGGCGAGAGATGTCGTGCGGTGTCCCACAGGGTTCGGTTCTGGGGCCGCCCCTGTCGAACATCGGTTACGACTGGGTGCTGCGCGCCGACCTCCCTACCGGCGTCAGCGTAGTTTGCTACGCTGACGACACGCTGGTACTGGCACAAGGGGGGTCGTACGAGGCGGCGGCGGAAACTATGACACGCGGGGTTGCGATAGTCGTTGAGAGGATCCGGCAACTGGGTCTCGAGGTGGCTCTGCACAAGTCCGAGGCCATGCACTTCCATGGTCCTCGGAACAGGCCACCACCGGGATCCTCAGTGATGGTAGGAGGGGTATCCATCGGCGTCGAGTCGACGTTGAAGCACCTAGGACTCGTCCTCGACGGCCGATGTAACTTCGTTGAGCACTTCCGACGTTTGGCTCCCAAACTGGAACGGACCGGGGCTGCCTTCAGGTGGCTCCTGCCGAACCTGGGGGGGCCAAATACCTCCTGCCGGAGGCTCTACGCGGGGATCGTGAGGTCCATGGCCCTTTACGGGGCCCCGGTGTGGGCGCGTGGTTTGGCGCGGCTTGCCGTCCACCACCTAAACGCGCCCCAAAGGGTGGTTGCCGTAAAGATGGTTCGCGGCTACCGCACGATCTCCTGCGAGGCGGCGAGCCTCCTTGCCGGATTGCCGCCATGGGATCTGGAGGCAATAGTCCTCGCGCGCCTGCACGAATGGCGCGCGGAGGCACTATGCCGGGGGGAAACCCCGCTGCCGCGGCAAGTTGTCGCGCAGCGGACAGACTTCCGGCATGATCTCATGGCGACATGGAGAGAGCGACTGTCGCAACCCCGTGCTGGGCACGCTACTATAGCGGCGATAAGACCCCTCTTTGAGGAGTGGCTTGAGAGACGCCACGGCGTCCTCACCTTCCGCCTGACGCAGGTCCTCACCGGACACGGTGTGTTCGGGAGGTTCCTGCACCGAATCGGGCGGGAGGAAACGCCCGGGTGCTCCCACTGCGAGGATCGACCGGAGGACACGGTGGAGCACACCGTGGAGGTGTGCCCTGCTTGGGCGGAGTACCGCCGTGTCCTCGTAGCGGCGATAGACGGCGGCGACCTCTCGCGTCCGGCCCTCGTCGAAGCCATGGTCCGGAGCGAGACGGAATGGGATGCCGTCACCACCTTCTGCGAAGCAGTGATGCTAGCGAAGGAGCTGGCGGAGCGGGAGAAGGAAAGAGCAACAGCTTTCCTTCCCGGCCGCCGCGGGAGACGCCCCGGGCGTCGGGGGCTACGTCGTGGCCCCCAACCACCGTAGGTGCGGGCCTGTGGACGGCGAGCAATGGGTAGCTCGCCGTCCGTCCGTCTAACGACGACAGGCCGTGTCGACGGCGCGTTTTGTTCCACGCGCGCCTCAAAGAGCTGTCAGCAGCGTGAAGGGGCCCGCAAGGGCCGACGCCTGCCGGGGCTGCGGGCTGTTCGAAAGAAATACCGCGGCTCCGGAACGTAAGGGCACTGAAGGAACACGGATGGTTTTTAGTCAGTAAAAGTCTGACACTCCCTTCCGCTCCACCCACAGCAAAAGGCGTCATTAGATGATTTTCCATCCGCAAAAAAAAAAGGGGGGACTTATTACAATAATACATATTTTACTTTACAATGATTTTTTTTTGTGCAAATTTTAAATGAGATTTAATAGAACTAGCATGGTGGCGATAACCTCATGCCTAGGGGTGTTTTTCACTTATGTATTCTTTGATAAAATATAAACCTTAATTGTACAATTTTCTTTATAAACACATTTAGACATATTTATTGACAAATTCTCTACATTTTCTGGGTTTTTGTTGTACATTGCCCCATAAATAAATTACTAATTCTGTGGAGTTTAGTAACTGATGTTATAAGCTTTTGTTTGTTCCTAACATAAACAGACTCAGAAACTTTTTAATTCAACATAAATTATAAATAATACTTACTAAAAGTCACTCATTTGTTTAATTACCACTGGTTTAAAAAAACCTCTGTCCTGGGAAGAACTAGCAAGAAACCCAGCGGGACTTTTTTAACTTACAATCATGTAATCACAATTAAACTAGGGTTTAAAGTATAAAAATCTGCCTTCTTATAAAACCTATTCATGTTTTGAAGAACATATATCACATTTTCATAAATGTATTGCGATAAAGGTTTTTTTATAGAAGAGAGGGCAAACGAGCATGCGGCTCACTTGATAGACGGTTCAGAAAATTAGCTGGAGGTAATTGATTCCACAAGGAAGTTGTGCGAGCGAGAAAACTTCTTCTAAATCGCACAGTGGTAGACCGCCAATCATCCAGATGGTATAGATGGTAACGCGAGTTTTGTAGCGATGTGCGATGGTGAAGTTGAGCGGCTGGAATTAGTCCGAACAATCCTTCAGAGCATTCCCCGCGATAGGTGCGATAAAATGCGCAAAGAGATGAAAAATCTCTACGCAGTGCCAGTGTATCGAGCCGATCAGAAAGAATTCGGTCGTCGACGATTCGAACCGCTCTGCGCTGAATGCGGTCAAGTGAAAGGAGCTGGCACTGGGGTGCTCCGGCCCAGAGATGAGAACAGTATTCCATGTGAGGCCGAACTTGCACTTTGTTAAGTTGCAAGTGATGGGCCGGCATGAAATACTGTCTCGCTCTGCTGAGCACGCCAAGCTTTTCAGAGGCCAATTGGGCCTTCTCTTCCAAGTGACCACGAAAATGCACACTATTCAATATGTCGACGCCAAGGATTCCGATGCTAGCTGAGGCAGCAAGGGGAGTGCCTTGAAACTGAGGAGATACGACAAAGGGGTTCTTTTTAGCGGTAAACGCGCAAACTTGTGTCTTCTGGGGATTGAACTGGTCTAGATTTAGTCGCCCTCAATCCGAGACTTTGTTACTCAACTTCAGACACAAGTTTGTCTCGGTACTCGGCGACGTTTTCCCGAGAAATATTGCCACGGCCGGTATATAAGACATCACCAGTGCTGTCGTCTGCATAGCAATGAATGCTACCAGTTAGCAACATATAATTGATATGCAGGAGAAACAGCGTTGGTGATAGCACGCAGCCTTGTGGAACACCAGCGTTGATAGGCTGGAAATCAGAGCATGCACTGTCTACTACGACCTTAATGCTCCGATCAGCAAGGAAACTGGTGATCCATTTGCACAATTTCTCGGGAAGCCTATAAGAAGCAAGCTTCGAAAGAAGCGCTTAGTGCCAGACCTGATTGAAGGCCTTCGCTATGTCCAAACTAACGGCCAATGCCTACCCCTTAGACTCCACTGCCTCCGCTCATCTATGATTTAGATAGATAAGAAGGTCACCAGTTCATTGACCCCGACGAAAACCGTAATGGCGGTCACTAATCAGCTGGTGATCCTCAAGGTACCTCAAGAGCTGGCAGTTTATAATGGATTTCATTATTTTGGAGAAGAAGGAGGTAATGGCGATAGGCATGTAGTTGGACGGGTCTGAGCGGTTGCCTTTTTTAGGGATCGGGTGGACCAAAGCTGTCATCCATGAATTCGGGACTATGCCTTGGGAGTAGTAGTACACGAAAAGATGAGTTAAAACTGGTTCCAACTCCGGAGCATACGTCTTCATCACAATGGGAAAAACTTCATCGGGCCCACTCGACTTGCTGACGTTCAGGGAGTAGACTGCATTGCGAACCGAGCGCTGTGTAAGCCGCACATCCGACATGGAGCACTCACATCGCGGGATGGTCGGCGCTGTGTTCCTTCCGTCATATAGAGTCGAGTTGGACGCAAAGAGAGAGCTTTGCGGCATGGGCCAGTGAGTCGTCCTCACTGTGAAGATATGGAAGAGATGGCTGACAGAAGTTGCCTTGGACAGCCTTGGTGAGAGACCAGAATGCACGGTTTACCGAAGGAAGGCGAATTAGCGTCTCGCCAATTCTGCCGATGTGCTCACACCTTGCCTTGGCAATGACGCTTTTGAAGGACCTGGAGGCGCAATTATACATCTTTTAAGTTCGCTGGTGTTTACATCCCGAGACGTTGATGTATCAGCCCAGGCAGCCTCAGCTTATACCGTGATGCTATTTTACAAGAGCGACCAAACCATGTCTAGGATCTGCCTCCGATGGGCACCACAGAGGATGGAATAAAAAGTTCCATTACCTGAAGTACTACATCAGGAACAGAAACGGCAACAACGTTGGGATCTTCCGGCGAGAAGCAATTCCGCCCCCAAGGGTAGGATGCAAAAAAAGATCGCATCTCGTTCCAATCGGCTGACCTATAGTGCCGGATACGGCGGCAAGATGCAGATCGCAACTGCGATTGAAGCGTGCGTGGTACCGTTGTCCGGATCAGACAATGGTCCGAAGAGCCCAGAGGGGCATCGACGGAGACCTGATATCCGTCCGGATGAGAGGTCAGCAGAAGGTCCAACAGGGAAGGTACATGATCCTCCACATCTGGGATCCGCGTAGGCAAAATAACCAGTTGTGTTAGACCATATGCCAAAGCAAAGTCATAGACAGATCTACCCGCATGATCGGTTAAACGAGAACCAAGCCATTCAGCGTGGTGGGCGTTAAAATCACCGAGTATCACGATCTCTGCGGATGGGACCTGTTGTAGCACGGAGTCTGCAGCCATTTGGACGTGGTCGATGAGTCGGTCTGTGTCGGCATTACCGCTATGTGACCTATAGAGGCACCCGTAGACGCAGGGATGGTCGTTGCTGTCTACGCGCAGCCATAGGATGGACAGGTCCGTACCTTCAAGACTGCCGAGGCGTCAAAACAGATGTCCTCTCTGACGTATACGCAAACTCCAGCCCGGGGCATAAAGGAGTGATCCTATTTGTACCTCGGGTAGGAGAGATATGATGTATCAGTAGGAGAGGACACCTGAGTCTCGGTTAAAAAGAGCAAGGCCGGCTTCGCCGTCTCTAGATGGTCATGGACAGCGTTTAGGTTAGAATGAAGTCCTGTGTTGTGTGTGTGTGTTGCAAAAATTCACGGAGAGCATGACAGGGGTCGCCTTGGTTTTATTGCTTCGCTTGCCTGGGGCAGCATTAGTCGCGAGCGGAATTTGCCCCCCCCCCCCACCAAACACGCAGGGCAGCCTGAACACCCACGCTCAGGAGTGATGTAGGTTGGTCATGTATGCTCAACGAGTAATTCTCCAAGGGTGCTGGTACCTTCCTGGGGTAGTCTTTCATTTAATTCTACTACCATGTTGATGAGGGGGGGGGGGGGGAATTGGACCTCCGGCCACGTGCACTCACCAAGCGCACTGTAATACAACAACATTCAGGTAAATAAAATTAAGCATTCGTTATTTACGTTCATACTGACGGTTTCAAACACATAATATTCTGTGGTCAAACAGTCGCAAAGATTAACAATACTCTGAGTATTGTTTCTCTGTGCGACTGTTAGACCTTCACCTTAATACACCATATAATTTTAAAATGTTGCCGACAAATAATTACTAACCGATTGACTGGATGGGCAGTAAATTTTGTGTGATTTCAAATGCTCCTTTTTCAAGAGTCTATGGAGTAAACATTAAGGCGTTATTATTTTTTATTATACAGGTGAAACGAAAATACAGCTCTTAACAATTTAATAGATTACGATCACATTTCGACTACTTTCCGATCCCTACTCTTTAATATCAGTCTGTCTCTATTTTCACCTTAAATTATAGCAGATCGATCGTGGTCGATTATTTGGAAAAATTAAATTGGTTACAACAAAAAACATTTATTAAAAATACACACACATTCTCTTAAAACTATTTTCAAAAAAGCAATTACATGCAAAAGGATTTTGCTTGAGTGCTTACATATATTATTTTGTGTGAATTAATAAGGAAAAAACAGCGGGTAACAATTTGTTTTTAAAGGATAAGGGTGACAAACGAGCACAGAGTCCACCTGATGGTAAGTGGTTGCTGCGGCCCATAGACATCTACATCTATCCTCTATTACAAATCAAAATGCAGATGCGTTGTCACCCGTGAGGACTAAGATGGAATGCCTCATTTCCAGTAAAACGGGCCTCCGGCCACCTGCACTCACCAAGGGAAACGCAGAGGTAAACCTCTACTACACGCTGGTTTTCTGTGAGGTCGTGGTACCACCCCGGTTCGAGCCGGCCCATCCGTGCGACAGCAAAAGCTGCCGCGTGGCTCTACCACTGTTTAGGTTACGTTTGTATTGTTCAGATGTCGTGAATATGAATAGAAGGTTATAAATCTTAATAATATAAGATTTATGTATATCACGGTACTGTATTTTTTAAATTAATAAATAACAATATCCTCTCGACCGAATTTTTATTGCGGTGACCAGTTGTAACGGAGTCTCGCCATCTGCGTAGAACAAGAATTCCAACCAGGGAGAATGTAACTATCACTTGCGCTTAGGACTGACTTTCAGCATAGCCTGCTAAAATTTAGAAGCTAAATGATATGGTCACCAATTGAAAGTTATATGTTCTCGTGTGTTCCCCATACTTGTTTCCTACGTACCCCCACGGGCCAGGAACATCTCATGGTTCGGCATGTATAATGCCTCAATATATGATGATATATGATATATGTAAACATCGAAGGTTGTCGTTTGAATAAAATTTGTCACAGTTTAAATAATACTGTGCCATAATGATGCAGAAATTCAAACAAAAAAAATATTTAAGTATTTCATTTTATGACGTGTATTATATTTTATATATTTTGTTCACACTAATGCGTATGGTACTCGTATGCTGTTAAGATTTCGACCACCATTTATACAAGTAATTAAAACGTTAAAAAGTGAACAGTCAGGGCCCATGCATACTGATCTATTCTGGTCTATTCATTACAATCCATAACAGTCCATAATAGTCCAATGCTAAACATAGGTCTCCCCTATAGGTTGTCTCACAAGGAGGAGTTTGCCATAAATGCTACGCTCGGCAGGCGGGTTAGCAACCGCAGTATTGTATTATTTTGAGTTGTTTTCAGGAAGAAGTCTACGGGTGCTTCTATAGGTCCCAAAGCGGTAATGCCGACACAGACCGACTCATCGACCACGTCCAAATGGCTGCAGACTCCGTGCTACAACAGGTCCCATCCGCAGAGATCGTGATACTCGGTGATTTTAACGCCCACCACGCTGAATGGCTTGGATCTCGTTTAACCGATCATGCGGGTAGATCTATCTACGAATTTGCCTTGGCATATGGTCTAACACAATAGGTTACTTCACGGATCCCAGATGTGGAAAACCATGTACCTTCCCTGTAGGACCTTCCGCTGACCTCTCATCCAGACGGATATCAGATCTCCGTCGATGCCCCTCTGGGCTCTTCGGACCATTGTCTGATCCGGAGTACGGTGCCACCCACGCTCTAATTACAGTTGCGATCTGCAGCTTGCCGCCGTCTTTGGCACTATAGGTCAGCCGATTGGGACGGGATGCGATCTTTTTTTGCATCCTACCCTTGGGGGCGGGTTTGCTCCTCGCCGGAAGATCTCAGCATTGTAGCCGATTCTGTCGCTGATGTGGTATTTCAGGGTATGGAACTTTTTATTCCATCATCTGTGGTGCTCATTGGAGGCAGATCCCAGCCATGGTTTGGTCGCTCCTGTAAAATAGCATCACGCTATAAGCAGGATGCACGGTAACACACCGGGCCTGAGCATACGCATCAGCGTCTCGGGATGTAAGCACCAGCGCACATAAACATATGTATAATTACGCCTCCAGGTCCTTCAAAAGCGTCATTGCCAAGGCAAGGTCTGAGCACATCGGCAGAATTGGCGAGACGCTAGTTCACCTTCCTTTGGGAACCCGTGCATTCTGGTCTCTCGCCAAGGCTGTCCATGGGAACTTCTGTCAGCTATCTCTTCCATCTCTGCACAGAGAGTACGACTCATTGGCCCATGCTGCAAAGGAGAGAGCCGATCTGTTGATCTCTCTCTTTGCATCCAACTCAACTCTAGATGACGGGCGGAACACACCGCCGACCATCCCGCGATGTGAGTGCTCCATGCCGGATGTGCGGTCTAAACAGCGCTCGGTTCGCAAAGCACTCTTCTGCCTGGACGTCAACAAGTCGAGTGGGCCCGATGAAGTCCCTCCCAAAGTGCTGAAGGCGTGTGTTCCTGAGTTGGAACCGGTTTTAAAGAGTATTTTTCGGTACTCCTACTCCCAAGGCATAGTCCCGACTTCATGGAAGACAGCTTTGGTCCACCTGATCCCTAAAAAAAGGCAACCGCTCAGATACGGATCTGAGCGGTTGCCTTTTTTTAGGGATAACCAACTACAGGCCTATCGCTATCACCTCCTTGTTCTCCAAAACAATGTAATCCATTATAAACTGCCAGCTCATGAGATACCTTGAGGATCACCAGCTGATTAGTGATCGCCAGTACAGTTTTCGTCAGGGTCGATCATATGGTGATCTTCTGCTCTATCTGACTCATAGATGGGCGAAGACAGAAGAGTCCAAGGGGGAGGCATTGGCCGTTAGTTTGGACATAGCAAAGGCCTTCGATCGGGTCTGTCACAAAGCACTCCTTTCGAAGCTTCCTTCCTATGGGCTTCCCGAGAAATTGTGCAAATGGATCACCAGTTTCCTTGCTGATCGGAGCATCAAGGTTGTAGTAGACGGTAAATGCTCTGATTTCAAGTCTATCAACGCTGGTATTCCACAAGGCTGCGTGCTATCACCAACGCTGTTTCTCCTGCATATCAACGATATGTTGCAAGCTGGTAGAATTCATTGCTATGCACTCGACAAAACTGGTGATGTCTAGTATACCGGCCGTGCCAATATTTCTCGGGAAAACGTCGCCGAGTACCGGGACAAACTTGTGCCTGAAGTCGAGTGTTTGCCTAACAAAGTCTCGGATTCGGGGCAGCTTAATCTAGTCCAGTTCAATCCTCAGAAGATACAAGTTTGTGCGTTTACCGCTTAAAAGAAGCCCATTGTCGTATCTCTTCAGATTCAAGGCACTCCCCTTGCTGCCTCAGCTAGCATCGGAATCCTTGGCGTCGACATATCGCCATATAAAGTGTGCAGTTTCATGATCACTTGGAAGGGAAGGCCAAATTGGCCTCTTGAAAGCTTGGCGTGCTCAGCAGAGTGAGACAGTATTTCATGCCGGCACATCGCTTGCAACTTAACAGAGCGCATGTTCGGCCTCACGTGGAATACTGTTCTCATCTCTGAGCCGGGGCACCCCAGTGCCAGCTCCTTCCACTTGACCGCATCCAGCGCAGAGCGGTTCGAATCGTCGACGACCGAGTTCTTTCTGATCGGCTCGATACACTGGCACTGCGTAGAAATGTTTCATCTCTTTGCGTATTTTATCGCATCTATCACGGGGAGTGCTCTTAGGAATTGTTCGGACTAATTCCAGCCGCTCAATTTCACCATCCCACATCGCGACAAAACTCGTGTTACCATCCACACCATCTGGAAGATTGGCGGTCTACCACTGTGAGATTTAGAAGAAGTTTTCTCCCTCACACAACTTTCTTGTTGAATCGATTACCACTACCAATTTTTCTTGACCGATACGTCTTAGGGACCTTCAAGAAAAAAGTTTACACCTTTCTAAAAGAGCGGGAACGCATCTGCAATTCCCCTGGTGTTGCGGTTGTTCATGGGCGGCGGTAGTCACTTAGCATCAGGTGAGCCGTATGCTCGTTTGTCCCCTATTCTATTAAAAAAAAATCCTCGTTCCTCATTACAGCCCTTCACAAGTTCACTGCTGAACATAGGTCTCCCCCAAAGAATGCCACATAGCACGGTCCTGAGCCACCTGCATCCATCGACTTCGTGCATGTCTTACCAGGTCGTTACTCCATCTAGTGGGGGCTTACTCGAGAACCTTTTTCCCCATCGTTTGTCGTCTCTTCGAACTAGATGACGGGCCCTTTGCCAATTCAGCTTACTAATCTGTTAGGCTATGTCGGTCACTCCGGCTCTTTTGCGCATTTCAACATTTCTAAATTTAAGGAACCCTGAGAATAGCCATCTCCATATCTCGCTGAGCTTCCTTGAGCGTTTTCATACGGCCAGTTGTAAAGGACAGTAAAGGTAAAGGAAGTCATCACTAGCAACACGCACAGGTTTTATTTGAGGTTTTCAAGTTTTGAGGTATATCTGACGAGAAAATGTGTCATAATTTCCCAAACGCTGCCCAACCGAGGTGAATCCGTGTATTGACTTTCCGTCGAAGGAAGTTGACTTACCTATTCGGACTATTTGTCCCAGGCAAACATACTCGTCAACAACTTCGAGCTTAGTGCTCCCAACAATTAGTAGCAAAGGTTTGACATGGAAGTTATACATAATCTTTGTTTTGTCCATGTTTGTCTTAAGACCTATCTGTTGGAAGGCACTATTGAGGTCAATTAGCATAGTACTTAGGTCTAACAGCGATTCTACCATAAGTCTATATCGTCGGAGTATCGAAGGTGAGTGATGTACTCGGCATTGATGTTAATACCGTATCTGTTTTAGTCCAGTCGCTTGAAAACGTCTTCCAATGTAGCCGTGAAGAGTTTCGGGGATATAACGTAACCCTGTTCTTCATCTCTCTGCAGTTGGATAGGTTTCGTACTCTGGTTATGTAATCGGATAGCTATCGTAGCCTTACTCTACAAACACTACAGCACTTTGATATACCGACATTCAACTTGACACTGCTGAAGAAGCTGCAGCACTGCCCAAATTTCGACGGAATCAAAGGTTTTTTCATAGTTCATATACGAAAGACATAATGGCAAATTATACTCCTCGATCTTCTTGATGAAAATGTTAATTCTTCATTTAATAAAATAAAAGCGATTACGGTGAGGCTTCCTAAAGCTTTCAGGACACGCTATCATGTTGCTATAATCTAGTTAATATGGGTATGTCATCATTCGTTCGTTACCGTAATAATCTTATTAACACAAATGTGATTATATAATGTACTGAGAAACTAGTCATAGAGAAACTTTTCAACTGCAATATATTGTTATGTGACTATCTCTTTGGTATAGTGGTCGTAAACGTGATTGCTGATTATGAGGTCTGGGTTCGAATCCTGGGTTGAACCAAAATCAGTTATTGGGTTTTTGAAAATAAATTCTCAGGAAGTTAGAGGTGTTCCACCCCAGTGCCTCGAAAAGCACGTAAATCCATTAGTCCTGCGCTTGGTCTCTTTCCGGTCGTGTTTAATTACCGTTCCATCGGCCTATGAGAGTGAGAGAATAGAGAGTGCACCTATGCTTGCGCATAAACTTTGGCACAAGGATTATAGTGCCTACGTTTATTAGTCCTGATTAGTCCTTATTAGTCCTGCGCAGATAGCTAGTCTCCGTTGAGACTGGACGCCGTGACTGAAATTTGGTCTGGAAGATATTATTATTATTATTATATTTGTGTGATAAACTTAAAAAATAAATTGAGTCATTATAACCAAGGATAGCCTCGCATTTAAAATACCAACACAATTATGTTGTGTTCTGTACGGTACTTGTAAGTGAAAAGAACACAAAACTTATTTACTGGGTAAGAACAATTTTGTTTTTTAGCTAGGTTTCTATATTTACAAATCGTATCGTTGTCATTTACGAGTCATTTAGTACATTAAAACTTTACGAATGTAAAACAAACCAAAATATTTATATACTACTGGTAGTACAAATACGACAGGTAAATTGTTTCAATATATAAATTTACTTTTATATGATAGACCCATGCTGCAGCTATTTTATGGTTGTAGCACGATAGAGTCGGCTTGGCCAGGAAAGGACCATAGCTAAAGGTGCTATTTCCTTTGTTGAGAATAGTAAACCTCAGGGGTGACTATATGTATGTATTTAGGATACATGTAGATGTCTATGCGCCACAGATTTACTTATAATCAGGTGGACTGTGAGCCAGGTGAATCAGGTTTTTTTTATAGAATAAGGGTGACAAACGAGCACACAGTCCACCTGATGGTAAGTGGTTGCTGCGGCCCATAGACATCTACATCTATCCTCTATTACAAATCAAAATGTAGATGCGTTGTCACCCGTGAGGACTAAGATGGAACGCCTCATTACCAGTAAAAAGGGCCCCCGACCACATGCACTCACCAAGCGAAACGCAGAGGTAAATCTCTACTTCACGCTGGTTTTCTGTGAGGTTGTGGTACCACGCCGGTTCGAGCCGGCCCATCCGTGCGACAGCAAAAGCTGCCTGCCACTCACTCACTACCACTGTTAATGATGATAATTAATAACAAGAGTGTACCAAAACTGCGTTATGATAATGATGACTTAAGTCACCGAAATGTGTCACAAAAAGGAAGCTCGAAGTCACTCAGCGAGCTAAAGCGTAGCGGTTTGTTCTTAGAAATTTTCTTGTGATTGAATCTGTAACAAGGATATCTTCAGAAGGGCAAGAGTAACTGACATATCCCATTGAATCAGTAAACTTTATTGACAAAGGGCTGTCGATATAGCTTAAAGAACCGACAACTGATGGGGAATTGTGGCAGCCTCGTAACGACAGGCGCAGTTTTAAGCAACAGCAGTATTTTTTTAAAAATATTACCGTATTAATACTGCTGTTAATATAGAAAAGATAGAACAAAATGCGTCATCCTTTGAAACCGATATGACTTATAAACCTTCAAGAATATGGCCTACACTTTTTTTAAATGCCGGCGACGCATGTGCAATTTCCTGTTGTTGCAATTTTTCATGGGCGCGGTAATCACTTACCATCAGGTGCGCCACATGCTCGACTGCCTCCTTTTCTACTAAAAAAACAACCACTCACTATCAGTCCGACTGTAAGTTTGTGCTTTACTTAAACTAAATCAGAAAACGCACAGTTCGCTATTAGTTGCAACGACGATATTATGGTGAAAAAGTTAAAGGTAATTGTACAGAATTAAAAGGATAAAATAGCGGTCATAAACCTAAAGCATATAGAAGCTATCAGTAATAACAGCTGTAAAGTGACTTTATAATAACATACCTATTGCTTTTGCCTACGATAATCGGTTTTGTGCTATTATTCTGAGTTTACTTTAGCATGCGACCAGCACGCAACGTTTAATATTTTGTAAGTATACTATTGACATTCAACAATTATTTTTGATTTATAAAATGTTGAGAAAATATTGAATCTGCTTTTTTGTCGTCATATATTCATTCGAGAACTGTTGCGACGATTGATCACCCGATTTCGTTATTTGAGTATCGTAAGACGTAACTATACTAAATGCTAGGAAGATCTCATTGATTCCAATAGATTTCGGTATAACTATCCGTTTATATATTACGTCATCCAGACTGGCGACTGGCAACTGCGTTATAGGCGATACGTCTGACACTGTAATCGTCAATCCATCTGTTAAGTATCGTTAATGCGAATGCTTTCTCGACGAAAGAGGCTCATGTCCAGTTGTGGATGATGATGATGATGATGACAAAATAATCGAATAATTTGTTGTTTAAATAACGCTAACACTATCAAGATAATAGACGAAAGTTCGAATAAAATTATCCTCAACAATCCAAATCCTTACAGACCTCGTTCAGCCTCGAGATAGTACCAATAACTAAAGCGTTTACGATGTTTAGTTTGGAAGTTCGGAATTGTGTTTCCCACAAGCTTTGTAAGAATTTATTCCAAACAAAATAATTATGGAAAAACACAGTTTTACTTGTATTCTCATAGGTGACCACTCAATCAAATTCCAATATAACTTCATATTTTTATATTAGAATCGAACCTTATATTTCTATATTTCATTATTACGTAATAAGGAGCAATCCTCCCTACGACAGAAGACACATGCAGTGAATTTTTATGAGCTGATGAAGAAAAAAATATTTTTTTTATTTATTTAGTTGTTTGGTTTTTTTTTTGTTTATCTATTAGCTATATCAGGTAGGTATCTTATTAGCGATCTAAGCAAGTGATAAGGAATGGTGTATACTAGTGTTTACGCTCGATCTAGCTCCTCAGCAGTATATTTTTGCATTTTATAGAATGCCAGAAAAACTTAAGATATTCTCAAACCAAACACCTGCACAACAGAAATATCTGAAGAAATTAAAAGAACAATTAGCGTCCTGAAAGAGCAATCGTGAAGACGATCTAACCATAAAATATTTCAATGATACACCTACAATAATTAAAATGCAAAAAAACTAATAACAGTAAAAACAAACCCCGTCATTGTCAGCGAGTCCAATACCTATCAATTTCTTGATGACTATCAAAACATACAAATCCATAAATCCCATCTAAAATTCCTCTACCTTAATGCCCGGAGTATACGAAGGAAAGGAAAATTCTATAAACTCAAGTGCATCTTACGATCTATGTCTGATAATATACACGTAATTTTATTGACTGAGACTTGGATCAGTACAGAAAATCAGGCCTTAGAACTCCAAATCCCGAATTATACGCATTATTTCAGTTACAGAACTGATTCAAAAGGGGGAGGTGTATCAATCTATACACATAACGATCTAAAAGCTAGTCTATCAGAGTCAATCTACACCGGTGGTAATAATTACTTATGGGTTCGTTTGAAAAAGTATGCGTTAGAAGTCGGTGTAGTTTATAACTCTGGTAATACAAATTATGAAGATTTTCTTGAAATATATGAGGCTCCATTACAACAAAGAGAAAGAGTAATCGTATTCGGCGATTTTAATACAGACTTATTGGCAAAAGACAAAAAAAATACAAAGAACTTTTATAAGCAGCTGTACACATACTTTTGAATAAAATAACTGAAAAATATTGTACGAGAGACTCTACGCCTAAAAAATCAATTATAGATCATATCAGTACGAATTTTATTTTTTTTTTAATTCGCACGGATGGGCCAGGCACATGAAAACATTAATTGATAAAAGTAAAACATTAAAAATCAAAATCTTAAATCTTTAAAATTTTCAATGAAATACAGCAAAGAAATATCCTATGGGTTCAACTAAAGAAAAATCATAATTATTATAATTTGAAGACGGATTTCGAGACGAAGAGTTCCTATGTGTCAAGACTCATACAAAACACTAAAAATTCCTACTATTTAGAAGAATCTGTGAAGTGTAGTAATAAGCCAAAAAAAATGTGGGAACTCATCAATCATTTGTCGAGTAATAAAATAAAACAAGCTAGCATTCCTCCAAAACTCTTATTAGATAGTAAACATATATCTGATTCTAATAAAATCTGTGAAATATTTAATGAATATTTTTCTACCATAGGACCACCCCTAGCAAACAATTTTCCCAAAGTTCATCAGAATGATTTTTCTTACATTCTACCTAAAATTTCGAATCAAAACATGTCGGATTTCTCTGTTTTAAAACCATGTACAACTAATGAAATAACAAAAATAATAGCAAATCTTGACAATAACTGCAGTATTTGAATAGATGGTATAAGCACCAAAGTAATCAAATGTGCAACCAATCAAACAGTTACTCATCTAACATAATGCTTCAATAATTTACTGTTAGTTGGAACATTCCCAGACACATTAAAAGTTGCAAAAGTCGCACCTATACACAAGTCAGGACCCAAAACAGACCCTGGCAACTACCGTCCCATTTCCGTGCTGCACGTTCTATCTAAGGTTCTGGAAAGAATTTTATATAATAGACTATACAATTATTTAGTAACAATTAATTTTATTTCTGATCGACAATATGGCTTCAGATCAAAGAGCAGTACATTATCTGCTAAAATTGATCTAGTTACTAAAATAAAGCACAGTATTAATAGTAGAAATGTAGCACTAGGTATACGCATTGATTTAAAAAAAAGCTTTCGACACCGTAAATCACAAACTTCTTCTCCAAAAACTTTCTAGTATAGGGGTCAATGGCAGTGCCTTAAAAATGTTCCAATCTTATCTAAACAATAGATTTCAAGTAGTTAAAGTAGGCGAAAATCAAAGTAAGGCACTACCTGTTATACGTGGAGTTCCACAAGGGTCCATTATGGGACCATAACTCTTCCTTGTTTACAAAAACCATATCCAGGAACTTGACTTACGCGGGCATATCACCTTGTACGCTGACGACAAGTTTATTTTATTTCGGCTCATCCGTACGAACACTTATTAATCAGGCTCAAAATTATTTAAATACTCTATTCATATAGTTTCATCACAATTTACCAACTATAAATGAATATAAAACATCATACATCATTTTTAGAATTAAAAATAAATTTATACCACCACATGAACCTCTTACAGTTAATAATATACCTATATAACAAAAAAGTAACGAAAAATATTTAGGATTAAGAATTGACAATAAACTGACTTGGAACAATCAAATTAAACACATAAGAAGCAAACTAGTGTCTGTCTCTGGTTTAATTAGAAATTTAGTAGAATGCATTCTGCGAAACGTACGTTACACCATTTACAACACTCTTGTCAAACCACACCTTATGTACCTTATAGAAATATGGGGAAATGCTACCAAAACTAAACTAGCTAACCTACAAGTCGCTCAAAATAAATTCATAAAAATACTCTTACAATATCCTTTTCGAACAGCCACATCAAAAATCTATAGTGAAACACAAATTATGACTATACAACAGTTATACATTTATCACTCATGTCTTTTAATCCGGAAAATTTTTGACAAAAACATTCACCCCAGTATAACTTACACAAAAGCAAAACACCTCAGACAACGAAGAACGAGAAGAGCCAGCCTTCTTGTCCTACCTAAAACTAGAACGTCCTATGGTAGAAAAACATTAACATATGAAGGAGCGCAGCTTTATAATAACATACCTGCACACATTAAAAATGTAAACTCATTTAACACATTCAAAATAAAATTAGCAGAAAACGTTTTAAACTTACTCAAAATAGACGAATGTGTTAATTGAGTACGCACAAATTTACAATGACGAACATAACGAATTAAAATTTTGTTATTCTTTTTAATGTTCTCATGTAAGTGACTAATGTAAATCTTTATGAGAATAAATATTTTAAACCTATTTTGTAGGTGTAGCTCTGCATGTCTAATAAGACCAGTATCACTGCAACCAGTAAGATTTATTGTGATCACTGATAAGGTTATAGTTCACTGCTAAGCTATATAACTTCAATGAATTGAAAGAGTATATTAACTGCGAACAATTTCACTATTTTTGGACTAAGTACGTAGCTTCCCAGATGAGTATAAGACTTGCGCATTAGAGTTCCATAATCAGTTAGGATGTGCAGAGCTATTTCTTCTGTTAAGGAACAGTATCGGCACATTCTTAATTTACTTAGTCCCAAGATGAACATGTGCTTTTTTAAACCAGTCAGGGCTCTTGTCTAAATACGCATTGTATTTTTACTTAATCCCACGGCTTCTGGAGCGAATTTACAGTGCGTCCGCCCAGCAAGCTTACTCTTGAAAACAATTCCGATCGATCGGAATTGAAATTATAATGTTTCGTACTCTTGATAGCGATTCTAGCGCTAAATTATTTCAATATTGTGTGGTGATTTTTTTGAACTAATTGAGATTTGAATTGAAATTGTCCAATGCGATTGTAAGCAAAATTGGCACTCTTGACGCTGTTTTGACAATTAGTTGACAGCTGCATATTGTGTTAGTATTGCGTTGGAATTTAAATTTAGGCAATAGCAAAAGAGTAACGTTTTAGGAATTGTGTTCATATTAATCGTTGGTTTTCTGCAATTATCTTATTCATTGCGATAAAATAATGGCACGTTTAGCTTTTGTGTTTAATATTCTACGCTGTAATCGTGAATTACAATTAAAATAAAGACGAAATAAGCTTCGTATAATGCTTTTTAGTGACTTAGTTTTTTCTATCAGTGATGATGACTTTAGGGCTAATTATTGTATTATTAAGGACTATTATATTAAGGCATGAAGAAAAACCTAAATATGCAACCTCCGAGGAGAAGAATCTTCTCAGAAAACATATTACGATGATGTTAGTTTAAAATAAACATTACAGGCTTTATATGTCCCATTGCTGGGCAGAGGTCTATTCTCATTTCTGAGAGGTTTGTTGGCGGAGGAAATATGAATATAATATTAAGTTACATTAAATGTATTATTTTATAAGTATTAAAAATAAAATGATATAGGAAATGTAATTTTAATAAGGATTTATTAAAACTATGGTACGAAGTTTAAAGATTTATTTAAAAAAGAAATATTTTACTTAATCAATCTTCATTAGTATGTATCTGTTCTTAAATTTATAATTTTTTTATATAACAGTGAAAACTATATTTAAAATATGTAAACCAAAAATTATTTTCTTTTACAACGGAAATTAAAAGAAAAAAATATATAAAATAACATGGAAACATTGATAAAATTTGATGAGTCTTATTTATTTTACATTGCATTTGCTTCTTACTTTTTTCTTTCTTCTTTGAATTTCAAATAAAGAAGGCTACAAATTCGTTGTCACCTCTGAGGATGGAGAAGGAATGCCGCACAGCCTGTAATTATACTGGGTTCGTATACCCTACAGAACGAAACACAACAGTGCAAGCACTGCTTTTTGGCGGCAGAAATAATAAAAGGTAAGAGTGTTATATCTACCCAGACAGACTCCCAGTTAGAAAACGAGTCCTATTACACAATAAGTTCTGAAAATTTGTAGGACAAAGTAACTGATACTTATAATTTCATTTAAAATTATACGAAACGACAAAGCCTTTACGCCTTAGGCGTCGTCCTAATACAATGCGATTACGCGATCATCGCGCAAGTAAGCGATGTAACTGTCGCGTGCTCGCGCGATTATGGAAACTCGGTGTCCTAAAATAGAACGCGAATACGCGATCATTGCACAAATTGGTGATGTGAGCGGCCGAGAGTTCAGCTTCGCTTCGCAGTTTGCGCATGGCATTAGCGCTAAGCATGGATGTCAGAAACGCCCAGTTACTTTCTGGTAATATATAAATGACATACTCTGCTTGTCTTGACAGCAATGAAAATAACAAAATGAGTCGCAATGTGCTTTGTTGGAAATGAAACCGATACGTGTTGAATTTCAAAATTATTATAGTTTGAATCCCTGCCCTTCACCCCGCTGCCCGACGACATGACGCGATTATTGCGCAAATGTCAATTAGGACACTTATTCGACAGCAATGTTTGTTCGCGCGTTCTTACAAACAAAGTTCGCGCGAATAGATTTTAAAACAATTAAGTCGCGCGGCCCTAATGCGCGAATGCCAATTAGGACACTTATTCGAGATCAGTATGTATGATCGCGTGTTCGTACAAGTAAAATTCGTGTGAACTTGCGCTGATCTCGCATTCGCATTGTATTAGGATGACGCTTTACGTATAATTTTTTTTATACAATAAGGGTGACAGATGAGCACACAGTTCACCTGATGATAAGTGGATATAGATATCAACACATAAACGATATCACAATAAGATGGAATTCCTCGTTTCCAGTTAAAATGTTTTCCGCTTCTCTACAATTACCATATGAAACACAACAGCATTAAGCAGCAATTTTACGCTGGTATTCTGTTAAAGTGTGGTCCTTTCCCGGTTGAGCCGACCTATTCATGCTACAACCATAATATAGCTGCAGCTTGGCTCTACTACGAATATGACACTAAATCAAAGGGAATTCTACAATAAATATATTTGTTGCATGTAAAACGTTGGCTTGGTTGATTGATTTGGAATACGCATAAGGAGCGTAATGTATCCTAGGTGGAGCCAGGAGGTGGTAAAGATAAAAGGAATAGACGGATGCAGGTGACTCAGGACCGTGTTTTGTGAAATTTCGTGTGTAAGACCTATGTTGACTTGTGAACGGCTAATGATGATAGGTGGAAGATTCCATTCCATGGTGATGGTGATAAAGAGAAAAGTATATAACATTTATTGTTATTGTTGCTAATATGAAAAAGTTTATAATAACATTTAAGACCGAAACAACGAACACTTATAGAAAGGCAACATTGCTAACATGGGATCAGAGTTTTCACTACGTCATATGATCCCATATATACCATATACAACGTGTCCCAAAATTCAACGATAAGCCAACACCAGAGGATAGACAGTGGTAGATAGCAGTACTATTCAGGTTGCCTATAAAAAAAAAGAAAAAATATTTAAAAAATTGTGGTCATGGTAGTGAAAAATATCATAAACGGTCTCAACTTCTGAAGAATTTAATTTTTTTTATATAACTTAAAATATAATTGGGATATATTGTTTTTTCTTTTTTTCCCCGATTAGTCCGGGGCAGGTCTATCCTCCGGTGTTGGCTGATCGTTGAGTTTTGGGACACGTTGTATATATAACGTTTTAAAGTTGGTTAGCAACCATTCTCACTTAAATTTTGAAAACTCAAAATATAGAGATCTTAAATAATCTTATAATAGGTCTTATAAGTATTTATTTAAGCAGTGGAGTTTTTTTTAAATATATAACCATTAAGCTTATTTACGTACTTTAAAAGTTATGTTATTAAAATAACAATGTACGCCTTAGGTAGGTAAAATTGAAGACTAAAAATACGTAAAACTATTTAATATACTTCAAAATAAGTAACTTTTGTGTCAAAGCTCCTTCTATCTTCTAACATTCAAGGAATTTTGGAGCGAGATTAAATACTTGTTCGTGAATATCACGAGTATGCAATTTTGCAGACTCGATTAATGTCTAAAAGGCACGCTAGCAACTTCTCACTCTACCTTTGACAGAATAACCTGACAAAAACAAACTATATAACAATTAAATACTATTAGTCTAAAAAGCATCATGGTGGCAGCCCAGCACAAGTCCAACAGCTGAATATAGCTCTCCCCTAGTAACGATACAAAACGCGGTCTTTAGTAACATTCATCAACAATTATCTGTATGTACTACCAAACCGTGTTTTCGTTCATTTTGGGGCCGCTCTACACACCGCTTACTGTGAAGCTGAAACAATTTTCTGTATGTCCTACCAAATCGTTTCTCCGTCTAGTTGGCGGCTGCTCTACACACCGCCTACCGTAAAACTATTACTCAAAATGCTCTCTTGTCTATTTAGGTTTCCATTTAATTACAAAAATTGGAGTTAAATGAAAATATTCAAATAGTAACATTAAATATATATTCGACTGCTTTCTTCAACTGAATCTGCAAGTACAGGACTGGGCTTTTCCAACTTTTAATGGTACCCAATACAATGTCATATATATTTACTAGCTGGCCAGGCAGACGTTGTCCTGCCCTTTTCGACGACCCTTCATATAAAAAATTCTTAAAATCGTAATAAAAAAATATTGAGAGTCACTTATCAGGATAAAAACTATCCTATCTCTCAAATTGGACCAAACTGCACACAGTCTGCAAATTTAATTGAAATCAGTTCAGTAGTTTAGGAGATCATCGCGGACAAACAATGTGACACGTATTTTTTAAATATAAAGATAAAAACACAAAGTGCACATGGACAAACTTTCAGAATCAGAATAACTTTTTCTTTCAACATCATCATCAGCCCATTAGTCTATACTGCTGGACATGGATTTCTACCATTGTATGGAGAATAAGCCTCAACTGCCAGCCACTGGTACATCGGAGGAGTGTTAGTAAGGCAATGCGCCACTCGTTCTGTCCTCCACGTTTGACGGGGCCGCACCTTTGATTCGGCGGTGGTGGGGCTGCGGGGGCAGTGGAGTGTCGGTATTTCGAGGCACCTCTCTCCCGAACTTTTGCGGCCGAATACAGTATGGACAGGTTATGTCGGACTCGCACCGACTAAAACCGCATGATGTTCCAAGTTCGTCGCATATTGGTAGGGTCACGGGAACGGGTTGTACGTGGTACAGCCATGCTGCAGCCACATTAGTATTATAGTTATAGCACGAATGGGTCGGCTCGACCGGGGTAGGATCACGCTCTCACAGAATTCCAGCGTAAAATAGCAGATTAACACTGCTGTGTTTCGTATGATAAGTGTGGAGAACTAGAGAACCTTTTTACTGGAAAAGAGGCATTCTATCTTAGTCCTCACGGGTCACAACGCATCTGCATTTTGATTCGCAAACGAGGATAGATGTAGATGTCTATGGGCTACAGCAACCACTTACCATCAGGTGGAATGTGTGCCCGTTTGTCACCCTATCCTATAAAGAAACGCTTTCACACACATCCGCGGCCGCACCGGAGAACATTCCTCCTCGGGAGAGGACTACTCCTCTTTCATCTTCTTCGACTTCCTCCGCGTACTCCAACATATTTTGCGAAACGAACGCGCCATGTTTTTGCCAATATGCGGCGAAGGTGGAACACCATGCTGTTTTAGTCGGTGCGAGACCGACATAACCCGTCCTTGCCACCGCGAGGCGGATACCGTAAGCATTTTCCTCATGTTAAACAAAAAAAAAAGACTGTGGTCTATAAACACCTACAACTATTCTCAATCAAAACTCAGAATGCAGATGCATTGTTAAACATAAAGTTAGACTTACGTATTCATTTCCCTGTCTCTGAAAGGACGTGAAGTCGTTTGTTATGCGCTTAATCACTCTCAGACTATGAGAATGAGGGAATAGAGAGTGCACCTCTGCTTACAAATAATTTATTTCAATTATCAATTAAACAGGATATCCCAGTAATGGTGGATAATCTGGTAGGTACATGTTTGGGCGGAGGGGAGGTGGCCTCGGTTCACTAAAAAAAATTCTATCCCGAACGGTTCGCGCTCTACGCCATGTTTTATAAAATTCCGACAATTCGTACTTCTGCTCACATTTGTGGCCATCACGTCCACAGTTTAATGCCTAGATCGGATCTTTTTCTTTTAATGTGTTTCCTAATAATGATGTTCCTAAATTACCCTTAACATTTTTCAACTACTATGGGTAGTATTTTATAAGACGGCACTAAACATAAGTTTTAATTTTTTAACTTTATTTATCTGCTAAGTTTGAGCACCTATGGTGAAAAAAAACGTATTGGATCTGTGTGGCCAACCATTTAAAAAAATCTGCCTACATCATGAGAATTCTAAAACATTATCATACTATGTACTCAATGTCATTACTTATTACCCATATTACTCGAATATTAAATAATCATAAGGTGTTTTGATAAATTAGTACATATTAATAATTTATATATTTGTTTATAATATTGCAAATTGCTTCAGATCATTTGACTTAAATGTAAAAGCTGGAATGAAATCAAAGTTAGGCGAAGGAGCCCGCGGCGAAATAAAAAAGTTCCTTACATTTCCGACTTTCTTCAGCTTCGGTAAAGTTTTAGAAGGCATTAAATTTCTAACTTTCAAAATATTTGATCAAAGTAAAGTTACAACATCTTTTAGTGAAGTTAACACGCAAACAAGCATATTAATATAATTCATACACATGATTTAGTGAACATGAAATCAAAGGAGAAAAATATGTTGTGTCATGCCTTAATAATAAGACAAATTGAATGAAGAATGACGGCGAATGAATTACAATATATAATATATACAAATTAATTGCCGGTATCGGTGACAAGTATAATAATTGGTTTAAAATTTTAACGTCACAGCGGCTTCGCAAATACGTTTTACATTAAATGCTTTAGTATTACAAAATAATATAGTTCAATAGTCACAGGTACAGAGAAAGAAATTTTTATTGTGTTTTTAAGTTTACATATAGGTTCTAATAACTTGGAGGTCGTCTTTGTGCCACTATCATACCTATTTCTGGCGGCTGTGTTTGCACTGCTGTGCTCCTGTCGAAAGCTGCAGAGAGCTAGTATGATTACAGGCTATGAAACATTTCATATAAGTCCTTAGAGATACAACGACTCTGTTGTCTATTTTGTTTGGAGTTGGCTGCAAGTGTCCGTGAACTGCAGCAGCCAATTACCATCAGTTGGACGGTAAGTACGTTTGTCAAAAAATTATCAAACAACTGTTAAATATTTTAACAAAATATTGTCAAATTTTTAATAAAAATATTTACCAGTTGCATTTTGATAGGCTTGAATGATAACATAAAAATATTATTTTATTTTATTTTAGCAGTCATTCAGAACTGAACGTTTATGATTGGAATACTACAACTTCACCGTCGGATGACGGAGGAATTTGAATAATTTTCCAGCGCCACTTTTTCCATCCAAACACAATCTAGATGTGTTTAAGGCACTGTTGCCCATCTCCTAGTTTGACTCCTTCCGTAGCCTCTTCCGACCGTATGGTGTGTTACAGAAGTTATTGTGTCCGTATGGGTATACACGGACAAAACAAGACGTTTTTTATGAAATTCCAGCACACCACGATATTGAACGATGATAATCGAAGAGCCAGTTATTGCTATCGAGGCGGTTTGTCGTTGATATGGTAAACCCTTTATTTTGAATCAATGTGTTGTTAGAGCTAATTCTCTGCGTTTGGCAGTCAGTGTAGATTTCACTAAAAGGTTCATATAGGACTAAGTATTATATATAATGTAGGCTGTTGTATTCAAGAATTAAAAAAGATACTGGTTAAAAATGTATAATTATTTATAATAATAATAATAATATTTTATTTGCATAAAACGTGGTATATAATAGATTTTACAGAATTTTTCAGATCAGCATGTTTTGCTACGGTTATTCATAGTGTGACGCTTCATAATTATTATTAATAAATAATAATCAAATTCATTGTAAAGACATTTAAAAATGTCATAGAAATTATATTTTAAACAATTAAAATGCAAATAATAAGCATAAAGTTATAAGATTATAAGATGCTACCAACAGCTTTCGATTGCTCTCATGAATATTCATTATTCCAAGATACACCTAAAAGAACTTAGTAAATATGCAAACACAACGTAAATAAGCGTCCTAACGATCACGCCATAAATTTATTAAACGGCCTATATTTAAACCTTTAGAAAGATCAAAATATACTGGACACTTAAATTAGATATATTTATATATCTTATAGATATAAATTCTAAAGAAATACAAGTATAAGTATATAGAAGTAGAGAGAGAAGAGATAGGGTCGGGGGAGCGTTACAATAGCATGCAAATTTTTTTACATTAATATTTTTGGCTACAAAAATCCTTAACTCTGTAGAAATTACAATTATTTAGCCACTGATATAGTTTTAATTTAAATGAATTTGTATTTAACATTTTTAAGTAATTAGGTATCTTATTATATAAGTGAACACATATATAGTATGTAAAGTATTAATTTAAATATTTATGCACAAAAAAAAAATCGTACATGTGGTGGACTTAATTCCTTAAGGCATTCTCTCCCAGTCAACCATAAGGCTAAGCAGAGATAACATATTATGGGAGATAGTGTAGCAAAAGTAAACTAGTAATGAGAAAGAAAGGTAAAGAAGTTAGAATAAACATATATAGACGATATAGTCCTTATGGCAAAATCGCTGGAGGACCTAAGCACTACGCTCAATGACTTCAATAGTGTCTCCCAACGGATAGGTCTTAAGATGAACATGGACCAATCAAAATTCATGTTTAACGTCCATGTCACACCTATGCTGGTAGTTGTTGGGAGCACTAAAGCTTGAAGTTGTTGATGAGTACGTTCACCTAGGACAAATAGTCCGACTGGGTAAGTCCAACTTCGAAGAAGAGGTCAATCGACGGATTCAACTCGGCTGGGCAGCGTTCGGGAAACTACGACACATCTTCTCGTTAGACATACCTCAAAACCTAAAAGCAAATTGTACAACCAGTGCGTTTTGCCAGTAATGACTTACGGAAATGAGACGTGGTCTTTCACTGCTGGCCGTATGAGGAAGCTCAAGTTCGCTTAGTGAGCTATGGATAGGGCTATGCTCGGGGTTTCTTAGGTGATAAACTTAGAAATGAGGATATCCGCAGTAGAACCAGAGTAGCCGACATGACCCAAAGGATTAGTAAGTTGAAGTGGCAGAAAAAAAAATAGCTCGAAGAACCGACAACCGATGGGGAAGAAAGGTTCTCGAGTGGTAGCCTCGTACCGGTAGGCGAAGTTTTGGCCGACCCCCCACTAGATGGAGTGACGACCTGGTAAGACATGCAGGAAGTCGATGGTTGCAGGTCGCTCAGGGCCGTGCTTTGTGACATTCCTTGGGGGAGGCCTATGTTCAGCAGTGGACTTCTGAAAGCCTATAATAATTATGATGATGATGATATCATAAAGTGTAAATATAGTAATACAGACTTACACATGATATTACAATTGACAACATCATTTTCTTAAATGTATATAGAACCAAAAATGGCATACTCCCATTAATATAGCAGAAAAATGATGGGATTTTTAAATAAAAAGATCTACTGTAAAATTTATTACCTTCTCAAATCGAACTGAATATTACGATATGCCCTTACTTTTTCATCATTTAACTGTAAGAAAATATCAAAATCGAATAGAAAGTTAAAAGTAAGATAAATAAAAGATAACACTTCGTCAACACAACTGCTCAAATTATTAAACACAAGTCACGCGATCCAGATTGTTTAAAACTTGCTGATTTTATCAGTGCCTACTGTCATGCCACGTTCCCATTGGACTGACAAACGTGGAAGTGATCTTAAAAATACTGAAAAAAATGCTCAGAGCAATTATTAGAATACCTGTTAGTGATAAAACATCAGAATCCCCCGTGTAGTGGCGGGTAAGAATACCCACTACCTCATATCTTGCCGTGGGTGTCGTAGGAGGCGACAGAGGGAAACTGAGACAGAAGATGGGCAGTAACATCTTTCTGATAATAACAAAATAATAATAAAAAACTGCGGTTGACAACCCGCTCGCCAAGCGTGGCAACTATGGCAATTTACCCCCATAAAGTAAGTTATGAAGAGACGCCCCCATCCCCGGCGGCCCCGTTATTCCTGGCTACCGTGGCGTCCATACTAAGGGCGGGGCAGGGGGTGCTAAGAATCTCCGGTGAAGGTTTAATTGCCACCTTAGACGACTCGATCTGGCAACATATATCGCACGCACCCTGAGGACTAACGAGAAGATACTGGAGCTGGAAGAAGAGATAGACAAGTTGCGCTGAAATATTTAGGATTATCCGAGGTCCGAAGAGAGGGGGAGGACATGGTAATCCTCGAATCCGGCAACTTGTTCTATCACCAGGAGGGCGTATATATGTCTTAAGGGGGTGTCGGATTTATCGTCAGCAAGTGTCTCATTAACAAAGTTGTAAATGTTGAGAGTATGTCGACAAGGGTTGCTTACTCCTATACTCAGAATCACCAAACGGTATTCGCTGAAGGTCATGCAGATTTACGCACCTACCTCGGGCACATCCTGATGAGGAGGTAGTAAATATATGAGGATATACCAGCATTCCAAAACCGACTATGCGTTGTTAATGGGAGACTTCAAAACGCTTCACAAGAATGAGGACAAGAGAAAACGGTGAGCTGAAGGTAGGGCAATTCGGAGTAGGGCAACGAAACTCAAGGGGCCAGCAGCTTGCCGAATTCTTAGAAAAAGAGGGCCTCTTTATGATGAACTTTCTTCTTCCAGAAGCGGTTCCACAGGAAGTGGACCTGGTCGAGCCCCGATGTTTCGACAAAAAATGAGATTAATTTCATTATGACGACTAGACGAAAGCGGGATGGAATTCCTTGGTCGAGTTCACGAACATTCTGATGCACTAACCAGTGATTTGCACCGTAGGGTAATAGATTTTTTGGAGTCCAACCAGTATGAGACAGATTGCTCCATTTTGTTGACTCGGCGTCATACATTTTGTCTATGCACACCAGGTTGGTAGGTCTGGTGCTCGGCGACAAAGGGTCGCACAATCGGATAGTTGATAGGGGGCCCGATACGCTGGGTAAAGGGGCCCGCTAGAGGCGCGGACTCGACTGCGGGCTCGGGCGCGGGACGGGCATTGCGCTGTGCAAGGAACACAGCCCAAAGCTAAAGTGTTTGCTAATACGAACACTTATACATCTAGCGCATGGTACCTAGCTGTTACTCAATGCAACAAGGAACACAAAAATTAAAAACGATGACCACCTCTGAGGCAGCGGGTGCGTTTCACTCTACTTACGGTTACCGATACCAGGAAGCCAGGAAGGAGAGTTACGTACAAACACACTTTGCACCACAACAAGCGTCCGATACACTTCACAAAATCACAGTGAGACTGCTGACTCTGCGGACAGCGTGCTTCGCGCACCACAGTGAGAACACCAAGGCAGCAACCAATCACAGAGCACCAAGTAAGGCGGTGTATAACGAAAAACAATCTTAATTTTGCGTATGAGCTAAGAGAGTGGAGTAACGGGAGTTAACTCAACAGACACGTCCGAAGTCTACAAAGCTCAAGCTCAGAATCACTGAACCGCTGAAAACTAAAACAATACAGTTAAAATTTACTTAAATTAATATTAAAAATTACTGTGAACACAATCTGTTTTCGGTGCCGCCTATATAGAATTAAATATATCTTTTTCCATGTATACATTTAAACAAAAATTAAAGTGTCTGTCTAGATATTGAAATAACTGGCTTCAATTAAGCTAAGGGGGTTATTTTCCTGCTATTAAGATATAAATAAATTCTTTTAAATTTTAAAATGTCTGTCTATCTATCTGTATGTCTCTACGAGCTAATCTTTAAAATAGCTTAATTAATTCTAATGAAACTTAACAAACAGATAGAGAGAAACTTAGACAGTACATTTTATCTCAAAAATCTAAAGGTTGTTTTGTTTAAAAAACTAAAAAACTGATATAATCACAACGCGTTAACAATTCATATCCAGGTAAAAACGGGGCGGGTCTCTAGTATTCAACATATTCATAGTTTTAACACGTTTTGTTAACGATGCTTGTGCGTATTTTTTTGTAATTGTATTTGATTGTTGCGTCTGTTTTGTTGAAAGGAAAATTTGAATTCATTTGAAATTGAATGACGCGCTATTTGGAAAATTGTGTATATGTTTTGTAATTGTGTTTAATCATTTTGCTTTGTGAAAAGGAAGGCTGAAATTGGATAGCCCTATTTGTGCCGAAGGGAATAGAGTCACATCTCTTTTGGTTTACATTTTGTTGGCAATGTCTAAGATATTTAAATGAGAAGTAGAGCTGTCCCTTACGTTTATTGTTTTGTTTAATTTGCCAGTTGACCTATGTGCATTGGTGATTTATTTGTTTGAATTAATTCTGTAGTTGAACATTGATGCTTTCGAAAAATTGGTTGAAATATGAGCATAGGACTACCTGTCTAAAGTGCTAGCTAGTTTGTAGATTATCAGGTGAAAATGAGCTGTCGCACTATTTAGTAAATGGTTATATGGTGGATGGCTTGGTTAGGCCTACTTGTTGAAAATTTATACTAGGGAATATCTGTGCGTTTCGTTCGGCTCTCCACAGAAGACGTTCATGGGGAATTTGGGGGTGCTCTCTGCACTGAAGCTTAGGAGGCCACTCTGGGCCGCTTCGTGTCGCGTCGCTGTTTGCAGACCTGATCCGGTCGGATTGCGGAACTTATCACAGGGGCACAGATAGGTGTTTGAAGGAGGTCGTCGGACTTCTGTCTAGGAATAGGACTTTTTTATGTGCTGCGATGTCCAGGAAGGGCATCCAGTTCAACCCTTCGGCTAGCCCACGTTGGGGCTGTAATTTTGAGGCGTTGGTTAGGGTTGCAAGATCTGATGGGGTGCCTAAGGTGGACTAATTTGGGTGTGGATTCGGTCTTGCAACTTGCCGTCGCGACCCTGTCCCGCTGACCGGTTTTCTCGTGGACATAAATCCTTCCGTCCGGGACGGGGATTTGTTTAAGCCAAACAATTAACTTTGAAATTTGCATTCACACGCGCGTAAGCCGCCGACTTGTGAAGGTCACCTTGGCCCCTCTTTTTCGTGCGTAGAGGGCGCGAGTTTGGAACGTGAGCGCAGGTAGTCGTTTGCCAGCTGTGCTATTGACAGCACGCTGTGAATTTTCGGGAACGCGGAATAGTGTAGGCGCGTCTAGTAAATATACTGTCTAGGAATTGTAACGCGCATTCCTTGTTTAAAAACTTCTTCCGGGACTTAGTTGTGTTTAACTCTGGATCCGTATAAGTGCATTCGACAATATTAACTACTAGTGCGGCATTTGATATTCTAGAAATAACTGTAGCCACGCGAAACGGTAGTGACCTTTGAGCCGGACATTTTGTGTTCGTTTCGTGTGTTAAGCTTTATAACAAACGAGAGTTAGTCACATCTGGAAGTTAGTTAATCGTACGATAGAGTTAATGGACTGTCCTCGTAACGAACGAAGAAAGTGACTGTGGTCGGCTCCGCGGAAAATTACCACAATTTGGAGCGGTGCTGAAGTCCGAGCTGCTGCCGACGGCAATGGTCTAACCAGGTCTACCACAATCAGTCACACACAGATAAACATCACTGACCCTTACTTCCCATGCACCATACAACCACATGCGACCTGACCGAACACTGAGGGACCAGTCGCCTTGGATATAGGTAAGTAAACTCGGTTTTAATATTCTCCCTGTTGAATTGCAGTAGGATAGAACGCTCCCCCTTATTGTTTATTGTAATTAGAGATTTTCCACTTTGGCCTTAGGAGGCCCGACCTGCATCTGCTTGTAAGGTCTTCCGCTATGGGCCCGGAAGATTCTATTCTTATTTAGGCAGCTGCAGGCCGTAACAATATATATATATATATATATATATATATATATATATATTGCTAAGAAATGGAGAAATTTTCGGTGTTTTAAGCAGCATTGTACTAATATATTTTAGAGTATTAATATAAAGTTAGAGTTGTAAAACTTAAATTATAATACATGTATTTTAGAAATTAATTTTCATGGTAAATTTTTATGTAAATAAAATATTTCTAATTAAAAAAACCGGCCAAGTGCGAGTCGGACTCGCGCACCGAGGGTTTCGAACAAATCCGTAGGCATATAAGTTTAAAATTATTAAAATATTTTTATTATATGATGTAACTAAAATTTATGCTGTTCGCAATTTTTCCTTTATCTGTGCTATAAAACGTTGCTTTGTACCAAATTTCAAGATTCTGAGTTCACGGTAAGTACCCTGTAGATTTTGATTCACTTGCGAATGTCGAAAATTTACGGCATAAACGGCTGTATCTTTTGATTGCGTTGGCATAGAAGTTTGCTTGAACTTGAATTCACAGCTCTAAAGGACAGTAGACTTATATGATGTAAATGTATTTGATATGAATTTCAGCTTGATACCTCCACGCGTTCCTGAGAAAAAGGGTCTTGACAGACAGACAGAGGGACAACAAAGTGATCCTATAAAGTTTCCGTTTTTTCTTTTTGAGGTACGGAAGCCTAAAAATCATGTTTATATAAAATTATTATAAAATAGGGTAGTTAACTATTATCCGCCAAATCCCATGCATGCACTTTCACCTTCACGTAGTTTAAAAAATATCCTATTTCTTTCTCCACTATTATATAATTAATAGTAGAAAATGTCTAAGTTTTTTTCTCAAAAAATATAAAAAATATCCCCCCCCCCCCCTCCCCCCCTCCCCCGTCTCGCTCATAGTAAAGAGCTATGCCTAAGTGCTCACTGTCCTGAAATAATTAACCATCCCAAAGCAAGCGCGTTACTTCAATGCCAAGTTATTTAATTTTTTTTAATATTAAATAAAACTGACCAAATATTTATATATGCTGACCAATTATCAGCGAATGCTTCTGGAACGCGCATATTTTTTATTTTTTTCGCGAATGATGTGCTAAAATTTCTCAATGACCTTGAAAAATTTTAATCCCTAATAAAAATGTTTCCTGAAATGACCAATTAATAAGATCAACTGACCTTTTATGACCAATTTCTGACCTTTCAGATGGTATAATTGGTAAATCGAAATTCCGCACATGAGGTGCTAACATCGCGAAGCTGTTTTTGTCTCTTATTTAGAAGACAGTAGTTTTAGCACTCGTAGTACTGAATATCTCATAGCTTTGCAACTCTCTATATACATTACATACTGAAAATCTTCAGGATTCTATTTATCTTTCAAAACTTAACATGACATACACTTCCTGGAATATTCTCGTTTGTTAAAATCTTATCCTTATTTAATAAATATACAAACGCCTAACTTTAATTATTCTCTACTTTAACGTCCACTTAAATTCTGTTGCAGGTGGTTATAGAAAATGAAAATACTCTCTATAATGGCGCTTTTTCGCTTTAAACTACAGTTGCGGACCTGAAATTAGCAGTAAAGTCTTGTAAATTTGTCTTTGAACGAAACGGAAACGAAATTCCTTTGATTGAAATCCACTCCTAGTTTCCATTTCCACTAAAACGATGTTATTCCAATGAAGTTTCTGTAAATCTGTAGACAGGATGTAATTTAAAAAAATTAAACGTAGATAGAGTCAGACAGTATACGTATCTTAATTATTACAGTTACCAAATTGGGAGAGAGCTAACTTTTTATACATGCTGCAATTTTATAACGTAAGTACTAATGCATCTTAATAATAACTATGTTCAATACTTTGCTCTTTATTAAACACTGACAGAGACAATGTTCTTTAACAACATATAATATTAATGCTCAAATATTATTTATAAATCATTTTAGTTGGTATTCCTATAGGATTACAAATTAAAATGTTGTCCTCGAGATCGAATTTTGTATTTTAGCGCCCGTTTAGATCTCAACACTTTTACTGGCAACACCGAACGTCGTTTATTCCGAATTTGAAAATCTTTTCATGTTTATATTAAGGGGGAGGGGGGAGCTTATACTCTACCTATGTATTTAAATAAATAAATAAAGATTAATTAATTTTTAACAGTGGTAGAGCCACGCGGCAGCTTTTGCTGTCGCACGGATGGGCCGGCTCGAACCGGGGTGGTACCACGACCTCACAGAATGCCAGCGTGAAGTAGAGGTTTACCTCTGCGTTTCGCTTGGTGAGTGCAGGTGGCCGGAGGCCCTTTTTACTGGAAATGAGGCATTCCATCTTAGTCCTCACGGTGACAAAGCATCTGCATTTTGATTCGCAAGCGAGGATAGATGTAGATGTATATGGGCCGCAGCAACCATTTACCATCAGGTGGATTGTGTGCTCGTTTGTCACCCTTATCCTCAAAAAAAATTAAAAAACAAAAGTTCGATTTGTCCACCCTTTGTAAACGTCAATAAGCGAGCATTGCGAAGCAAATTTAAAAGATTTACGTTGTCTCAAGAAGTTAAAAATTTAAAATAAAATTTGCAGCAAGTTTCACAGTAGGTATAAAAATAAGTATATTTACTATAACAATTGCAAAGAAAATAAAGAATTTATAAATGTATGTTACGCAGGACTGACCATATTATTCAAACCTTCAGAGTAGAAATAGTGACTGAATAAAATGTTGTGAAATTGTGTAATAGCAAAAAGTCTGGTTTGCAAGTAGTGATCAAGATTGAGAAAGGAATTTCGGTAGTTTGGACATTTAGAAAAAAAAGGAAAGAGTATGCAAGGAAATTTATGCTGCAAAAGTGATTGGCAGAGTCCAACTTGGAGTGCATTTTACCGTCCTGTGCATGCATACATGCGTGACGGTTAAGGTCACTTCTAAATATAAGGATGTATAAGAGGCGAGAGAGGTGTGTCAAGATCATGCCAAATGAAAGTCCGTAGTCTCTGCTTACACTGAGAATGAATGAATAAAAGACGTCAGAACTCTTTTCCTCTTAAAAGTTATTACTTCCACACTAAGATTTTCTCCTGAATCGTGGGTGCTGTTTACATTCACAAGAACATACATCCGGACCCAAATAAAATATTTGTAACCCGCGGCCTTTAGCGCTGTAACTTAAGACTAAGCCACTGCGCCGCGGAGCCGATTTATGTATTTATTATGTTTTGTCTATTTATGTATTATTGAACATGTGTATCTACTAGTCCACCCGTAACAGTTAATAACTGAGGAACAATCGCAGTACTAAACGTGTCGCACTTTTGACGCTGTGGCCGTCGCCGGTCTAGTTATTACGTCTGGTGTAAACGAGGTGGTTATTATCGCTATCTTTCGAAGTAATATATGTGAATAATATTGAAATGAACATTTCTTGTAAACATATATTTTACTGGAAACAAGGCATTCCATCTTAGTCCTCATGGGTAACAACGCATCTGCATTTTGATTCGTAATCGAGGATAGATGTAGATATCTATGGGTCACAGCAACTACTTACCATCAGGTGGACTGTGTGCTCATTTTTCATCCTAATTCTATAAAAAAAATATAGCTCGTATATGAGATAAGAGTTAATAAAATCCGAGTCCTTTATTTTTATAATAGTTTTCTTATTACTTTTTATAGTCTACTCCCGTTCCGCCCCGGCTTCGCACGGGTGATTTCTCGATCTCGTATACAGTGCCAACAGGGAGCCAGCTATATTTAAGAACTCTCCAGGTGATTCCGAAACACCCTCCATAAAAATTCAGGTAGCATTTAGGTAAGTCTTTCAAGCTCTCACCAGCTCACACCTCAATTTTATATACTGCTAAAGTTACATAGGAAGAAGATGTCTTATCTCCCTATTATCTCAAGTTACATCGGAAGAAGAAATGAGAAGTGAGCGAAACCGTTCCCATTGCCTTGCCAATATGCGGCGAAGGCGCACCAGCTCGGTTTTTGCACGATATAACCTGTCTTTGTCTCCGCGAGGTGGATATGCGTAGGTATTTCCTTCATATAAAAAAGGGTCAAACTGATTCCCATCGATCACTTGTTCTTATTGTGGAGAACTGAGAGAGCAGAGCCTCTGTATGTTTTACCTTACGCTTTTACTTGATAATAAACTTTGACCTACAAAGAAAGAAGGGCTGAGCGCTGAATACATTATAATTGTTGCAAGATGTAAGCCATAACCATGTTCAAATTAAACTCATTATAAGAATACGCACTCACGCATTCACTTCCACATACTTAATTTAAAACATGGTTTTAGGTGCATAAGTGTGCATCCAGAAGATTTGGCTCAGAATCAGAATCAGAATTTTTATGTGCGTAACAACATGGTATATTGTTAAAAAGGTGCACATGTCTCGCTATTACAAATAGCATGCAAAATTAATATTTTTATCTTTCAAGTATAAACATAAAAATAATATCACAAAGTTTAAGTTTCATTACAATAATTTACATTGAATTAAATATAAATTAAAATGTCATATAAAATTAATAGTATTATGTATTGATGTCAAAATTCTTTAATGTCATATATTTTTCTGTCAATGAGCCACTTAAATAATTTTGATTTAATTTGATTAATATTTAAATTTTTGATGTCATTAGGAATTATATTATATATAAAAACACACATTTTAAGGCAAATTTTATGGTATTTAGCTGACCTTGGGATAACATCTAATACAAGTCTATTTGGATTTCGCTTCAATCTTGTGTTCGTGTCACTTGCTTTCATGAACAAATTGATATTTCTCTTCACGAAACAGCGTATTTCAAAACGGTCCCATAATGAATTGGCCTAACTATGAACCAATGAAGGAAATGAAACGAATCCAAATTTATTTTTCAATATAATCACCATGAATACTAACACACTTCTGACATCTGTGAATCAACATCTCTAAACCTTTATAAAAATAATCACATTTTTTATCCTCAAAATGACTGAAGACGGCCGCCTGCAACTCTTCATCGCTGGAAAATTTTCTTCCTCATAAGTCCCGCTTTAAATTTGGAAATAAATAATAGTCGGACGGGGCCATGTCTGGACTGTAAGGTGGATGTTGAACTTCTGTGAACCCGCTTTGACGAACTGCATCCTTAGAAACACCAGCGGTATGAACAGGGGCGTTGTCATGGAGCAACAGGACACCTTTAGACAGCTTGCCACTTCGTTTTTCCTTTATCTTGTCTCGTAATTTATATATTAAAGAAGCATAATATTCGCCGTTCACGACTGTATTACGTTCTTTAAAATCCACCATCAAAATGCCTTGAAAATCCCAAAATATTGTGCACATCAGTTTTTTAGTCGATTGTTGCACCTTTGTCTTTCTAGGGGGCTTTTCACCCTTATAATGCCATTCCATTGACTCGCGCTTGCTTTGTGGATCATAATACAAGATCATAGTTTCATCACCAGTCACTAGCCGCTCGATCACATTCTTTGGATTTTCGCCACAAAGATCCAAAAACTCCGAAGCGCAGCGCACTCTTTCCTATCTCAGTACCGCTGAAAGAAGTTTCGGTACCCATTTTGCACTCACTTTTTTATGTGAAGATGTTCATGGATCGCGCGATGAACGGTACTCTTAGAGAGCCCAAGCCTTGCTGCAATTTCTCTAATCTTCAAACGACGGTCACTCAGAACCTCCTCTTCGATAAGAGCAATCGTTTCAGGAGTGAGCACTTCCACAGGTCGACCGTCGTGGCCAAAGTCTTCGACGGTTTCTCTCCCGAGGCGAAACTCTTTCACCCAATTTTTCACTGTGCTATAGGAGGGGGCAGACTCCTTATACACGCTATCCAATCGTTCTTTTATTTGGGCAGGGGATAAACCTTCTTTAAACAGAAACTTTATGACACTTCGATACTCAGTTTTCGACATTTTGAAAAAATACGCGACTCTCGTTATTCAAATGCCTGTTAAACTAAGACTTAAGTATTTCATGTCGATGCATGTTTCTTATATTAAGTGCACGATAAACGTACTATTTAATGCAACACAACATGTAGCGACATGTCGCGTTGAACTATATCAGGCCAGTTCATTATGGGACCGCCTGGTATAGTGCCGGCAGCGGAAGTCTGTTGAGATTTGTAAAAACTGTTCTATAGGATATGCCAGGCGGTACTCCTGAGATAGCTCTTATACATTTTTTTTGAGCTATAAACGCCTTTTGTTAATTTGTGCTATTTCCCCACATTATTATCCCGTAGTATATATATATATATATATATATATATATATATACACATATATATATATATATATATATATATATATACACATATATATATATATATATATATATATATATATATATATATATATATATATATATATATATATATATATATATATATATAACTATTAATACGATTACAAAAAGACTCGATATGTAATTTCCAGTTTAGGTCCTGGTCTATGACTGCTCCCAGAAACTTGGTAGACCTTACTTCCTTTCTTTTATTAATATTTAGCTTAAAATTTAATTGTTTATGTTTGGATTGATTAAATTGAATAAAATGTGATTTATTTAGATTTAATTTTAAATTGTTTACGTTTAGCCATTTAATAACGTTGTCAATTGTTTTATTTATATCAATTTCGTGATCGTGTATAGAGTTTTATCAGATGTCACAATAATAGATCATCGGCGAACAAAATACATTTATGATTGGTTACTACCGTTATATCGTTAATATATAAAATAAACATTAGAGGCCCTAGCACACTTCCTTGGGGGATACCATACTCAACAATTTTTGATTAAGAAGCGTAAGATATAACTTTGTCGCCTTCTAACTTGCTGACTACTACGCGTTGACTTCGGTTGTTTAAGTAGGATTTTAGCCACCGATTAGTGGGTCCTCTTATTCTTATTGATTCTAATTTATTTAATAAAAGTTTGTGTTCAACAAAATCAAAAGCCTTTGGCATGTCAAAAAAATTGTCCTGTGGTCAAATATCCGTCATTTAAATTATTTAATATTGTTTTAACTAGAGTGAAGATTGCTAATGCTATTGATTGCTAATTTGTTCGTGAGTGCGTCAAGAAGTTGAGCACGGTTTCGGCATTCACTTGAAATGTGCGCAACGTTTATTTTATCTTTCGTTGTTTGAGATATAAAAATACTCAACCCTACTTTTAGCTTTGTCGTCAAATGAAAATTTACACCTGCAGTTTTTTAAAGTGTGGTATTTGTAAAATGCACTTTTAAATTTAATAAAGGCGAAATTGCATACGAGTACACACACGTATGAGTGTGTTGTGCACTCGGTATACCTTGTAAAAGTTGGATATTAACAAAATGACAATATTAATATATACGTGGTAGAGCCATGCTGCAGCTATATTAGTAATATAGTTGTAACACGAATGGGTCGGCTCGACCGGGGAGGGACCGCGCTCTCACAGAATACCAGCGTCAAATAGCGGCTTAACGCTGCTGTGTTTCATATGGTGAGTGTAGAGAACCGGAGACTCTTTTTACTGGAAAAGATTCCATCCATTCCCTTCCATCTTAGTCCTCACGGGTGACAACGCATCTGCATTTTGATTCCCAAACGAGGATAGATGTAGATGTCTATGGGCCACAGCAACCACTTACCATCAGGTGGACTGTGTGCTCGTTTGTCACCCTATCCTATAAAAAAAATATAAAGCACTTTTACTGTTTTGCAAAAGGCCATGCTAGCCGAGTTTCGTTTTTTTTAAAGTATCATTTATCTTCGAGCTGCCAACAGTAGCACAGTAAAGTTAAATTACAATGAGTATGCATGAAATTTATTTTTACTGCTTGGCTTAAACTGAATGAACTACTCCAGAAAGTTGTAGATTGTTCATCTCTTCACTTCATTTCTTTCAATTGCCATTGTCTGAAAGTTTACATGACACTGTTGGAAGGTCACAAACAAAAATTTGGAACTTTAGAAAGTTCTCCAACTACGGACTAACTATTATGATTTTTTTTTCTATATCATATATATAATCAAGCTAAAAAACAGTCGAACTGTCACAACCAATTTTCCATTAATAATTAATCTTTTAAAAAATTAAAAGCTGGCTTCAAAAAACTAAAAAAAAATGCGTGCGTGTGAACGTCGTGGAACACTCGGTTGGAACGAAGTTTGCGTATTATATTATTATTGACAAACGTAGGTATTATATTATTGATTAATAAATACAAATAAATGAGTTACTAGCGTCTATTAAAATGAAACGTCGTTTGAAATAAAATAATATTTCTTTCGTGGCAAGATAAGAAAAAGTGCGAGTGAGATGGATATTATCAATCTAACTTCCTTATTTCACCGCCAAGGCTGTCTACACTATGATAAAAGGGGTAGTGACGAAAAAATCTTACAGTTTTTGTCGCCTAGCTTCCATCCGCCAAACCCGTAACGTCTGATAAATAACTTCTTTCCGAAAAATTAATTTTCACACAGTTAAATAGTTTTTAAACTCGGTTATAGGACATAGTGTATGGAAAAATTGAAGCCCAGAGCCAATGAATTTTTTCCTTTTTTGGATGTTTTGTTCAATATTTGTAAAAGAATAGCAGTAAATAATATTCCTATATCTTATATTCAAATAAATATTTGTATATTTTTGAACCATAAGTTTTGAGACTACGAGAAATATCCATTTCAAATTACATATCGCGGTATATTTTTATAAATGGAGGATGCACAAATTCTTTATGTGAAACACTGTCACGATACAGGAAAAATTTCTAGAGAAGTAACTCTTATTTTTTTAAAGTAGATAGTGTCAACCTGTGTTGACTTGGTGGACACGCTGCCTGAATAAACTAGTTTTACAGGTTTTTCGCCCTTACTACTTAGGTTGTATTTTTGACGTTTCGAGTTCGAACATAGGTTGTGTTGACTTGCAAACATATGGAAGCATTAATTTCATCGTCAACATCATTATTCCGCAAAAGTACTTCTGGGCATTGGTCTCTTTCGTTATAGGTATAATTGTTTTAATCGTCGCGCTTAGCAGGCGAACTGATGATTGTAATACCAGATGTCTCGCACCTTTGACGCTGCCGACTGTCGCCGGTCTGAATATATTGCATTTGGTCTAAACGGAATAGTTATCCCGCTTTCTATCGACGTCCATAAGACTCCTGGAATATTCGACTGACGACTTCCACGGGACGAAACGTGGTGATGGAATCTCTTACGTAGTTACCACATGGAAGTCATTGTTTTCGTTAGTCAGTGGCAAACTTCAAAATGGAATTATCTATTCAATGCTGACACTAGATATTGAACTCTTGTTACGAAACTAGGAATGGTGCAAAAGTAATAAGCAAAACACAAGTATATTTATATTCTAACTGGAAGAACCTAAAATTGAAGGAAACTTTTAATAACTTGATAATCTAAATGCACATTGAGAATAATTAATAGTTCAATGGGTCTGAATTTGTACTATAAAAGTATAATATTGCAGAAATATTCGCAATTCAAATGTGACCAATTTTAAATATAACTTAAAAGTTTGCACCAAACAAATAAATGTGTGTTAGATTTTATTTTGTTTAATTTAATTTTATTTTTTTAATTTTATTTTTTTTCCTTCTTTTTTCTGTGTTGTAAACTATGTATATGATAAATCCACTTGTACGTTTCATTTTTTTTATTGTTCATTTATTTCAGCAAAGTAATAGTTTTAATTACAATATAATTTCTTCATGCCATTAAACACAATTGTGTTTGTCTTGGCACTGCACAGTTTGCTCTTATATATTATTTTACATTATACTTTTATTTACATAATATTGAAATTAATCTTTACTTAAACTAAATATATAGCCATTTTAAAATTGTGTGAAAGAATATTAAACATTTTTGTGTTTACATTATTTTGTTTTAACTTTATAGTAGATATTTCTTAAACTATATTTTTTTTTTGTGGAGAGGGTAGTTTTTGATAGTTTTTTACAAGATACAGTGAAGCAAAAATGTGATTGTTATTGTCTTCGATTGTTCGACTCGCCTATACACTATACTGTAAATTAATTACGCGCATACATACGGTATACATTTTTAAGGAATAGTTTTCTTTTTTTTTTTGTGTGATTTATTTGGTTGCACGGTTTGTTTATTTGTCCGTTTTTTTTTGCAATATATTAGCATAGATTAATTTAAATTATCATGATTATCAATAAAAAATATTTTTTAAGAATTCTAATTATATAAATAATAGAATGACATAATACCGACTAATCATTAACTTCTATATAAATGGGAAGACTGGTCTCCACGACACAGGGAATCCTAGTGTGGAGCCCAGTGATACTGTTTGATATTATAAAATGATAAAATGTGAGACATTTAAATATGTAACATAACAGTAACTAAGTCAGTATCTGTATATTTTTTGAACTGAATAAATATTTCTTATTCTTATTCTTATTCTTATAAGGTCC